>VZTZ01036957.1:0-491310 GCA_013400955.1 Drymodes brunneopygia | reverse complement strand
GTGTTGGGGGGTGACACTGCTGGGGTGTGTGACACTGCTGCTAGGGGGTGACACTGCTGCTGGGAGGTGACACTGCTGGGGTGTGTGACACTGCTGCTGGGGCGGTGACACTGCTGGGGTGTGTGACACTGCTGTCCGGGTGTCACAGTGTTCTGTGAGCATGCTGAGGGCACCCAAGCCTGTAGAACTTTTGTTGATCCGTAATCCTGGGTGTTGGCTGCCATCACCCCCTCATACTTAGTCCCTGACGGCACTGGATGGCTTTCTCATCCATTATATACCCTTGTGCTTTGTGGGTGTAATTGCCATCAGATGTGACCACTGCACAAGTGTTATGGTTGGTATTCCTCAAGGCTCACGGAGGGAGATGTTGGGAGACGAACAGGAGAACAAGAAGTGGATTCCTCCTGCTCCATCCTTCACTGGACAGTAGAATCTAGTCTTTCACAGGTCTCAGTTCTACAAGATTTNGGGCACATCCCGGCGGGTGATGGATGAGCAGCATCCGGCACCGCTGGCCCGGCGCTCCCCGGCGCTGCGGGGCCGTGGCCGGCACGGAGCGCCCGATCCCCGCCCCNCATGGTTCTTGTTCAAAAAGACAGAAACTATATAACCTCCTTGGCAGGGCAAGACTTTTCAGTCCGGTTGCTTCCATATGAGTAAATATCCACACCTCTACAGCAGCTTGTTTATCTCTCCAGTGACAGAAACATTTAACTCTGTGATCCAATCACTTCCCTCAAAACTGTCTAAGATGACAGGATCACAGAATAGTTAAGGTTGAAAGGCATCACTAGAGGTCACGTCCTCCAACTTTCCTGCTCAAGCCAGGTCATCCCAGAGCACGTAGCACAGGATTGTGTCCAGGCAGTTCTTGAATATCTCCAGTAAGGGAGACCCCACAGCCCTTCTGGGCAATCAGTTCCAGTTTGTGTCCACCTGCACAGTAAAGATATTCCTCCTCATGTCCAGATAGAACTTCCTGTACATCAGTTTCTGCCCGTTGCCTCTTGTCTTATTGCTCGGCACTACCAAAGAGAGCCTGGTCCATCCTGTTGACACCCTCCCCTCAGGTAATACAGACATTGATGAGGCCTCCTCTCAGTCTTCTCCAGGCTGAAGAAGCCCAGCTTCCTCAGCTGCTTCTTCTAAGAGAGATGCTGCCCTCCCCTGATCATCTTTGTAGCCCTATGGATGCTCTGAAGTACCTAAAGTGCTCTTGGATATGTACTTCAAACTCATACTTACTAAGAAAAAAAAATGAAGCTTTAAAGATTCTGTTAGCGCAGCAGTAGTGCCACTTTTAAGCTAAAGAAGATCTCTGATTAGAAAGCAGGAGCTACCTTGCAGTTTAATCTGGATTTTTTCACTCACTTTCTATTACATTTCAGATAATGAGACAAGAAGGGTCATGAATGATTAAGTACAAATATTATAAAAGAGATAATGTAATTAATTAGCCTTGGAAGGGGATAAGAACAGAATGAAAGTGATCTTTAAAAAGAGTTGAGTTTAATGGAGAGTTACGTGTACAAAATTGAGAGTATTTCTAGCTGTTGTCATTAACACAAGTCTGGAAATACCACATCCATGGCCTTTTTAGTGCACCAGCATAAGGGTGGGCTTTCCCTGCAAACAGAGTTAATGAGCACAGCTAATTTGGCACGGGGGAACTGTGCTTTACGGAGACGATTAAATGCTCATCTTCGATGTGCATGTAGGGTGTAGCTGCATCTGTAGATGATGATTTAGAGACACAAAAAGAAGCTTGGGGAATCAACAAGAAATGATCTGAGCTTGCTCCTGATAGACATTGCCTGATGTAGCTGCCCAGGCTAACAGTCAATACACAAAGGCTAACACTTCTGAGAAACACAGCAAACTGCCTGAGAGAGGCCTCTGAGCCTGCAGTGTCACACAGCTCACAGCTTATACATTCAAACTGCAGGGGAGCAATGAGGAATGCGGGCTGCTACATGGGTGATAACACTCAGACACTGAGAGAGAAAGCAGTCATGAACAACAGCTACATGGACTGAAAAAGCAACAAGCTGAATATTGAGGTGAACTGCTCTGGCTTTCAAAGGTAAAAGGGAAACCTGGTAACAGCTTTTAGCTCCTAAATCTGGCAATTTCCTAACCTCACAAAGCACACAGACCTGCTCTTACCAATTTCATGAAGAACTTCACATTGTTGATGGTCAGATTTATTTAGGTTTTGTCAGCATATAAAAAGTTCATTTAAAAGCAATGGGGTAAAGTATTTTTAGGCAGTTACACTTTTATTTTAAATTAAAAAAACTGAATTAAATATAAATACAATATTATAGAGACTTTCAAAAAATTCAAGTTCTGATTGGCATTGCATACCAAATGCTACCCTTCTTGTTGAATAAACCAGCTGCTGTATGGATTTACATAAAAATAAAAAACAAAACAACTAATTCCTTCATTCCTATCAATTACAATAGGTGATTTTAGATTGCTCATTTTCAAACCATTGATGGCCTTTCCATGCTGCTCAATGAATTTGGTTGATGAAAACACTCTCCTGTGCTCAATTTAAGGCATGAACTGGTGAATAATTTTCTGTGATACTCTGCAGAAAGTGAGAGTGGTTCTAATTAATTAATAATTTGTTTAAACAATTTGAATTTTACCGTGCTTAGCTAATAGAGATAGTTTTGAGACCCTGGTGAAGTTCCCTAACTGGTGCCTTACAGCTTCCTCCTGCAACCCCCTTTAACTTGCTCACTTTCTGGTGCTGGATTTCTGCATTCCTGAGACCAGCTTTAATGAGGCTCTTGGGGTGCTGGAGCACAACTGTTTGCAAGCACGTAAGTTTTGCTTTGAAATCGCAGGTGATCTTGACATTTCCAGCAGGCAAAACTTGTACTTGTGTAAAGTTGCTGGATCCAGTCCAAAGAATTTGACTTGGATGAGTGAATACAGCTGAACAGAAACCCTGGAAATACCTCTCTTCACTATGACTCAGAGAAGAACTGCTGGGCATAGTCAAAATATTAAGTTACAATTAAAAACCCGCTTGCTTTGTCAAGTTATGTGTTCCTCGTGGTTTTAATGAAACTATTCACATCTGGAAATTGTGCAACATTTATCTCATTTTCTGAGGAACACTACCATACAGTGTAACATCAGGCCATTAATGTTTGGCTACCTGTACTGATAAAAGTTAGTTGTATCTCAGTATTTATTTTTAATCACTCTGATAATATGCTCACATAAATTATAGTATCTGATCCTTCTGTGTTCAGTCCCTGTCCATGTGTTGAAACTCCAACTTGTTCCTTACTGTTCTTACTGATGAAGAACTTTGCTATGAGCAATTTTCTATACATGTGTATTAGTTTTGGATTACTGAAATTGCCTAATGAGATTATAATCAGCTGTTAAATATTTCTGACAGAAAAGATACAGTACAGAATTTGGAAAACATCTGTATCTCACGATGAAACCAACTTCTAGAAGATTTTGTCAGAAATATTCCCAAGGAAGCCTTTGCAGTTTGGCTGAGAAGCTAAGAAATTAGCCTGCACAATGCTAATAAAGCAGAATTAGTTCAGGTTGCTGCTGACAGCAAAAGGTTCTCCATTATTTCGCTGTATCAGTCTTCCACACCTGGAAATTATCACAAGCAACTGCCAGAAACAAGAAGATGAACATGGGAGAAAGTGGAGAGAGAATTTGAGTTTTGGCCCCTTGGGATGATCATCCTAAACTGGATCCCAGCTCAGACAGCTGGGTGAAATTGCCTCTAGTGAAGCACACTTCCAGACATGGGCAAAGATTCAGACTGTTTCCTAGGAATTTTAAGTCTTACAGAATGTTGGCACTATGTTTTATCATGCAATATTGCAACAGCAGCATTTTAAAGGAAAGTTCCCTTTTACCAAATTAATTTGGAAGTAAGCTGGTGTATAGTAGCATGCTTTACTCACTGACATTCACAGGCAGGAGTTCACCTGGCTGCAGGGAACTGGGCTTTGCTAGTTTTTGGTATAATTCTCTGTTACATCCTCCTGTGACTGCTGGGAGATCAGGGAAGAGGCTGAGCCTCTTTACCACCATGTTCAGTTGATTGTGGTAAAAACATTGTAATAAGTGCACACTAAAGCTCTGACTAGTGTTAAATGAAAATGGATTTGACCCAATTTACTTTTGTGGCTGAAAAGGGCTGCATCTGTAGAGCAAAATTCATGGTGCTGACATGATGTGCCCTGTATGCGCATTTTGGAGGTTTTACGTAAGGCCAGGTTTATTCTGGTGACATGAACTGAATGCTCATTAGAAGCCAGAGCTGTGAAGTGAACTTTTGGAGCACATCACCTGGTTTGTTATCAGGGCAAAGTAGTTGTTTTGTGTGCTCCAAGACAGTTCCATCACATGGGTCAGAGACCTGCTTCAAAAACTCCATTCCCCTGATATAAATTAAAAAGTTAAGGCAGATACACCCAAATATGCTGCTTAATTATTACCATGGGCCTGCTGTATATGGATGTAAACTCTGACATGTCACTCTCCCTCATCTCAGATCCAGCCATGGGCTGTTGCCTTTGCAAAATAACCCACAACAGTCCTGCCCCATCACACACATTTCATTTGCTGGAGAAGAGGGGTAAATGCAACTCACATTTCTTGATCTGCAGACTGGACATTAAAGAAGTGGGAAATATCTGTCTGATGACCTCAGGCTCTGTCTGTGCTTGAAAATAAACCATGCCAAAGATCACTGCTTGGCTCACACCCGTACACGTAAGATCTCTTCCCTCCAAAACCAGGATCTTCTCGGGCAAAAGCCTTGTTTTCTTGTAGTGAAGTTGCACATACCTCTCACCCATCTCCTGATTCTTCTTGTTTAATTTTTTTGAGAGTTGAATAAAAAGTTTCATCAGAGTCAGATAAATCTCTCTCTTCAAAAGAGTGGCACTGCAGCTTTTTTCCATGGGAATGACAAAGCTTTCTGAATTTGTTGTGCATTCCGGGAGAGACTGGTGGAAGAGGATGTGATGATGAAATTGTATTCCTGTTTGGGAAGTCAGCATGGTGCACCCATCCCTTATTTTACCATCTCTGAGGTGCAGAATGCAGAGTGTGTGAGCACACTTTAAGTCTGCAGCACCTACCAGCTGACCTCAGAGACCAATGCATCCAAAATCCTCCATGCTTTGCACAAAACTAGTACAGCTAAAACCCATTCTGCAGATTCTGTGTGTGTAGCTTTCCTGGCACTGATGGAAGTGCTGTTGAAGCCCAGGAGTCCCAGTCATGATCACTTCTAATGTTGGTAGTTCTCTAAGTGCTGTGGACTATTAGGTAAAAATTATATTTTATCCTCAGCTCACACTGAAATCTTCCCTGTCTTCTATTTTTGCCTTTTTTATACAGTTATATAACAGAACACCAAAAATAGGAGCCTGTACTTCTACAGAGTCAACGGAGTTCCACAGGGTTCAGGCACAAATTGTCCATACTTTGCCTCAGAATGCAGTGCTTGGTAAGTTGACACCCTGTATTTGGATTAATTAGAGATACTCATTAAATAGAGCTATTCTGATCTGTGCCAAATTGGGAGATGTTTTGATAAAAAATTCCTCAAAATAAGACACACCATCCTTGAAGACTGATGTAGAAATATAGTCCTCGCAGTTGGCAGGGACAGTTTTTTGATTTAATATCTCTGCACATATAAAGCTCCTGTCCAAGGATACCCTAAAAGTGCACAACAACACTTGGCCTTAGAAATTACCAACTTACCATGAACATTGTTGTAGACAAATCTGCCTATAAAAATGAAAAAAAAAAAAAAACCCACGCAAAATAGACAAAAAATCCATATTAATCCAAAATAATTCACTTAAATGAATCTCATAAAGAAAAAATACACTTAGAGTAATCAGTAGTTCTCTGCCAGGAAGATCAAAAGATTTGTGGGTGTCCATTTCTTCTCCCAAGGAAAAAAAAAGTCATGGCAAATGGACTAGAGAATATTTCTAATACATTTCTAATACCAATGTAGGAATGACTGAGAATGCAACACAAAGGCTCAGGTACATCTTGCTACTGAAAAATGGTGCCGTTTTTCCCTCCTTTCTCTCAGACACATTCAGGCAGGAGGTGACACTGCACATGGTATAAGGGAGAGTGACATGAATGACACCTGGCTCAGAACAGTGTGTCCTTTCAGCCACAGACGTTGTAAAGCCACATTGCAACTGCATCCCAAAAAATACTGAAAACCAGAAACAGAGCTCAAAGTCTTGACAAGTGGGAAATTCACTGGAAATAGGATTAAATAGGATAGGAGTAAAGTACTGTACTTAAGAAATATAGATGTCCTTTGTAGGTGGATTACAACATTGTAGCTCCCCCTTTGAAGTTTTTTTTTTAATGCCCACGGTGACTTCTGACTGCACCATCTTGATCCTGTTTCTGTGCTACCTATGTGGGTTTTGGGTTGTCTTTCCTTGATTATGATTAAGTAGCAGGGCAAAACAGAGAGAAGGCTGTCCCACAAGTCAGCGAGCCGATACTAAACCTGCTGCCAGTGCATACTGCACATAACACCTGTAGTAATCCCTGTGTTCTATGTAATTGTTTCACGTACAACCTCCAGTTTCTGCCTTTTCAAACAAGGCAGGAGACAAAACAAGCAAAAAATCTGCTCTCCCAAGCAAAAATTACAATCTAAATGACATGGTTAGGTCGCTTCATATCTCTCCTGTTGCATACCCAGAATTAAACCCGACACTGATCTCTGCAATATGCAAAAGAAGAGACTCAGGCTCCTCAGCCATGTTTACACAGGCATCTGAGTGAGAAAACCCTTGTTCTGAGCCGCACACACATCATTCTCCACGGAGTGTGGTTTGTAAAAAGCTCTATTGTTCCCTCTTCCAACTCACTCAGAGGCCTTTTTGTGTTTCTTGCTGCTTTCCTCTCCTCCAGTCCTGTACACAGCCCATTTTTCTCCTTTTATTCTTACTGCTGCTGTGTCCTGTTTCCTTCTTTGGCCTCTTTGCAGGATGTAACAGAGCTCGGATTCCTGCCTTTCAGCACGAGGAGGGTCTCTCTAAACCAGCCTGCAGACCACAGCAACACACTGTGGGATTGGGATCAGTCCTTGCCAGGGTCAGGGAGCTCCTCTGAGCATCCTGACACCCCTGGCTGCTGGCAGCAAAGGGAGCCACAGGGTGGGGAACTCCATGGCTCAGCATTTAGCCAGCGTTAGCTGTAAATCACATGTCCCTGGTTTTACTCTACAGCCATATTGAGAAAAACAAAAACAAAAACAAAAAAAAGAGGAAAAAAAAAAAGGAAGTAATCATAAAATGCATAATATTTAAGTTTGCTGCCAAAACATTGCTCTTGACATTTTATGCTGAAAAGAGAGGAGTCTTTTCATCCCCAGGTAAGATCAAGCAGTGATGGAAGTGAGATAAAGAATGGTTCACAAAATTTTGCTGTTGTTTGGCATCTATGTTTATTAAATCCATCATTGTAACAATTAGATTTTCATTTGTTCTTGTCTTACCTATTTTGACTATCTGCTGATAATGATTATGTAGCAGGAGTAAGAGTGAGAATAACATTTTACTCATATTCAATTATGCCACATTTCACCTTTCTCAGATTATATTAATTATAATTCATGGCTTTCACAAACCACTCATAGTTAAAGGGCACTCAAATAAGGAAGAAAAACAAATGTAATCTCTGACTCCAGGGTATTCATGCAAGCCCTGTTAACCCACTGATTAAATGATCTAGGCTTGCGTAATTATTCCTGTTCTATGAGCTGGTAAATAAAGGCAAAAAGGTGGCTTTCCTAGTGAGAGCCAGCACAAGGACATCTTATTCATTAATTTTTATGAAGCTTTAAAAATAATAGGTAGAATGTTAGTATTTTGCCTTACTGCTCACAAAGTTCAGTCAGGATAAACTCTTATATTTTAAATAAATTACGGTGTTGCAGCACCATAGATGCTGAAACATCAGCATCAGATGCTGGAATGAGAGATGACATCCAAGTGCTTCTCATTTTAGACTGCATGGCAGCAGTTGTATTTCATCAGCTGGCTACATTTTCATATAATAGCACTTAATAATTAACCACTAAATTGACCATTTTCCTTAATACAAATGAACAGATTTTGGTGTTTGTCTACACAAAAGGTATAATGGAATACAAAACATGTCCGGTGAACCATTTTTTTTCCCCACCCAACAGCTCTGTCCCCTTGAACCACAGTTACCTGGAGTAAGATCCAAAGTGTCTACACAAAAAGGCTACATCACTAATAATAAATTGAACATGTGCAGTCTCTGGCCATGCCCTTGTTCTGCCTCTGCCTCCAAAACAACCCTGTCCCAACTGATAGAGCAAAGGCTCAAGCTGTACACAGACCTTTGTGGGTTTTCGGGGCACAGGGTGGGACTGGAGTGTGGCTGAAGAGGCTCTCGGTCCTCACGCTGTGCCCTGTACAGCTGGAGTGTCTGCATTCCAGAAAGGGGTTTTATTTACCCTGCCACAGATTAGTCTAGACCACATTGCTTTAGCTGCTTACAGACCATCTGTGTGTGGGGTAGCATCAAAAGCCTCATGGAGGCAAATTAACTCGATATTGCTGCTCCTTCTGTGCTACTTCCTTCTGTTGAGGAAACTATACTGCTTTGACATGGACTGGGATAGTTTGTTATCTATGCAGGCTTATTTTCACACCCCTACCTGATTTCTAAGGGCAGGCACATGACTCACCCCCCCTTTAGAAGTAACTATGCTCTGTGCTAACCCAGTTCAGCAAATTTCTTTTGATGAAGTTCATCAGGCCCAACCTACTCCAAAATACTGCAATCAGCTAAGGCTGGGGCACTGAAGTACACACTCAGTATTTAAGGATATTACTTGCAGTATACGAGATCAGCTCAGCTGGTCAGTGCAGGGTGCTAATAATGCCAAGATTGTGGGTTTGATCCCCATACAGGCCATTCCCTTAAGAGTTGGCCTTGATGATCCTTGTGGGGCCCTTCCACCTCCAAATATTCTGGAATTCTGTATTCTAGGATATCTCCTACTTGCTGTGTGATAATGGTGAATAAACGCTAGCTAATGGACTGACCAAGTAACACTGCAAAGCTCTTCTGTTACCAGGGCTCTGTTTTCTCATCTCAGTATTGTGCCACTGGAAGCAAAATTCCCTTCCCTTCTCCATCCGTTTTAATGCTTCCACATCTTTAATATTTTATGTTGAGAAAGTTTCTTTCTCTATAACTATCTCCACTGCTATCATTGTAGAATACCTCTACCAAGTCAATGCTTATAGGAGCCAGTTTCTGTTTTTAAGCATTCCAAAAAGCTAAACTGCTCTGCAATGTCTCAAGTTCACTGCCCAGTTCTAGAGGCTTTTTGTGGATCTTAAATGTTTCCAGGTCTCCCTGTCCCTGGTTGTTTGTATTCACCTCTCATGTTCTGATTTCACTGTTTAAAGGGCAGGGAAAGTTTACTGAATGAAAAGACCTTGGAGTCTACAATATCAAACAGCAGAGTGACCTCAAAGGAAAACATATTTCATTAAAAAGAAAAAAAGAGTTCCCTTGCAAATCCAGCTTGTTTTACCCACCCAGATCTGCCTTTTTGTTGCCTCTGTGGTGACACATGCTTTATATGAATCTATATTAAGATGAATTTTAACCTACAAATAACTAGATACAGCTATGCAGTAGGAGGGAATTCCTACAAGATGATGTAAAGTTTTTTAAGCCGTAAAATTAAAAATAGCACGTAAAACCTGACCAGTAGATTTGGATTTGAACCAAGGCAATACATTTGGGAAACATTATCAAGTTTATCAGGGGTAACATATCACAGAAAATCTGCTTCTGTTTATATGCCATTTATTATTCACTTTTGACATTTCCCTTTTTTCCTCAACCTTTTTTACCCCTAAGCAAATATATGTTAGACTTAAATGAAATGTGAGATAATGGATCAGTTTCTTAGTTTTCTTTTGCTATAAGACAAAAGCAGATCTAAGTAGAAGTAAAATAAAAAAGTTCTATGAAATGTAAGTACAGGGAAAAAAAGTTGCCAGAGTAGGACTAGTAATAAGGGAGAAGTCTGTCTCACAATGAAACCCCAGAAAAAAAATAAATGTAGAGTAAGATTAAACTAAGGGTCAAATTCTGTCCTTCCCTATGCTGTCCTGCCTTTCATGATGTATAAATAGCACATGAAAGCCTTTTCTTCATGCAACATACCACATGTGTGATAAAGGCTGTTTTCTATGTCTAGGACACTTATATAAATGGGGTTATGCCAGCAGAGAGTTCTTTGCCCATGACTGGCAGAATGTTTGCAGTTTATAGTAATCAAGTCTAACTTGGAGAAAAATACAAACAATGAAAGCAAATTCTCTCTTATTAAACAACCCAGTCCTTCAACTTTACTTCTCACTCATACCATCACAATAAATTTGAGAATGAGCTGCATGTTTAGCTGCACCTGATCTGACCGGAACAAAGGTAATCACTGAAAGTCAGCTTAAACCTGGTCCAAAGTCAGACAAGATTCATGCAGTCTTTCTACTCAATGCAAGTTAAATTTGAATTCTTTTGTTATTTTTTTCCATCAGTAGCTCGTAATTTTCTTCAGTGGATTCCAATGCAAAATCAGTATTTTTTGAAAGCTGTTACTGAACAGTGGTTTATTCTGATGCTGAGATCTCCAGCTGAGCTGAATGTTTACTACTCCTTGTCAGGATGAGGAGAACTTTTGGAGTGGTTTCAGAGCAAATCTTCCCTCTATGTGCTCTAGAATCCACACTTAGACCTTATTCTGTCAGCAAATGCTCCTTGTATCTCAAAGAAAACAAATGCAGTAATGGGCATAAAATGGTGGCTATGTTAATTTTAAAATGCAAGAAAACCCCCAGAATACAGTAATATAAATATTATTTATAATTACGGTTTAGTTATATTTTAGTAAATGCTGCGGTTTCTAGAATCTATGCGATAAAAAAGCTCTGTGATTTTATGAGTTGTTGCATACTGTTGACTACGTAAATGCTTTGAGTATCTACTGAACAGTTCCATTTGAACAATTATTTGTAATTAGAATTAAAAAATTACTTGCAATTACAATTAAGATTCTTGTAACTAAGACATACAATGAGTGCAGAATTGCACCCAGACGTTACCAAAAAAATGCTGGGTAACTCTCCACTACTGCAGCAGAGCAAAAAAAATGTGCTTTGGCAAATGTAAGGTAACATGTCTTAAAACGTGGTATTTAGAGGACATTTATTCTAAGTGGATACAGATGGAAGAGACCAGAGAGAGTAAGTCAAAGGAGTTCCTAGTAACCCAGTAAGGTTGAACTGCTGAACCCTGTTGAGGAAATTAGCATTGCTGGTGATGCTGTCAGGTAGCTGAGTGCTACTAGACAGAGAAGATGATTTATAAGCACACATGAAGAAAAAGTTACAACTTGTAAGAGTGAAGGAGTTTTGCTTGGCCCTTTTTTGGTTTATTTTCAGCTTGGCAATTTGAAAGCTAATGACTCAAACAGACTTTGAATCAGATCCTCAAAGATATACTAAATTAGAATGAAAATCATGTCATTTATTTTATAATGCTGCTCGTGTTGCCTCCCTCTTGCTGTTGCAGAAATCCCAGAACAGGATAGCAACAGATACTGCTCAAAGCAAAAACGTTCAGATACTGAGAACACTTGGATGCTTTGTTGCCTCTCCTGACTGTAAGAGCTGATGTTTCATCCAATGTAATAACCCAGGATCTCCACAGACAAAAGTGGAGAGACAGAGAATGGGGCCCATGGGAATCTCATGAGGTTCAACAAGACCAAGTGCTGCTGCTGCACTCGGGTTGTGGCAACCCCAGGTATCAATCCAGGCTGGGGAACGAACAGATCCAGAGCAACTTGGCTGAGAAGGATTTGGTGGTGCTGTGGGTGAGAGGCTGGACATGACCCAGCCATGTGCCCTTGCAGGCAAGAAAGCCAAATGTGCCCTGGGCTGCATCCAAAGCAGTGTGGGCAGCAGGTGAGGGAGGGGATTCTGCCCTTCTGCTCTGCTCTGGTGAGACCCCACCTGCAGTGCTGCATCAGCCCTGGGTCCCCAGCACAGGAAGGACATGGACCTGCTCAAGTGAGTCCAGAGGAGGCCACCAAGATGATTTGAGGGATGGAGCACCTCTCCTGTGAGAAAAGGCTGAGAGAGTTGGGGTTGCTCAGCCTGGAAAAGAGAAGGCTTTGGAGTGACCTAAATGTGGCCTTCCAGCACCTGAAGGGAGCCACCAGCGTAGATGGAGGGGGACTTTTTACAAGAGCCTGAGGTGACAGGACAAGGGGGAATGGATTCAAACTGAGAGTAGGTTTAGTTTAGATATTAGGAAGAAATTCTTTACTGTGAGGGTGGTGAGGCACTGGAACAGGTTGCCCATAGAAGTTGTGGATGCCCCATCCCTGGAAAGGTTCAGGGGCAGGTTGGATGGGGCTCTGAGCAACCTGGTCTAGTGGAAGGTGTCCCTGTCCACTGCAGGGTGGTCAGAACTGAATGAACTTTAATGTCCCTTCCAACTCAAACCATTCTATGATTTTTGGGGACAATTTCGTCTACCCTAACACGAAGAACTAGGGTCTTTAGAGGTCTGTCTCTCCATACTCTTTGGAGGCCTGCAAATATGGCCTAATTTCCTACCTCAAGCAAAGCCCATGGCTGTTTCAAGTGCTCTCCCTTGAATTTTGTATGATTAAGTTTGTAATGCCCGCCACCTGTATTTTCAAGATGTTTGTGCTAGGCAGGATGCAAAATTCTGGGCTTCAAACACTCTATCAGGTTAATAACAACAAAGCTGTGGAAGAATTGATCTACTTCAAATGGAGGCAAAAATATATTTTCTAATTTTGAAAAGAGAGGATAAAAATAAATTAAAAAAATTAATGCCATTAAAAAGAAGGTGAGAGAATGATGTTCTAGGAACTCTGATACCAGTACTCTGATCATGAATTATTTTCATTTTGCTCTTAAGATCAGGGAGGTAAATGACCTGATACTGCCAAGTCTAGAAGACTATCTTTCATTTTTATGCTTTTTGACCCATAAAGTCAATAAAAGATGTCCCAGAATTCTTCCAGTGTAAGTTTCCAATACAATTGTGATACAACTGAATGAAAACCCCAAGAGAATGGAACTTTCCACATACACACAAAATCCTAGACTGACTTTCGTCAGACCAAATCTCTGCTGCTTCCTTGGCCTTTTTTTCACATGGTAATGGACCCACTACTACCTGGCATGAAAATAATGTGAATTAAATTGAAGCTTGTACTTTTCAAAGCTAAACCCCACAACACCCGCTTGTTAGACTGGCTAATTTTTATTAAGTATGGCATTTCAAATTGTTCTTGGGGTCAAAGACAAATGACTTTTTTTTCTTCTAATTTCATCAGTATGAAAGAACTGAGCAATCTGTAACTTCCCAAAATGAACAGTGATCAGTGTCTTGGGCACATGTGTCAAACTCTAACAAAATTGTTCTGTCTTTTCTCAGCTGAGTTACACTGCACCTCTTGATTTAAACTACTCACATACTCAGGCAATATCTGTAACAGTAAACCCTCTGTTTCTATTTGAAAAATACAAAATACAAAAACATTGTTACTTGTTTGAAAAATAATCTTGTCTCAGAAGTAATATTTTTCAACAAAATAATTTAAAGTAATTTTCAGGTACCAAGCACTTCGGGTACTTTTGCTGATTTTATTTAACCTAACCTTGTATTATTTAAAACCCTGGTCAATTACATAGTAAATGACAAGAACAAAGAAAAAAAAAATTGGTCCTACCTGTGTATCTCAGATTAATTACATTTGTACAACATATAATCAGAACAGTGGGTCCCAGTGTGAATCTGAAACTACTGAAAAAAAGGAATCTTAAGCTTCAAATTTAATAAAGCAAATGTCAATCTGACAGGCTGTGTAAAACAAATGTGGCATTCACTCTGTAGTTTCTAAACACAGCTGCAAAGAATTGGCTCAGTCAGTGGTTACAAAAAATCTCTCATTGTATAAGTATCATAGATATTACTATGAATGTATACCTGAATATGGGTAATTAAAAATTAATCAGAACAGATATGTTAATTTCATTTGATACACAACAAAAATCTCCACAAAATCCTTTAATTAGGTTGGCTATATACCACAACTTTTCTTTCCTCGAACTAAAAATTTCCATGGAGATGTAAAACCTGCTTCAGTCTTATACTGATATTTTCAGCATCTCAGCAACTAGGATCACACTTACCTGTTCAGTAAGTTCGTCTAAGAAACCTAATTCAACTCCCCTGTAAGATATCTTGTTTGATAAGGCTTCTATTAAAGAGCCTTTGAGCTCTGATGCTGCACGTTATTTAAACCTGAGTTTAATAGTGAAAGTGCCTGTAGTTAACTACAGACTTGTATGCAATACAAAAACAAACAAACAAACAAAAAACCTAAACAAAACCAAAACCAAACAAAAAGAAAGGAAAAACAAAACAATCTCCATCTTACATGAAATGGATCCTCAGAGAACGAGAATTATCAGGAGCACTTTTGATCCAATCCACATACAAATATTCTAACCCTTAAGTTCTGTAAGCAATTTTAAAATGTCAAGAGGCATGTCAAATTCATAATACCCAGGTCTACATATTTAATTGTCAACAGCCCAAATACCCAAGACAAGACAGTTATATTCATTCCAGCACAACCCCAAATTAAGATGTGTTGGAAAATAATGATGTTTTTTCCTCTTAAACTATGGAATAGCGCCTGGTTGGCCTGTATTTTAACTATGTACTTATTTTCTAGAACACCTACTGCATTGTTCATTTTAGCTATATTTTCAAAGCAGTCAAGAACAGGAGATCTCTGCAAGATTATCATGTTACGCCATTGATCCTCACAAGAAGACTGAATTTGCTCAGTAATCAGCAACCTGGGTCAAAGGCCACAACAGAGAAAAGACAAAAGGCATTGTTTACACCTGTGTCAATCAGAAACAGCTCTACTGAAATCCATTGAGTTATATTTGACTCAAATCCATATGAAAGATTTCTGTGTTTGCTGAATCTGGATTATGTGGCAGCCAGGAATTCACATTTATTAGTCTGTAGCAGGAAGCATTACAGACTGCTAAATTAAAATACTAGTTTGCTATACTGTCTTTTTAACCAAAATTGGGTTTTATTCTTTTATTGGCACTTCAAATTGATGTCACTGCTTCAGCCTGCTCACTTGCACTGCATTACCTAATGTGCTTCAGTATGAGGTAATAGATTCTGTTATTTTGGATAAGAGAATTCATCTGAGGAAAGGAAACAATAATTAGTGTCCTACATTTTAGAGAAAAAAACCAAAACCCCACCTCTTCCAACTATTTGCAACTACTAACAAACTTTTGGATATGCAAGGCTTCGTATTTCTTGATTTTTGATGTTGACAGAACCCCAAACTTCTAACAGTCCAAGAGCATGTGCAATTTTAAAAGCATATTTCTGACTACAATGTCACAAGATGATTTATAAAAAAGATTTAACTTGGGAATTTTAATTTAGCCTGTTCAGGGATCTGGCTGGAAGCATTGTGTGGGACACAGCCCCAGAGGGATTTGTCCAGGAGAGCTGGCTTACGTTCAAGAACCACCTTCTCCAAGCTCAAGAATGATCCTTCCTGACAAGCATGAAACCAAGCAGAGATGGCATGGTCGGACTTAGGAAAGCCAAGGCCCTTCTGAAGTGAAATTTGGTGAAGAACACGAAGGTTAATAAAAAAGGGAATCTATAGGTATATTAGCAACAACAGGAAAGCTACAGGAAACATCTGCCTGCTGTTAAATGGGGTATGGAACCTGTGATAAAGAACACAGAAAGGATCAAGGAATTCAGTGTCTACTTTGCCTTAGTCTTTTAATGCTAGGATTTGCCTTCAGGAATCCCAGGCCTCTGAAACCAGAAAGTCTGGAGCAAGGAAAACTTAACTCTGGGGAGATCAGGGTGGAACACTTAAACAAGCTGAACCTACACCATCAGTGGGACCTGATGGGATGCACCATAAATGTGGAGTGACCTGGCCAATGTCTTGCTTATCTTGACTTTAGCAAGGCTTCTGGCACAGTAACTTCCTCACAGGCAAACTGGTGAACTCTGGATGAAATAAACTGGCAGTGGGGTACATTGAGAACTGGCTGTATTCCAAGCTTAAAGGGGGTCTCACAAGCAGCACAAAATTCACCTTGAGGACTGTCACTAGTCGTGGTGTTCCCGTGTGGTTGGTACTGGGATCAATACTGTTTAACATCTTCATTAATGACCCAGAGGGTGGGGCAGAATGTACCCTCAGGAATTTTGCAGTTGATGCAAGACTGGGAGGAGCTGTTGATATACCAGATGGTTGTGCTGCCATTCAGAGGGACCTTGACAGACTGAAAATTGGACACCTGTACTGCTTTGATTCAGATGTGGCATGAAAATGGGATGCACCATTTCCCAAATGGGAATCTACTGAACTGGCACTGTATTATCGTAAGAATATATTGATGACATTAAATAAATGGGGGAGGACAGATCATTTAATATGAAGAATTTATGTCTTACATTGTTTAATTGGGAATAAATATAAGAATGCAAGCAACTTCATATATTTATGTCTTCCTTCCAGTTTAGATTTAACTGAAATACAACACAGAAAGCAACATAGAGAGGACTTCTTGTTGGTTTGTAAATTTCAGTAGACTTGGAAAACACAAGACAATTTATCTGAGTGATGTGGTCTACTAGAGACCAGTAAATGCAATCTCAGAAGCTATCTTTCAAGATAGCCACTTAGAAGCAGCTTAGAAGTCATAAATTATGTTTCAAACACATTCTATTGTTCAAAGTGACAAATTCTGAGTCTTTCAAATTCATACAACCCTAAAATAAAAAAACCACACACAACCACAAAACCAGCAAAATTTTTAAGGTCCTTCTGAATCAAACTATTCACACTCATTTATGAGCATTCTGAAGTGCTGTTTTTATGAGGCTTAAATAGTTATCATACCACAAACATGTACTCTTACATAATGATGAGACAGAATAAGAAGAAGCACTGACAAAATGGAGATCAATAACTTTGACCATTAGTCTACATAGCTCTTCTTCCAAAAGCTATTAATTTGAATTTATCTTACAATTAAATGAATCATCCTCTGGTGACCTTATTGATTATAAACACAACCTGAGATGGCCCCCATAGGCCAGGACAACTAATGTGAAGATATGAAAGTCACAGAAGGGATTCATGCCCTTAGCAGTATCAACAATTTCCCTTGGTCATGATGACAAGCAATTGCTAAGATACGTCAGAAAAATACGAGATTTTTAAAGTGATATGAGGTTATACTGTTGAAGCATACAAGTGAAACAAGTGCTTTAAAAATAAACTACAAACTGGACACATAAAGGTGAGCTTGCTGTATGATCCAAAACTTTAAATGAGGTATTTCTCAACCTGTTTATGTTGTCTCTAAATATAGGGAGTCCCAAACCTTACTGTACCAAATTTTTTATTATTTCAAACAAACTTCTGTACAAAAACATCAAAGCAGGCAAAGAAATCCTGTGACTTCAGCAAACAGCACATGACAACTCACAAAATGCTTTAAGGTTTACATTTTTATTATACAAGTGACAAATAGTTTTTCTCTGGGCTACTTAAGGATAAGACTTCATTGTTTGACAAAAAATTGCAGGTAAGCATATATTAACATCAGTTACCAAAGCTCAACAGAATAGCCTGTCATCCACCGAATTTACCTAACTGGAAGTGACTATGAACAAAGCAGGATTCTCCCTAACATACATTTTTAAATGTCCCCCCATTAGAAATGGAGCCCGTAAATAGTGGATTTACTACTGTGAAAAAAGTGTGGTCATTGCTTTCAGAAAAAGAAAATCGAATGTGAGTGAGTTCTAATTCTCTCCCCGACAACAACATAGCAACCGGCTGCTGCACCTGCAGAGGTGTGACATGAGTGCTGGAGTTGTGGTGCTGTCCAGTATTGTGGCATGTATGACATTGGCACCTGTGGGTTCTGAACAGGTCTGAGAAACCTCACAGTGGTTGCTCTGCTCAGAAATAAACTCTCAAGTCAGTCCCTCCTCCAGAGAACTTGTAACATTAATACTGTTTAAGGACTGAGTTCAAGGACACAGTTTGTCACAGTGCAGTAGAGTTCCAGCAGACCAAATGCATCTTCAAAGTCTTAAGGTAATGTTTTTAGAAGAGATGTGCATGAAAATTCCAGTGAAAGCACACAAACTCTAATTTATCTACATGGGAATAAGCAAATACAAATCTGAATTTGTGCACAAGCACTGGAGTTTCCACACATACATGCAAGCAAAGTACACAAAATCAAACACATTTTCAGAACGTGACCTCTGCAAGAATATGTACAGCAACTGCAGACCACCCAGCAGACAAACTTAACAGAGCATGAGCACTTTGCTGCTTTTGGCAAAGTATTTCTATTCCATTAACTGGAAAATTTACCAGAAAGTAAGAACAAACAACTCAGCAAGGAACTTAACTCCTTGAAGTATCAATCACATCTCAAAAGCCAGTCAAGAGCAGTCAGCTGATAAATATTTCTGTGTTGACTGTGAATCATCTAATGAATAACATTATGAGGAACTTGATGGAGTTCCTAAGAACAGACCAGCTATTAAATTTAACTCATCCCTAGTCTGATAAAGCTGATTTGACACTAGGGAAGTTTGCTACAGAAGAGTGTACTAGTTTAGATCAGCCAAAAAATTACTTACCAGTTAGAGCTGCCTGGGAGTTGATATTCACTGTGATATACTTAAACTGACAAACCTTTTCCAGTTAAGTCAAGGCATTAGTAATTTCCCTTTCCTTTCTAAATCTAATAAAATTATACAGAGTTTTCAAAATCTGTCAATGATCTCTGAGCATATTTTCTGTTTATTTATACTGAATCTGAAAAAGGATATTAATTTCCTCAGTTGTTGAAAGGTATGGGTTATACTTAATTAAAAAGGTAAAATTACCTGTTTGAAATACATTTTTGGATGCCAGACAGCACATAATCCTTAAAATTAGGTGGATCTCCACTTATTACAGGAAAGACAATGCATTTCATGAGAGTGATGAACATTCAGTTATTCTCCTGTTCACACTAGTTTGACAAGATCCTGAAACTGACCAAAAAACTGTGCACATGTTCCTCAAAACATACCCAATGAATTTTACTTTCTCTTATATTAACTTTCTTCTCCTTTAAAGTTCATTTTCTGTGGTACCTTTGATATTTCAGTTTGATTTCCATTTTGTCTTCACTACTACTTACTTCTCTGATAGAGAAGGTGTTTAAGGGTTAAAATGCACAGATAAACTGTCATAACTGAACTATCTAAGTAAAAAAGTACTTTGAAAGTCAAAAGATAAAGGCTAGAATAAAAACTTAGGTTGCACTATATAAAGTCAGTCAGGTTATGAACAGATTCATATATTTTAGCAATGTGAAGAAAATGGTTATGTAAATACACACAAGTATTAACATCAAACTGTATTAAATTATGTAAACATACACATCTTCTGTGATCAATACAAACATCTACTTGTCTCTGGATACTACTGCAGCATAGCTCGAATTTGTTTTGAAGTAGATTCATCATTCAGGTGTTTTGTAGTGAACCTAGAAATTACAAGTTAAAACAGTAATTTATAAAATGAACAGGGATAGGAAAAGTCTGAACACTTGAGCCTGTTTTTTAAATCAGCACAGTTACACAAAGGAGGAATTTAAATGTTCCCCTACTGATCACTGGAATTTAACTGGTAAGAATCTGGTGTTCTTTATCTTCTAAATATCCTACGCAATAAATTATTCCCTGCTAAAAGCTGGAGAACTGTGGCTAAATCCTGTTTGGTATCTGACTATGATATTGTCATAATCTTGGGTCAAAATTATCACTCATTTTTTCTTGTTAAAAGCCTCAAAAGAAGTAAAATAATGAAAAGACATAAGAAATATGGTAAACACTAAAATCACTTAGGAATCTAGACAGAATCTTGGCATAACCTATGACTTTAAGCCGTTTTCTTAAATATTCTGAGAGGACTGAAGAGCTTTAGTGTGTTTTTTCCATTTAAACCCAAGCATTCTCCACTGTTTATGCTAATAGGGAGACTGATTATAACATAAGCTCGAAACACACTTGATACCTGTAGGGTTTAACTCCACATCAACTTTAATTCAAAAGACATGATCAGCAAATATGGAGGTGCAGCTCTCCCTCTATCCAAGCATTCAACAGCTAGAGAACTCACAACACCTCTGAAAAACTTGGTACTGACTCCCTTCTCAGCTACAGAGAAGTGTCAGACCCCTGTGTGCCTTCCTTCCCAAGGCAGCACCATAAACAGGACTGGGATTTAGAATGCTAGTTTTTTGAAGTTGTATAATTTAGCAAAATTAAAAAAAAAGTCTTATTAAGATGGAAAGGGAGAAGGGAAGTACTTAGGGCTTGAGAAATAGAAATCTGAGACTTAATTTCTAAAATGTTCGAGATTGTTGGGGTATTTTATATAGCAAATCTTAGCTAAGATATACTGTTTCCAATATTAATAGTTATTGTTTATTCAAGTGAAATGAAGTGGAAAGAAATTAATATTTAAAAAGCCCAGGTGATGAACGCAAACCTGAGAGGATAATCTTATTAAATCAATCTTCTTAAGTGAAGAATCTTAAATATAAAGAAATTGGGAGAAAAATAAAGAGGAATTTTCTAAGGCTGAATCACACATACCTGAGAGCATTCAGAAGGCCTTCCACAGAGTCAGGTGGCTGTTCCTTTAAAACTTTTATGCATCCCTTCATCTGGGAACAGAAGCATGCCACTATTGAACAATAATATATGAATTGCACTAGCTGAAAACAAGGAAAAATTTCACCATATACAGGCAGGTTTCTTTTCTTACTGAGTGTTAATGCTGCTTTACACGACAGAATAAAAGCATTACAACTTATTAAAAGTTATCTCAAAGTTAAAAACTAACTTTGGAGAAAGCATCTACTTTAATAATAAGCATTTGTAAAGAGCAAATTATGTATTAAGTGTCTATATTTTAACTTGCACACTTTCTCCAATTCCAAGTACAAAATACAAAAAATCAAAAACAGCAGATACAAGCTGAAAAAAAGAGCTTTTGGGAGTTACATGTCATTGCTGTTAACAACTCTAAGAAGAGATGTTTCAACTTTGACTTTTTTTTTTATGTTTGCATACAAGGAAGTAATTTTCAGTATTCATTTTTTAGTTGTAAACCTAACCAGTGACAACTTATTGGTATCAAAAACTGTGGCTAAAAATTTAATCTATGAAGTCCATGGTGTTGATTTCAACACCACACTGAATGAACATCTTTTGGAGACTGTAAAAAACAGGCAGAAACTCTGTCCGAATTTACAAAATGGGGAATGAAGCAGAGAAGGCAGTAGAACTCATCTGACCCACTGTAAAGACTCCCCAGCTAGTCAATAGAGAAAAAAGGAATTCTTCTAATCTCTTCAGAATTTACCTTCATATGTAATGAATTATGCCCCAGAAGTACTTATTTCTTCCCACTAGCTATCCAGAAATTAGCCTAGATTAATTCCATCTTATTAAAAATGACAGATGAAGACATGGCCGAGTCAAGATTTCCATCCTTTAGTTTTCCAAGTCACATTGGAGTGCCAAATCTACATGTCAGAATTTTCTCTGCAGCTGAAGAACACCTCCTCCTTATTAAGGAAGTGGACGATGAAACAATTGAAGTCAGGGTCCACTTGTGTGCCAGCCAAAATTAGCCAGAAAATGTAACTCAGCACTCTCGACAGGGCCCAGCCCAACAAACACTGCTCACTGCTCAGCTGGCTCATTTCTACCTGAAAGGTTAACTAGCTTTGCAAATAACAGATCAGATGAGATTCTCAGGCTAGCACCATGTGTTTTGAAGTGACACAGTTATTTTTCCTAAATTAGAGAAACTATGTGCACATCACTCAGTACAGGCTTACATGCCCAGCAGATCTGATCAGGCCAGACCAAGTCAAAGGGGATAAAAATTCAAACAATTCTTTTCCATTTTTGTTAGAATCAGAATACCAAAAACAAGCAGAATAATGTCAGTGTTTAGGATTCTTCCCTTTGTTTCTTTCTCTCAGGGAATTCTTCTCCCATATGTTTTGCTAGGCGGCAATAACAACTGGGTACTTAAGAGAGACAAAGGAAGTTGCCACAGCTCAGGAGAGGGGAAAGTGCTTAAAGAGCAGGGAAGAGACTGTTTATTGGGTTTTCTAGGTTTTTTTTCTTTTGTTTGTTGTTGCTGCCGTTGTTGCTTGTCTGCCTTGTTATACACATACATCCTAGTGAAGAACTGTTATTCCTTTTCCCATATCTTTGCCTAAAAGCCCCTTAATTTCAAAGTCATAAAAATTCAGAGGGAGGAGGTCATGTTCTCCATTCCAAGGGATGTTCCTGCCTTCCTTGGGAGACACCTGTCTTTCAAACCAAGACACTGGTTTAAGCTAGGAGACTGTAATTAATAGCTTGAAATATAGTCTTGACAGAATAAGGAAAGGGTAATATACTCCACTGTCCCTGAAATTCTCTTGAAATGGCTTGAATGGCTGAAGTGTATAGTTTGAAGAAAAGAAGTGTTTACCACAGTAAAACAAACTCATCATCTGAAACATTAGGAGATTTTTTAATTACAAAAACATCACTAAACTGAACACACAAATCAAGATTTGGGACCATGTGCTCGTTTTTTGAAACTGAATCATGCATCTCCTGCCTCCCATTTATATCTACCTAACTTTCCTGTAAGATTACAGGGCTTTAGGATAAATGAGAGAAACAAAGTACACACAATGTATATTTGGTCCTATCCGAATTTCATTTGTGTTGCCTTTGTAGGCAAGAGACAGAGCCAGCAGTCAAGAAATCTGCATTCAAGTCCCAGGCTCTATCTGACCTTGAGCAAATCTATTCACCTCATTGTGACAAATCTTTCCCTCTGCAGAGAGTCAAAGAGGAGATGGGGCAAAATTCTGGTATCCGCAGATGCAAAATGCTAACGAAGACCCAGTGTCATGGAGGGCTTTTTTCTTTTCTTTTGAAGCAGGCTCTCTTGTAAAGGGAAAGACTTGGCATCTTTTTCATTAATAACAGCTTAGTTCTGCTGAAAGAAGTGGTGCATGAGCATTTAGGTTTGTAAAAACATGTAGAAAAAGTGAGAGTATTCTTCTCATGTGTGCTTGCAATTTCTCAAATGGAAAAATAAGATTGATTTCTCTGTGATTGGTCATGCCAAAGATAAAACTGAAGGGTCATTAACAACATTACAAGAGTAACATTTCAGTTCTGCTACTTCAGATCTCAGACAAAGCAGAATATTGAATATATACTTATTTACAAGATAACTACTGCCAAACATGAGCATTTCAGCATCCATAAATTACATGATCTAAAATAATTACGACCACAGAACATATTCTAGGCAGGGTGTAATACAAAATTATTTCAGCCTAACTATACAGTTGGCAAGAAAACAGAGCTAACAAAGGAAAATTACTATCTGTGTCTGGAAGAAAATAAAAAGAAAAAAAGCTGGTCCTTATTTTATTCTCTAACAAACTGATGAATTAAACTGTACAAGTGAAGATGAAATCTAAATTTTGCCATTCAAAAGTAATTAAAATTATTTATACCAAGCCATGAGCTTGTGCTGAGAAAGAGCTGCAGACTAGTATTCTCAAACCTACAGAGTATTTAAGAAAGGCCTCTCTTACATCAATCTTTGATGTCTTTGAGAAAGCTCCCACTGGATGAACGTGATCATACAGAATAATAACTCCCACCATTACTCGCATGCAGAACATAAGAGTCTCTTCACTGGTGAATCTACTCCTGTACTCTCTGGAAAACAGAACAAAAGAAAGAAACAATCTAGACAATTTTACAAGACAATTTTAAAAACTGGACTGTGAGTGTATGAAATCTGAACCAAAACTGTATTTTAAAGTTGCAGATGCAAATCAGTAACAGTTTAAATATCTGTGAATTCCATCAGCCTGTGCCAATTCAGAAGAATGATTAGATAGTAGATAGACGTAAACCTCTTGTCATACCTGTGCACAGCTGAGAGCCTCAAAATGTATGTGATGATGGCTTCATAGAAAACTTCATGAAATATGATGGAGACTGATCATACTTCAGTTTAATCTCAGAAACACCACATGCTGGGACCTCAAAGGAAAGCTACTGTTTTTGCTTAAATCCACACTTTGGAATATTTAGGTGGGATCTGAGTTCAGCAGCTGGAAAGTTCAGGGCTTCACCAAGGTGGATTTTAACAGTCACTGTGCTCTCTCTCTCTGTGTATTGCAGTACCTCTCAGTCTACAGTAACTTCAACTTTTATTCTTCCACAGCATCATAACATGAACAGATTTAAAAGCAACCGAAATTTTGATGTGCAAATGCTTGATTATCCCACAATTAGAATTAAATATCAGATAATCTTCTAGATGACTCACAACTTTTTTTCTCTACTTTGCTGAAAAAAAGAGCTGACTCATAAAGCTATTTTTCAATTACTACTTCTATGATGTCTCAAAATTGTGAGATGAGTCCCAGCCCCACAGACACTTCTCCAGAATTTTCATGAACAAACTCAAACCTCCGGAATTCTACCCTTTACATGGCTCCATGAACAAATGACTCACAGGCAGAAAGACTACCTTGACTCTATCTTGTATGTGTTTTCCTGTCAAAGAGACATCTAACCTAAAATGTACTCCACTAAATGCATAGCAAAATAATAATAAAGAACCCCATTGGCTATTATTATCTATGCTAGCAGATATGAACACAACTGTAGAGCTGAATACATTTATATGAAGGACAATTCATACAGCTGAATTTTTTCACATCTAGAATAGGATGGCTGCATCCAAAAAAGATCTACTTAAATGATCCTTGAAATAGTCCCTGTGTATCTGCTGAAGTACTGCTTGGAAGAGCCATAATCTTACTGAGCAGCACGAGCAAGCAGGTGGCAGCAGCCAGCCTTTTACCCTGGTTAGACAAGACACAGACACTGAAGCCTGTGAGTGTATAAGATAATTACACTTGTATTTTAACCTTTTGTTGAAAGTCAGGCTGACCATGTAAGCTCTCCCCAACAAAACTCCACACTGATTCATGGAGGATATCATAAGGTGGTTAGAACAGGAGGCAAGGCTTTCTAATACCAGGTCATGCTCTGTATAGAAAAGTAGTAATGACTTAAGGCAAAGATACAGGAATTCACGTGGAGAAAAGCACGTTATCCCAGGTTGGCTAATTAAAGTACAAGTTCTGTCATACAAACCCCCCAAGATTTAAGATAAAACTTACGGTGTTTCCAGCATGACTTTACATACACTGGCCATGGTACTTAAACAGTCTGTTGTATTTTCAATTGGTAATGTTTTGTTCTGGAAGGGTAAGAAGAAGGCAGTGTTCAGTAAACTATCTAGTAAAATCAAAAGCAAGAATGTCTGTTAGACCTTTCTCCCCCTTTACGTACTTCTGATACAAAATGTGTTGTTGCATTACTGAGGGTTTTCAACATTGGTGTGGCCTCTGCATAGAACAGGGACATCCTATTAGCCATTTCATTGTTCACTTCATTCTCAATGTCTAGCTGATGAAAACAGGAGAAAAAATAGTCAGTAAAGCTCTTTAAAATCTTGCCAGCAGCAAGAAAAAGATACAGTACATGTTCATGTCAGCAAGCAGATTGTTGCTTCTGTAGTCCTCTCTAATCACTTCATCCGGACTGCTGATTAACTCTTGGTGTAAAGGACAGAACTGACAGCTACTGAATCAAAAGCAAAAACTTTACCACAAATGGCATAACTGCATCCTGATAAATAAGTACCTCACTGTGTGCAGCACATCATAGTTTATTTACTTACATGCATGTTGTTTATTCTGTTGCGACTTATTGTCCGCCTGTAATAACTGAAGTCATTCTGAATTGCTGGGTTTCTCATCTTCCAGGAAGACAAACAGGAAATAATCAGTTTTGGTTCAAAATACATGGCAAAAATCAACATGTATTGAAAGACTTTATTAACCTTAAGTTCATCAAAACGAAGAGTAAAATGTAAGATTTCTGCAAACTCTTTCGCTAGAGCCTGTTCCCGTTCCAGGTGCTGAGTTGGAGTGTAGGGAGGGCATGTCAAGGATTCCAGTAAACTCTGCAGGGCTTTCTCTGAATAAAAATCAGAAGCACAAACTGTAGTCAGTCCACACCAAGTTTTAACTACATATCTAAACATACTGCATTTGAAGGGAAGGAACCTTCTGAACATGCAGAGCCCTAACAGAAGTGTTTTTTCTTACTGAGAAGCATTAATTGAAGACACCTGCCTCTTCAGGCCCTGCCATTTTCTCTCCATTTTGTATAATTGAACTCTTTTCCATTTTTGTCACCCTTTATCTGGGATCCCCATCAAAAATTCTAGAGGAAGCATTTTTCTTGCATCAGATATTCAACACTTTCATCTTCCTCAATTAGCCATCAGCTCAGTATAGAGATTATTCTGGCATCTCTGTTACTGAAAGTGTACTCTTAGGCACTGATAGCAATATAAATCAACTTCTGTGCCTGTAATTATCAGCATAATTCAAAAATAGAAAGATATAGTTAAAGGATGTTGTAGAAGAATTCTCTTGTATTGGAGCCCTCTCACTTCATACATCTATTTGCATTCCAGGGTCCTAATTCAAAGAGTAATTGCATCACCTTTTGTGTTTGTTGGCATGACAGTCAGTGTACAACACATCCAACTTTGGATTTTCACCCTTTGAGAGAGTTTATTGATACTCTTTCCCCATTATCCCTGCTTTTAAAAAGTCTCAAAATATTACTGGCTCACATTCCTTTTAAAACTCCAATGGATCCAAATTAAAAAAAAAAAATTAGTTGCATTAGTCCAACATGGATCAGTGGAGTGCAGAAAAGTGGCAGGAAACAGAGAAAAACTTTGTAGTTTTATCATTTTTTTTGCTTGTATGCTATTTAGGTAATATAAATAAACTAACAAACTATGAAACTGAGATTAAAGAAACACCTTGATAAACGCAATTGCAGCAAAATATCAGTTGATACCAAACGGAAATAATATTAACTCTAAAACTCTTTGAAATTTTGTGGAAAGACAAAACTTCTTCTTTCATTATATATAAAAAAACCTATTAAACAGATGTACTGAAACAGGGCTCACCTAATCTGAGTGAAAACTCATAAAAGCGCTTTAGCCTTACAACCAGGGGACAGACTGAATTCCATGCTTTTTCTTGCAGCTGGATATCATTGGGATTTTGTATTGCCTGAAATGAAAATATTACTTTAAAGAACTATGATAAATTAATAACAAGCAAGAGGTGGTTTGGAATTTTTCTACATTATTTTAAAAAGTATTGTAAAACATAGAAGAATTACAAGAAATTACAATGCATAGGATTCCAAAAAATACCATGATTTTCATCTCCCCTCTCCCCCTGTAACATCCTGTTTTAAAATCATTCATTACAGTGAACCATTGACATAGAGAAATATGTTCTAGCATATTCTTTTGGGAGAAAAAACTATTGCAAAAGCATCAGGTAAAATCTTTTGTGTGACTACTGGTAGCAAAAGTAGCCTTTTTTCAGGTTTTGATGCTTTTGAAATCTTTAACATCTTGAGGTTTTTAAGTAACCAACAGCTCACACTAAGAGTATCTGCAAATCTGATGCAGGAAAAGTTTTGGTCACCTGAGAAAAATTTTAAGTTATACTTCAAAATTGTACTTCAGGACCAGTTTCACAGCATAAGATGCCTCTAAAGTGGATGTGAAGTCGCAATTTACTGTGGTTCATTATTCCACTTACACAAAAGAACAACCATGTCTATCATGTATTTCTGACATCTGAGTATTACTTCTTCCATGTCCTCAAATTTGACTTCTGCCATGAGATACATGAAACAAGGTATGAAATGGTGTTTCTTGAAGTGAAAAAATAATAACTGATTACTCACAGAAAACCTGAAAGAAGTTCCAACAGCCATCATTTAATGATTTCAAATTAGAGCTTTATACTGAATGCTATGCATAATTTGTTACATATTTTATGAATACAATTTAAAGAAGATTTTCACTTGAGTTCATAGAATGTGCTTGGAAAGAGAACGGAAGCAAGGAACACATTGAGTTTTGCCTGATTTTGCTTCCAAAGAACTATCATTAACAAACATACATCTCTAATTTCTTGTCCAGCTCCTTTGTAAGCCTGAAGGTCTGCAAGCATGCTTTCTGAGTCCTGTAAAACTGCACTGATCTGGTTCCAGACCTCCCTTTCTCCATCTGTGGGCTGTGCATCTAAGAGAAAAGCAAAATGCACAAAGTCAAAAGGAAGCTGCAGTACAAACGGCAAGATTACTCAGTTCTACTTAACAATACCACATCCAGCTTGACTATGTGTAACTCCATTCTGATGTAGTTTTTTTCCAAATATACAATTATACTGCCATTCTGCTAACATCCAAGCTTCTGCTTTTTATAGCAAGGAAGGAAAAACAGTACAGTTTTTGTATGCTCTGGCTCATAATGCCTCTTCTCAAAACGCAGCATTTTAAAGAGCAGCAGTATCATAAAGCAATGTTATTAGAAAATAGGACAATGCATCAGTCCCTCTCTTTCACAAGCTCCATAGCTCAATTACAAAGATTTGCTCACTTTTCTTGCAGCTTGGGGATAAAATCAGGCCTTTCAATGGCTGGAGCAGTGGGATATTGCTCCACTTTGACTTTCCTCCAGGCTTCCTTAACCAGGGTAATTTATTTCTCCTTTTGTAAAACACAGATACAGTACAATTAAAAATAATTTTTTTCTCATAGATGTCAGGGATCATTCCTGCCACTAAAATAAATCCAGCTCTGTCAGTAATCAGTTTTCAGGGTGTGAGTGACCTGTAGACCTTTATTGTTGAGAGAAATGACATTTGAAAGTAGATCAATTTTCCTATTCACATATTCTCCTATGGGATTTACACATCAGTGTGACACCAGGGAGTGATGTTATCCCCAGAACACTGACACGTTAGACAAGGTAGAGATCTTCTGTCTTCTTTTGCTTTAAAACATAAAGATGACAGGCACTGACCAAAGACTGGATGACCCACATATGGGATTGCAGTCCATACATGAAGGAACAATGACATTGTCCCAGCAGACTTCTACAGGGACACAACTGTTTTTTCTATAGATTTGTATTAGTTTCTAAAGATAGAATGCTGATTTTCATGAAAGAAAAAAATTACCTTGAAGTTGAATCTTAGAACTTAAAGACTACGTGTTTGTATTAAAAGCAATGAGGTAAGTTCAGTTCAAAACTCACCAATTAGGATGAGCTACTGCATTCATTTCTACATTAATAGACAAGAAATATTAAAAATACTTTTTATGTTTAGTCATCTCACTCTCCTTAAGAAAACTGACAGAATTTTCTACTCATGTATTAGTATGGGATTCATTTACACAGTCCCCATTAGAAACAAATGAACTGGTTCACACTGGAGTGTATGGAAAACAGGCATTCTCTCCGAGATGTTTCAGGTTCTGATAATTTGTTTAAATGTTTCAAGTTATCTACAGACCTTGCATGAATGGGACACTAATGGCTGAGATTTACATGTCGATAGCTTCAAAGCAACTTGTACTTAAAACTTTTCCCATATTCCTATGGCACCATGAATCCCATGAGACTGGGCACATAATACTGACTGGACTTTCCTTTTTTTCTGGAAGTTTTCCTTTCTCTTATTTAAAAAGTGAAAATAAACATAAACTGGGCTTACTTAACTGAGTTTTATAGCCAAAATATTTCATGTTACTAAAGAATTCTACTATTCTTCAAAAAGTGAGGGAAAGGAGCACCACAGGGAAACACTGTCCTCATAGGAAAATCCCAGCTGGGACATGACCATCAGCCACATTAAATTTACAGTGTTCCAGACTGGTTCTTTCCTCAAGCTGCAAGAAATCTCAGGTACACACGATAAGGGGTTTGCCATCTTGTGATGAAGAAGCAAAACAGAAAACCCTTCTGACTTAAACGAGGAAAGCAGTGATCCTGCAAAACAGTTACAGACCATACAATAACAGAGCAGGGGAAGGCAGGAGTCACATAAAAATCAGTATCTATATTTTAACAGTTAAATAAGTTAATGAAAATAACATTTCAGTGAACACAAAAGAGAATAAATAACTTGTTAGTGCAGTTCATGAATGTAAAATTTGCATGTCACCTGAAGCATCTTGTTTAACCTTGTTGGTTAACAAGGTACTTCTATGTTAATTTTTACTATTTATTTGCTTTAAAAGTACTAGTGCTTACGGGGGATGTCAATACTATAGACTGCCCAGCACTTTGGGACTTCAAAACGGCCTTTAGTAACACCCTTTCTTGGAAGTCTTTTTCAAAATTTCCCAATTCATCTTTTGGAAGTTGGTGGAAGGAGGAATATTTGAAACTCATTCAGCTTTCTGTAGTATCTCAGTACCTGGGGAAGTAGGACCAAAAGGCAGGTGGGTGTGTGGAAGAGGGAAAGAAAGGAAAGGGAGAGGAAGAGGGCTGCAAAGGCTTCAGAGCAACAGGCTTAGCTTGCATTTGCAGAAGCAGTTTATGTTGGAAGTGTTTAGCTTAAAAAGAAAGGTAGGGAGGATGATTCAGGCTTTTTTAAAAAAAACATGCATTTATTTACGAAATAGAAGTTACACAAACAGAGGTTCTGGTAAGACCATGGCCATGTTTCAAAAGGGATTTTACAAGAAGATCCTGCCAAAAATGGTCAGCTAAAATAACCATAATAGATCACTTTGAAAACAATTTCATGTTACTGTCAACAACAATCACAATAATAGCAACAACAGCTAAAAGGAATCGAGACTCCATGACAGATTTTGACTTTTAAAACTGACTTGCTATTGCAATGAAACCAAAGCTTGTTTCTCTGCTCTGAATTAAAAAATGCCAATCCTGAATCACAGTGTGGAATCACTGCTTGGCCGTGCTCACCTCTTATCCCCACACCACCAGAGAACCAGCACATGCTTCAGGAACCTGAGCCCATTTATAAATGAAACCACTGCCACTGGCTAACCCATGGTGAATGCAAGCCCTCTCAGTAACAAGTTACCTTAATGGCCAGACTCACTGCATTCCAAGGCTGAATTTTTAGAGTACTCATGATTAGGATTCACAGCATTCTGTCTTTAGTGAGAACCCTTTCACCTCTCTTTGGACAAATGTTTCTAATGTGAACCCTAAACCAAACATCTACATGAATCCTGTATCAAATTAATACAAGAGTCGGGTGAGGTTTGAATGTCCCATATATAGATTCTACCAGCAAAATTTGAAAAATTTAGCTCTGGAGAGAAATACACTTCCACTGGCTCCATCAGAAATAACCAGGATATGGCAATTCATCCATTCCATGAACACTGGCTCTCTCACATTTACACATGGTCTATGCCATGTCAGATTTCACAAAGAACAGAAGAAACCTAGATCCACTACAATTCATTTACAGATGCATCAAGCATTTCAAGTGAATGGTGGAGCATGAAAGTGGGGTCATCATTATTTTCTTAGCAAAATACCTGTCATTTGTTTCAGAAAATCCTCCTACTAGTGCATGGTATTTACCTCATCCTTCACCAAATGTGTTTTAGAAAAAACAAAGAAACTGATAGCTAGGTAAAGCATTAGTAGTCATGGGACAAGACTAAATATAGAAAGGATGTGATGCCTTTATCATTATTAAATGAAGTGTAACCATATCTCAGTAATTTCAATGAAGAAAGAACAGTACTATGAACAGTACTAAGAACAGTACTAAAAGAAGCACTTCCAACTCACACACTCTTTCTGAATCTGAAATGCAAACCAAAAGCTGAGAAGTTTATTCCACCCTTAGATGCTTAAGAAGATTCCCACTGAGGCTGCTTAGTTCTTCCATTTCAGTGAATGTAGAATCATATTTGTCATAAAAATACCATGCCCTTCTGGCTTCAACAGCATAGCAAAAGAAAGTGAGTTAAACAAGAGCTTTCATGGGCTCTGCTTTCAGCTTTTCTTGTCATGCTGAACATGGCAAATAATTCCATCAGCCAGCAAGTTAGAGAGCAGTACACATATTTAACTGCATAATGCTGAAGTTCTATTTCAGATTTATCACCATGACAATGATTTTTTTTCCATGCCAATCTGGGACAAAATTAAAAGAAAAACTCAGAAGTGAGCAAAGGCATTACAACTACAATGAGTAATGCACTTTAGAGCGGACCAGAACCTGCTACACTCCATACATTAAAGAACTTCCAGTACTGGATAGAAACAGTACCTATCCAGGCTACACGAGATTTTTAAATTTAATTCTTTCTAAACTAGCTAGATTAAAGGGAGACTCACTAAATTTTTAATATTGGCTCCAGGCAGGGTGCTGTGCCTGAAGATCAGTGTCCCCATGGTGGACAGGGGATGGACACACAGCATTTCTCTGACTGAGCTGCAGTTTCTGGCTCAGGGCACTCCACAGCTCGGGAATTGAGCACACTCTTCTGCAGGCTGGACCCAGATTATATCCCCAGCCTTGCTGCCTGTGGAGCACGGGTATTAATTAATAGCCAATTATGTGAAAAGTGGGCAGTTGCTCTGCTGCCAGACACGTTCTAATAATAGACCCCTTTAACCATACATGAATAATAACTGAAAATTTCATAAATTTTTCTGGGGATGTGGGGGAATCCTAGAAAATAAGGTTCTTGGAGGGGATGAGAGGGATTTAACTAGGATCAACTTAAATCCACCTAGCTAACGCTAAAAAAAAAAAGAACCTGCTCACATTAAGGTTAGAAATATCTCACATAAAAAATATCTGAGGAGAGGATGGGACTGTAGGTGTCACCTAAGGACATCTCTTAATAACCTATAAGCTTCAGTCTTTTAGATTCAAAATAAATTGCTGCCTTTCAAATTATTTCCAAGAATTCATGTGGAATTACTTGTTTACTTTGCCTGAAAAAGGCAGCAGTGATTTGACAGTAGATTTTCTGCAAAAAACAGCAATTTTAAGATGGTACAGAAGGAGCTCAAACACCCAGAATTCATTTATCTGCAACTAATTTAAATAAGGTCAACATTTAAAGAACAAAACAGTTCTTGAATTGACAGAATCCATTTCAAGAGAATTTGCCGTGAAATCCTGAAATCTACAGACTCTCAAGAATTGCCACTCTCAAGACTTGCCAGGCACTCACTTTTCCTAACATTATTTTCAAGCTGAGTGCTAAGAAGGAATTCAGGTAAAGTAAGTGGTATATAATCAAACGCTCCAAGAGGTAGCAGTTTGATTAAAAATACTCCCATCAAGATCCACGTGTAAAACAGCAACACGGCCCACTTTCTAAGAAGGATGAAATTATTTTTCTTTATTTAAACCTTTCAGCAGACCTTAAAAAAGAGTAATTTGGCTGAATGCATTTAGTCTGCAATGCCCCTCAAAGAAAAGGCCTTTCCACCTGCACAGAGAATGCTGTTCTCCACACAGACCCAGTGTAACTGCCCAACTCTAAAATGAGTACTGGGGAGCAAACAGAACTGCTCTTGCTGTACAGCATTAACTGAAATTAATGCTGGATTCAAGTTTTTTCAAGTATGACCATGGAGTAACAAAACTTGGTTTCCACTTGGGATTGAAGAATAATGTTAGGTGTCAAGAATTGCAACTGACAATGTGGACACCTGAACGAAAGCAGGGAAAAAGAGGTAAGTCAAACTTCTTATTTTTCCTTTTTTTTTTTTTTGTAGCCAGCTAATGAAAAAGCACTCAGAAACTAGAAAGCAAGACGCTGATGCAAATAATGAATACAGTGAACACATCAGCTCAGCACATCCCTCATCCTCCGAATGCCCAACTGTAGTGACCATATTCATCCAGGAACTTGAAGTGACAGCTCAGGCCACAGAAAGCCACACATCCAGCAAGGCCACAGCAGACTCTGACCCATGTTCACTCACTGAGAGTGTTCTTTTCCACTGTATGATGCCCAATTAAGGGAGACCAAAGCACAAAACCACAGCACTTTTTTTTTAGTCACATCCCTTTGAGCCAATACAGATTTTGTGCCACTAAAAACCTCTGGGACTGTATTTCATGAGAAAAACTTTTAAACTTTCACAAGCACGAAATCCCCTGAAATTTGGAGAGGACAGTTTTGTTCTTCTCCAGGTAGGTGTGCCTGACCAGTGTGCCCTAACCAGTGGCACCTCCCATGGGAGAGGCCACTTCATTCAGTTCTTGGCCATGTGCTTTCGGAAAGAAAAACAACCTTCACTGCCAAGGCAACAAATTTGGTATTTCCCCCTCTCACCACCACTTCTACCAAGGCTCCCCAGTGCCAGACCACCTGTTTCCTGCCAAGCTTGCAGCCTGGGTCAGGAACACTTTCTTGCCAACAAGGACACAATGGGGCTGATTAGACCTGGAAGCTCAGAGCAGCTGAAAGCTTTCACAATAGCTTGGCAAAGCCACAGAGCACTGCCGAGGCCCTCAAAAGTTTGGTAGGAAAAAATTAAGTGGTGGTTTGGATAGAAGTTTGACATCCAGGGATGACAGCTAAGTTTTCAAATTATACAGACAGAGAAGAAGGAATACATGGCTTTTCCTAAACCCAAACTAACCAATTAACCTTCTTTTTTATAATTTAAATCTGATTTTTCATAATGAGGTAATTAAGCCCTAGATGAGAAGATTTAAGTATGTGCACAGTTCCAGTCATACATTCTAGCTCTCATCTAAGAAAGTATGTTGGAACAATTTAATGAAATTTAAATATGTATTTAAATGACATTTTGAAGCAGTGTTTCTGAGTGTACACAGACATACATGTGTACAGCTTGTTACTTTTTTCAGAAAATTATTCAGGGATAAATGATTAAAGAACAAAACTATTTCAAGATAACAAAACGTGTCTAATAACCTGAAATGCTCTTTTACACTATGCTACAAAAGAAAAGTATTTTAAAAATACTGGATTTTCTCATAACTTTTTGGTTGGCTTAGTGTTTTTTAGAATAGAGGTATTAAGAGAGAAAACATCACACAGTGTTTCAAATAAAACACATTTCATGTATGTAGTGAAGACAGATTAAACCCATATTAAAGGATTTGATGACTGTCTAGAAGTACATGCAGGGAAACTATAGTCAGCAAAAGTGGAAAGAGCTTTGAATCAAATATAGATGTGACAAGAAAACTGAAATGGAAACACTGTTCTGCGGACTGATAACCATGCAATTAAAAGAAATGCAATCAAGCACATACACTTTGATCATTTCACTACTTTTTAGAAACTATAAACCCAGCTAAATTATCACAGAACCAAGCAACAATAGTTCCACCTCCACTGCTTATTTTTTTTCCCAGCTTTTTATTTCCAACAGGTATTTCCATTCAAAGAAAAATCCTGATTTTTTTTAAACCCTGATTTGTTAAAGACAGTTGAGGTTGAGTTCATTCAAATGTAAATTTAACAATGGCTCATAAATGTTTTGAATTTAATTCAAGATAAGGTTTTACTTGCATATCTACCTTTCTACTCCTTTCTCTGCTCAGAATGAAGTAATTTTGTATGGTTTTCTAAATATCAGAAAGCAATATTCTACTGAAGTGTAATTTGATTTGTTTGCAAATCCCTTTTGAATTGCTTTATGATGCATAAGCACATGCAGTTTATTAGGAAATAATAAGCAAAGAAGGCAAGCCAGGCAAGAAGCTTTGCTCACTTTCAAAGTCAAGGAAAAAATTTGGCCCCTGATCAAGCTCTGTGCAAGTGAGAACTTTTAAAAGATTTCCCATTTGGTTCCTGAAAAATAGAAAAGGAAGAGAAAAGGAGTCCTGAGTGAACAGATGATTTTACAGACAAGGACTTGGACAGATTGGTCGTGCTGGAAAATACACACTGTAAGCAATCAGATTTTAAAAGTCTTTCCTCAGTTTGCTGCTAAGTCAGGGAAAAGATTTTTCTCATTGTCTTGTAATTGTTTGAACTTACTTTCAAAATCCAGGAAAAAATGTGGATAGTTTTCAATTTCCCTGGTAAGGACCTTAAGAAGATTACCCATCCCAGCAAACCTAGTAAATGCAACAAAATCATAAACAGTTATGCATGTAAACTCAGAATACTGCAGCTAAGGGCTTGACACAGTCTGCATCATATCTTCAACATTTTGGCAAGTTCTGGACCATGAGAAACATTTTGATGGTCAATTCTGTGATATTTATGCATGAGGGCAGAAAAAGGAAGACCTCACACAAACACTGAAATAGTTCTATTCAACAAATTGGAATTTAAACATCAGGATAACATCCCAGTGTATAAATAGATATTTATGAGTAAGAGAAATAAACTCAAAGCTATATCTCTATTTGTTAATTCTTTAAATTGTTGGACTCCAGATTGCTGAATACCATTTCAAAGGAAAAATTGACATCGTAACATTTGTCTTAGCTCTTCAGCAAAAATCCATGTGTCACAATGAGGAAAAAAAAAATCTAGTTGTTTCTAGTCAGCAAGATTTTATAATATATTACTATAAAATTCTATCAAAATGGATAGCTAAAATAGCTAAAAAGCTTTTTAGCTTTTAAAAGTGTACATAAGCATTAAAAAAAAAAAGAGACTAAAAAGGAGAAGTTTGAACTCTATCTTTTTATCTGTTGTTCCTATCTCTTATCATCTTGGAATTCTTTGCATTTCAATTTATGTGCAACTCCCAAAAGGAAAAGTGGCCAGTTCTCAAAAAAGCAAGTCTCTATGGAAGATAAAAAGGAAAGAGATTTGAAGAAAGGTTTTTTAGCAGTACAGTCTTTAGAAAGGTAAGTTATTCCAAAAGTATGTAAAAGTAGAGCTTTCTTGGTCAAACTTAAACTTTTTCTCAGAAGAGAGAAAAATTAAACCATGAAAAGTACATATCAGGATAAAGAGATCTGCCTGGAGGGATGTAGAAAAATGTAATTTTAGATTTAAAACACAGATTGAAAACTGATTTTTGCCTCAAAGAGAAATATTCTCATTACTCTAAACCATGGCTCTTGGGGCTCACATCTGATGTTCATCTGTGATTCAGTTTAACTCTTTTCCCACTTAAGAAATCAGACCACAAAAAATTATTCTAAGCATGTTTGTGACTGATACTCCATATGAGGAGACAAAGTTTTTTCAAGTTTTCCCACAAGCATTACAGTAGGAAAAGTATCATCAACCCTAATTTCTATGTGCATATAAAGGATGTTTTTCTACATCAGGAAAACCTAGGAAAGTAATGTGAGGCTTGGAGATTTCAAAGCAGCCACAGTCACACCATAAAATGATATAAATTTAATCAATAATCTTTTCAGAACTTGCAGTTCCATGTAAGCAAGGCTTTTGTTAAATAAATGGCTTTGTTTTGCATTAAATACTTCTTCAAAATTTTCTCTCCAGAACAAACCCAGTGAGCAGACTGTCAAGCCCTTCGCAATTAGCAACATCTTGCATATACAAAATTGAAACACAAAGAAACATTTTCCATTATCCATAAAGTTACATTCATTACATGCAGGAAAAATATTTACACTTTTACTTTCAGAACACAATCAGCACCTTATAAACTGAGTTTGACTTTCTGATTAGCCTAAAAAGGAGAAAAACGTGCAAACAGAGTAAAATACATTTTATACAGTGTTAAAACTTATATCCTCAATAATTTAACACCTTCATCACACTGGTATAATACTTTTTATCAGCATCAGCTAGGAGAAACATGATAACGTACACACACTTATTTTCCTTTTCATAACCCTGAAAGAAAAAATTGTATTATGTAATACCATCACAATCAAAATGACTGACTCAGCTTGGATTCTTCACTTTCAACTCTTTTAAAGCCATATCTTACCTCATCGCCTTCAATCTTCAGAGAGCACCAAAGCATTTCTTCTACTGCCAAAGCTTGCACTGCACCCAGAACTGGTTTAGCTGATAGCATGCTTCGAACAGCAAGGAACCCTTTGTGCCAAAAACCTGAGGATAGGCTCCCTCATTTGCATTGAGTAGCTCGAGGTCATGTGCCCAAGCTCTGCCTCTGATCCTTCTTAAGCAAGTACAGCACATCTCGGCTTGGGAGATTTCTGAGCGTTTTTCCGGAACTTTGGTTACATTCCCTAGCTTGTTTTTCACTTTATTCCCCCTTCTTCAATCCCTGTGTAGAAACTGATCCAGATATTCAGGTCACAAGTAATGGAACAGAAGCCTACCAAAAACTTCTTTACACACGTTCATGCAGGTGGCATTTCCAGTGATCTTGAAGGCTCTAATTTGACACTGTCTATTTTCAAAGCACATCAACACCACAAATAGTCAGATTCTACATAAACATCCAGAAAATATGGTTAAAGCAGCTGCTAAACATGTTTTATTTATGATTTTATATAATTTCTTTATAGTTTCCTAAAAAACAAAACTAAAAGCAACATCTGGTTCCAAGAAACTTTCAAGTGTAACTCATCATTCAACACTAAGTTTTTAATTTCAAATTAGAAGGCCAACCTTCACCTTAAAGGAAGTGCTAATAAACACAAAGCTTTGCCTCCAACTGAATTATTTTATTCTGCATAGCCTGCTACTTCCCAGTACTTGGCTTTTTCAAACTGTCTTTCCTTAAAAACTCTCATAAAATATTCCAAACCTCAGGAACTGAAAGGCACCTCCAGGATAATTTTAATGAGATTTCAAAGTAACTAACGGCACACATTCTGAACAGGTCAATGTATATACTGTGGTTGCAGGAGAAATGCAAATAGCAGCTGATGTACAGAAGCAAATCATAAAGATTTAATGTAGGACCATAAAATTCTATTTCATTAAACTGGGAAGCGTTTTATTTTACTTACTGTAAAATCAGTTTAAAAGCTGAACTGAGACTCAATACATATATAAAAATATTGCTGATGCTGCACCACTAAATGCTAGCAGCTTCTCTTAGTGTCTAAATCCCTTAAAATTTCAACTTTTAACTATGCTTTAAAAAATATGACATGTTGACAATGATGTTTGCATTTTATTTTTCCCTACTGTTTTCCAAATCATTAAAGCTTACCTCAAGATATTACATAAGTATACAGAAAATAGTTTTTAAGCTATTGTTGATGTTTCAAAGCTCATTGCTTAATTTTTGATGCTCAACATTTAATTAGTAGTACAAAGAAATAAATAAACCCTAACCCAGCAATGAACAAGAAGGTACATTTAGCATTTTGCATTTTATTTACTATTATGCAGTAGTATGTTTGAAAACTTGAGCTTTGAACAAAATATCACAGGCTGGTTTTCCAACACATAACTGTGTTCCTAAAATTTCACTGATTTAGTTTCAACATTCTAGAGGTATTACCTTGTACAGAAAAACAAATTCCTTCTACCCCATTAAAGCAATCAGTAATTTTTGAATTGTGATACTATCCCCCCCAAAACAAATCAGAATTCTACCCTGCAAATCTGCCATGGATTTTCAGACATACACTGAAAGTATACTGAAATGTATTTATGATATACTTAAATCCACTTTTGAAAATCTAGTAAGTGTTCCCAAACTGGGTATTATTAACTAAATACTGAACATCATGTTATTCAATGCTTCTTTAAAATCTTGGTTTACACACCATTTTAAGCAACTACACAATTTTCAAATGTGGAGTTTTGCACCACTTTCAAATAACAACTACAGTACTACACAAATTGCTAGAGAAGTACTGATTGATTTCTTCTCTTACAGGACTAATTTAATCAGTACCAATTCCACACCATCAGCAGCACTGCAGTACACTGAAGATGTAACAGAGAGGCAAAGCTTTAAAACCTTGTGTTAGGGAAAAAGGACACATTCACCAGCTCAAGCCTTTGCAGCTCATCAGTGCTCCTTTGCCAGATATTACTTCCTAAATCTGCCTGCTCACATAAACATAGCCTGAAAGGTTTTTGTCAAAATAAGCTGGATCAGCAAATACCTACTGCTTAACCTCATTTAGATCATCCTAACGAAAGCAGGGCTGTGTGTGTTTTCATGAGCAGCTCCACTAGGAGTTTCAGGCGAAACAGAAGCTCCCAAGCTCAGGAGTGGCAATGGGTGATTCAGAATGTAACTTCTACTGGCACACCTAAGTGGGCAGAGACAGGAGGCATCCAGACCATGGTCTGTGGGAAATGTACTAAGCGTATCAGCATCATTAAAGCACTGGAACTGACCTTACTGCCTGAATAATTAATTGTGGTTTCAAAAATATACCAGCATCTGAACAAACTCAAGATCTCTCATATCAAACGCATGATTCCAAATCACTGTGATATTCACTCATACAATTTGTTGAAGTGTTTGTAAGGAAACATCAGAAGTGTAAGATTCATAAAGCCATCCTGGGGAAACTGGCTGCCCATGGCTTGGACAGGGTGCACAGGGTGAAAATCTGTGGTGGCAAATGGAGTGAGATCCAAACGGTGTCTGGACACCACCGGTGTTCCCCCGGGCTCAGTAGTGGGGCCAGTTCCAGTTAATATATTTACCAATGATCTGGACAAGGGGATTTGCAGTGGTGAGGACACACCTCAAGTGCTGCATCCAGTTGTAGGCCCTCACAACAGGAAAGGAATTGAGGGGCTGGAGTGTGTCCAGAGAAGGGCAGTGGAGCTGGGGAAGGGCCTGGGGCACAAGTCTGATGAGGAGCAGCTGAGGGAGCTGGGGGTGTTTAGCCTGGAGAAAAGGAGGCTCAGAGGAGACCTTACCACTCTCTACAACCACCTGGAAGGAGTCTGCAGCCAGGTGGGGGTTGGGCTCTTCTCCCAGACAACTGGTGATAGGAGAAAAGGACATGGCCCCAAGCTGCACCAGTGGAGGCTCAGGTTGGACACCAAGAAGGATTTCTTCATGGAAAGAGCAGTTAAACACAGGAACAGACTGGTCAGGGAGGTGGTGGAGTCACTACCCCAGAAGCGCTCAAGAAACAACTGGACATGGCACTTAGTGACATGCTCTAGTTGGCATGACGGTGTTCAATCAAAGGTTGGACTTGATAATCTTGGAGCTCTTTTCCAACCTAAACGATTCTGTGACTGATTGCACTCTCAGTCAGTTCACAGATGACACCAAGCTGGGCAGGAGTGCTGATCTGCTGGAGGGCAGGAAGGCTCTGCAGAGGTATCTGGACAGGCTGGGTTGATGCTGAGGCCAATGGTGTGAGGTTCAACAAGGCCAAGTGCTGAGTCTTGTCCTTGGGTCACAACGCTCCCTGCAGTGCTACTGGCTGGGGCAGAGTGTCTGGAAAGTGGCAAGAGGAAAAGGACCTGGGGCATTGGTCAACAGCAGCTGAGCATGAGCCAGGGTGGGCCCAGGTGGCCAAGAAGGCCAATGGGATCCTGGCTGTATCAGCAACAGTGGCCAGCAGGGCCGGGGAAGTGGTAATGAGCAGTAAGACAAGAGGAGATGGACTCAAGTTGCACCAGGGAGGTTTAGATTGGATATTAGGAAAAATTTCTTCTCTGAGGGTACTGTCAAACACTGCCACAAGCTGCCCAGGGAAGTGGGTAAGTCACCGTCTCTGGAGGTAAAAGATGTTGAGCTTAGGGACATGGTGGATTTGGCAGGGTCAGGTCAACAGCTGGACTCAATGAACTTGGAGATCTTTTCCAACCTAAATGACTTCATGGTTCTATTACTTCTTCCCATCAAATTCCACAGTAGGTTTCTTTTTAATAATCTCTGCAATTTTCTTATAGTTGAGAATATGTGCATGTATATGGTATTATTACTATCTTCAGCTGTTTCACTGGTAAGTGTTTAAATCTTATAAACTGCAGTTGCATTGATAAAGAAAAAGATAACTGATATTTAATAGTCTCAGATGTGCAAATACAGTTAGTTTTCAAAAATGGTATTATTACTCTATGGACTTTAGTTTAGAAATAAGTTTAAAAATGTATTGTTATACTAAGAAAAAAAGTACAAATAGTCATACATGTATGTTGAGGTGATAATTGCACAAAACCCCCAAAGATATTTGATAATGAAGTATGTCCAGTATTCTCTAGAAATAAGCACAGATAAGACAAAAACATAACCAAATTCTTTTCGAAAGCAAGCTATATTAGTTTTCCAGAAAAAAGAAATTATCCCCAATGCTGGCCTCTAAACACTGTATTTTTATAAGGTTTTCATAATACAGTTAACATACATAAAGTGCACCAAGTGCCAACCTATACACAAGCAAAGAAAAAACAGTGCCACACATTCCTTAGGCAGATGAAGTATAAACAGACAAAAAGAAACCCCAACAAAACTCAAAGACAGAAAATAGCTATAAAGAAGTGAAAAGTGGAATAACAGAAGAAAGTTGCTCAAGGTGAAAGTAACTCAAGATAAAAGAGTAATTCCCTCTTTGAACAACCATTTTATTAAAATTCCTAGTTAAGGAACACTTCCAGCCAAGAGCTTTTGCTGTTAACTGATATACAGATTGCAGGACACAATTAAAACCTACAGAAAAAGTGATGCAAGTCAAAGGAAATTAATAAATGGGTTGTAATGACAAATATGTTTTTCAGTAATCATAAAAAGTTTAAAGAGTTGGCCAACATCAGTAGCCCCAAGGATTACAGAGCTTGTGGTTTCTCTAAAATTAAAAGGTAAAAAAAGAAAAAATTACCTTAGCTGAACCTAAAACTTATCCAGCAAGGGGATTTTGCTATATGCCAACCCTCACACCTGAATGTACTTTGAACAGAACTCCTGTATATTTTCAAAGTATGTAATGTCAGAGCAGCTATCATGGAAGAATAAAAACCAGGCAACCAAAATATCTGGATTTTCATTCATAGGTCATAATAAATAACAAAACAAAACACAAACCAGACAAACAAAAAAACACCAACAAAAATGTGGAATGGAATCCAATTAAGTAATTAGAGGAAAATTACATTTGAATTTAAGTAAGTACTGTTGCACTTTGATCCTTCTGCCTGAATATAGAGTAAGTAGAGTAACTTAGTCTGAATATGGCATTGCTTGCACAGATGCTTTACACAAACCAGGGACACAATTCCTCCATACACAATAACTGGAGCCTCTACCAACTTTCACAGCAGAGAGACACCTTTAAAAGATACAGGACAAGTTTGGCTAGTTTGAGTGTTTCTTCCTTAAAAATAAAACCACTGTATTTTGTTTCAAGTGGAGTTTGACTTAGTTCCTCCAAAATCATCTAGGAGAGCCACACCACCATCTTCGTCTAAAAAGTTTTTTTGTCCTCATCATCTCTCATCAAATTCATAGTAAGAAAAGAAATGTCATCCTAGAACACACTCAGTTTTGGAAATCTAGTGATTTGAACATTTGAGAAGGTATCTAGTTTCAATATTTGTGAATATAATGAGTGAAAAATCTATGCTAGATCAGATAAGAATCAGAAATAGGACTTCTGGGTGAAAAATCAGAAACAAAAAAGAAAAAATTTTCCTGGTCCTTTCTGCCTGTAAATGACTGCTGATCATTCAGTATTCTGACTATGCCACAAAGAGTATTTTTATTATATGCACACAAAATCCAGTGCAAGTGTCTGAAAAACAAGATGAAAACCATCATATTGTAGTTCTCTGGCCAACTATGTAAAAGCTTTCCTCAGAGTGATTTTATTTTCCAGTTACTTCTTGTACCAGTAGATAACAGGAGTAAGTCCTTGCATGCTAGCTTTCTTCTCTTTCTATTTTACTTCTCATTTTAATACATAAATGCCAAAACAGCACATCTAATCTCAGTAAGGCGAACATAAATCCCACAGGGACTGGATTTCTTAGTGGATATTTCTCAGTGATCTGCTCTGAATGTGTCAGTATGGAGGATATGATGTATTTTGCCATTTTGTATTTATGGTTTGGAGGGTAATAATCTGCAAGATATCGATCAGAACCAGTCTTTACAAGTATGGTTTTCTAGGAAAGGGGAGAAAAGTTAAAAAACATCTTAAAATACTAAACAATGAATTCAGTCAAAGATATTGACATAAGTGGAATTAAGATAGCTACAGCTGGCAGTATTTACCAATCGCTCAAGATTTGAGGAATTAAAGATGAAATGTGGATCTTTCTAGGGATCTGCTGCTTTTAGTGCAAAAATTTTTCATAGTGGTCTTATTTAATATCTCATTACAAAAATAAGAAAACTTGCTGACCTATTACAAGTCTGTTATAAGGCTGCTGATGGAAACAGCAAGAGTTCCACAGGAAAAGAACAAAACCCACTGCAAATAAAATGGAGGATAATGTATACTTTTAAAATGTATTTAAAATGTCAGAAAAAGGTAAAAGAAAAACTTCTATGTGTACCTGAGTGGGAAAAAAAAAGAAACAACAGGTAGCATCCCAAAACAGCAACTTGAGAGACCACGAAACCCAGGGAAGTGTTTAAGAAGGTTCTGCTGAAGTATGGAGGCATGAGTAACAGAACAGGGCAAGAAGCTTCAGGAGGATTAATTAACCATGCATCCCTACAGGTTTCTGGAGTAATAAATGTCCTTTCTAGAGGATATTTTTGACTTTTACGGTAGTTATGGGGAAAATTAACTGACTATAAGGATGGAAACAGGAGAAATTAAAAAGAGAGGAGGTTACTAGACAAGGGGAAAACAGCAAATTAAACTGATTTCACAAAAGCAGTTTCAGTGATCTCAGGTACCCGGAAGGACAGGTCTCTTGGAAAGTTGATTTATGGAATAAGGGAGTGCAGGAAACTTAGCAGTTAAGACAATACACAACAGGTTATTCTGATGGACAAGAGAGACAAAACAGAGGCTCACAAAACAATACACCTGTATAAGCATAGGGCAGAATTGAAGAAATATATAGAGGGAGCTTTGACAAAGCACTTGAGATGAAGAAAGAGAAAATGTTATTTACTACCAGAAATTTGTTAGAACACTGAAAATCTGAAAGAACAGCTGTCAGCAGTTTACTGGCAAAAAAAGAAAGACAGTGGTATTTTTAAACAGTATCTGTTGTATAGATCTGGTTTTGTTCAATACTTTAAATTAGTGACAGGCAGAGAAGAAGAAAATACCCTTTTAAAATATGCACTAAGCTAGAAGGGAATTAAAATATTCTGGAAAACAGGATCGTAATTCAAAATACTTTGACAAACTGGAAATACTATCCAGAAGACATTCCATAAATACAAATGTAAATTATTCCACTCAAGGAAAAAAACAAATCAATCCCACAAATATAGATAGACTGGTAAGTAGAAAGACTGAGGGAAGAATATTTAATCATTATCCTGGACTATAAATTAAACAAAAGGCAGGTTAGAAAGTTGCTAAACTCCGGAATTTTTCAATGACTGCTCTCACAGTCAAGTTAAGGGATGAGGAGACTGAATATTGAACAATAACAGGTTTTCTCCAAAACACGAGTCTAACTTGAAAGTATGCAGGACTTACTGAAAAGTATATATTTCAACAAAACTCCTCCTTTTTTCTTAATTAATTCAGTGTAATTCTTTTATTCCTTCTGATATTATATTGTTAGTGCACATACTTCCAAATTAAAGACTCAATTCATTAAGACATATAGGGCAGAATGGGTGTGTGGCATTTTTCTGCAAAAGAGCCTGCCTTGAAAATTGTGTTAATGGGCAGGCACATTAACCCTCTTAATGATGCAAACACAAAGAGATTCTTAATTTTGCATTGTGCCTAATACTTTAAGAAGCACATTCCCTAGTAAATCTATTTTCAAATAATGTGTTTTACTTACACTGATTGGCAAACAAGACCTCTGCTTCTACATGAGCTGCTAAAACCACTGCAACTTTTTTGGGTATATTAACAATTCTCCTATTTGACTAAAATGACAAACAAGGAAGGACTACTATGGATGGTGCAGAATTAAAACCCATCCTTTTAATTAAAAATTAGATTTCTTGTAAGTGTAAATGAAAATTGAAAGCATGTACTGACCCTGGCAGGCTCTGCAGTAATTAATTCTAATCACTCCTGGAAGCCATTCCTAGAATTGTAATGAAATTTGCACAGTAACTTTTTATTAAGACAATAAAATTGATGCACGGTAGTGACTTTATACCCGACTCCCACTTTCCTGTATGTATGTATCTTTTGCTGACTGGCCAGTGCGGATGTTGGCCGGTGCCAGGCCCATTGATGCCGGTTTGTTCCCTGCCCTGGGAGGCGCACGGGCCGCAGAGGCTCATTGCTCATTATCCATTATCGGATATCAATTAGCCATTATCCCGGGAATGCCAAGCGCGCGGACGGCACGGCGCCGCAGCGCCCCCTGCTGCCCAACGGCCGCCACCGCGCCGCCCCAGGCTTTGGAACGGCTCCAGCGAGGGAGATCAGCCCACAGCGACCCACAGCCCCTCCGGGCAACCCACAGCCCCTCCGGGCAATCCACAGCCCCTCCGGGCGATCCACAGCCCCTCCGGGCGACCCACAGCCCCTCCGGGCGATCCACAGCCGCCTTGGGCAATCTGCTCCACTGCTCGGGCACCCGCACAGGGAAGTTCTTCCTCACGTTCAGGTGGAACTTCCTGTGCATCAGTTTCTGCCCGCTGCATCTTGTCCTACTGCTGGGCACCACCGAGCAGAGCCTGGTCCATCCTCTGACACCCTCCCTTTTACACACAGTGATGGGGTCTACTCTCAGTGTTCTCCTCTCCAGGCTAAACAGCCCCAGCTCCCTCAGCCTTTCCTTAAAAATGAGGTGCAGCAGTTCCCTGACCATCCATAGCCCACCTTCCCACCTGAGTAAAGGCCATGGAGCCCTAACACAGCTGAAATCAGCCCAGCAGTAACAAAGTCCCTCTGCACCATCAGTCTGGATTTCTGCATGGGCTCCAGATCCTTCACCAGTGTATGACCTTCTCCTCTACTCTTACAGCTCAAACAAAACCCACACTAATCCAGACAATAGTATAACAACCACGTTTCAGAAATAATACCAATATTAGAAACTAAATTATATTGCTTTCCCTTTCTTCCTTCTGAAACTCAGAATTTAGCTAAAAAGTAACTGTGACTGCATCTGAAATTAACAGAAGCGTCATTTCCACTCAATGGTTTGCTCAGACTTAGCACAGTGAGATCCCGAGGCTGGTGAGGGTTCTCAGCAGGTTTTATTTACACTTTTTCAAGCGGTATGGATTAACATTATTTCTTTTGAATTCAAGAAGCAGCCTAGAAGTTGAGAATGAAGAAGTGGTTTTGTAGTCTGACTAAAAGAGATACACGGGATGAGATCTCTGATTTTAAAATGCTGGTTACCTGCTATCAAAAATGGAAGAAAGCAGTCACACCCAAGACTTTCTTACTGCCTTTGCTGAATCCTGTTTCAAAGGCAAATCATGTCTTTTAGAACTAGGAACTATACAAAATATCTTATATTTAGGTTTAGAGCAAAATTTAAAATTTTACTTTTGCATAACCTTGTTTCATTTTCACTTGTAACTAACTTGCCATCACAGAGGTGACAGAAATCACCTCTAAAATAAATACATCCTTGAAAAGGAAACATTCATTAGCTTCAGAGAAAATTTCAAATTATAAACAACTATTTAAATAGGAAATGTAAAAATATTTTAAAACTTTGTTGAAAAACTTACATTTTTTAAAAACTAGACACGCAGACATGCAAACATCCACCATGTTCATGTACACAGGGACTTGCAAATGAGCTTGCTTAACCAAGAACTGAGAACTGGCTGCTTATTACAGTAAAAATGTTAGATATATCGAGATTATAACTGTAACAAAATTAAAAGATTAAACACATTGACTTAACCAAAGCTTTCTGTTTGGTGACTGAAAGCCATTTATGGGCAGGAGGAACGCCTGGGTGACTTCATCTGCATTAAAAGGAGTCCTACAAGCTCAGGTTCCTCTTAGCTCACCCAATCCTGACATCATCAGCACCCTGCTCTCACCAGTTATTTGAAGTCTGAAAAAGTCCAACTACAGCAGGGCCTATCCCACTCTCACTTTGGATAACCAAACAAAAGGCACCCATTACTTTCAACTCTTCAATTCAGTTCTTGAACTATCAGCTTTGTTCCAGGTCAGTGTTAGCCCAGCCACCAACCAAAAGGGCAACAGCAAAGCGTTGCCTAAACCACCAAAATTATCACCTTACTAGCAATTAATTTTTCATTAACCTAAAAATCAGTGCAAAGTGACCAAGACTGTTGTTTAATGTTTCAAATTAAATATGCAAATAAGATCCTTATTTTCCTCTAAGTTTAAAATTCTGTAATAAATAATCTCTACATTTTAATACATTTAATCAAAAAATGGAACTAGCTATAATAAACTGCCTAAAATGCACCTGATAATTAAAAGTTTCTTGAAAAGATGCTATAGTGATCATAGCCTAAGCAGGAGGAAAACTCCAATATACAAATCAAGAGAGATGCCTGGCACCTGGTTTGGCTTTGGAACAGGCTGCAGTTAAGGCAGATATCCACTAAGTGGCATTAGCGACCCAAACACCTAATTTGACCAAACATAATCATAATACACATTACCTCCTACAAACAAATCGATGGAAAACATTTCCTTTGAATGATTCGTTTTATTCAATTTTGTCATAAGCTTTGGCATCATTCCAAACAGCATTAGCAATTTACTTTTCAGATCAAGACATTTGCAAATATTTAGCAGGATGGTCAGATCAGAAATACAACCATCACGACAAACCTATTAAACAAAGCAACCAAACTATGGGAGCAATGTGAGTTCAAGTTAAGACACATAAAACTACAGCAATGTATTTTAAAAGTAGCTGGAGTTTCAGAAGTGCTGCAAATAAACAAGTCTAGTATTTCCTGTTGTAAAGTGTAAAAGTATAAAAGTCACATAGAACACTTAAAAAAAGAAGATAATTCTAATAATTTAGATGTACTGATGCTACCTGATTCTAGAGAGTATAAAAGATTACAAAAATTGGGAAAGTAAGAAAACTACCCCACTTCACAAACTATTTAAGTATTTGTTTTCAAAATATGAATTAAGGGCTAATGACTGTAAATATAGGGTTCTGGAAAAATGCCTTTAGGAACAATATAAATAACAGAAAAAAAATTAGAACAGAACTCTCATTTTAAAACAGTTTTCTCCTATTCCTATTGTTTGTCCCGGTCTTTTATCACTGTCAATTTGTTCATACATAAACAGCTCATGAAAATAAAGGGGGGTGGAAAAATCAGTATTACCGTACATAAGATTACAGAAAAATTAAATGAGCAAGTGCTTCTGTCTCTCTGCTGCATCAAAGCATATATTTTAAGCTTGTGAAATATCCTATATATGCACTCAAAATTCTCAGCATACTTCAATGCTACAAGGAGTAAGACATTCCTTTTCCTTTTTTTTTTTTTAAGTGATTTTTTTCTCCTTGCTGGCCACAGAGGAATTGCATTAGGACACAGTCCTTTTTCCCTACATCCGCCTACAACAAACATTTGCTGCAAGTCAGCGACTCCAAAACCAAATTGTTTACAATTAACTCCAAAAGCCATTAAAAAATTGTTTCTTTGTTCCAGTTGGAAAGAGAGACAGCCAGATGTGTGGCTTGTTGATCTTGCTCTTTTCTGACCCCTGAGTGTAGGAAGAACTGCAGCTGAGGAAGGAAGTCAGCAAGTTGTGTTAATGAAGGTGAACATTGCAAAAAGAGGGCTCGTAATTTTTTTCATGAAAGAAAAATACATTTGAAAGACTTTTTATTAAAAAAGAGATAACACAAGGCCTTGATTTTTCCTATCAGTGAAAAATTAGAGCCCTTGTTTCCGAAGACATCACTGAGTTTGTGTCTTTTGCTACTTTTGAAAAATTTTACCCCTAATTTCAAAAACTTCATGAAGTTTCATTGAAATGCCTGTAAATTAGCAGACACCTCATCATTAACACCTGCTGGAAAACCATCCTTCTTTGAGGATGTAAAACTCAGGAAAAGCATTTTAATTTTAGTCTGTGAGTCACAGTCTAGCACTACAGACCAAAATCTGGCATAAAGCTGAATTCCAGATTGAGAGTGTGCCCAGTTCTTGGGAAAACACATCTGGCCAACAATACAAGGCAACCCCTACAATTATCACAGTAATTTTCTTCACAGCTCTCCCTGAAACACATTTCTGCATTATATCTGTAAAATACCTGGCAATGAATTAACTAGGGGTACGTGTTAAAAACTTCATTACATAGTACTCCTCATATCCGTACAGAACATGCCCGTACAAGATACTCTGTGAGGTAAAAACTCTCAAAAACTGCACAGCAACAGGCATGAAATTTTATCATCTTATTTATAAACTTTTAATTACTTTCTAAAAAAAAAAGTCTGAAATGCATTCTGAAATTCTACAACCACAGTGGTCCTCATTTTATCGAGATAGCTGAGATGTTACTAAGTTATCATGGCCTAAGGTAAACTAAGGACACATTTCTGTGTGAAGTACAAATTCACTCCAGAGATTCAGCTTTAGATATTAATTCTGGCACTCAACATCAATCCTTAAGCAGTTAGTGAAGCCTACTTCTGGCATCAAACTTAATTGTCTGGATTAGGTGAAGTGTTTGATCTTGCTCTCTCTGCATTGCTAACTTCATCTTAACAGATCACGCTACTTTTGATGGAAAATGATGCCTAATTCTTGTCAAGCAGTTACTATTTTAAGAACATACTTACCATGCAGAGAACTGATTATAATCATCCTAGTTCACCTTCTAACTGTCTATTATGATATTATTTAATTAAGAAACTTTCCAATATATTCTTAGAAAACAGGAAATTGAAAATGAAAACTTGTTTACTCTCTTCCCACCCCACATTCTCCTGCTCCCAAGGCCATTTAAAAAAACCACAGTAATTGATCACCATATACACGTACACACAAATCACTTCTGAAAACAGCTATCCTATTATTTAATCTGATAAGAACATTCAAACTCTGGAGAATTAAAGCCATAATTCATGTCACACTTTCTCTAAAGTTGTAAGGGATACTGGCCATTTTAAAAACAGTCTACATTCAGTCTTTCTCTTTGCACTGACAGAAATTAAATCCTTATCACGTAAAGTCCCCAGCGCAGCTCAAACAGCTCACACCTAACAGCACAAAAAATTGCTTCTGCTGCATTACTATTCAGAATTTATTATTGGCTTGTCACTTTTGTATTAAGATTTGATTTTCAGAACCTTTCCTTTTACAAAAAAAAAATCATGTGCTTCTACAGCTCGTATTTTGTCAGCCTGAAAAAAATCAATCTTTGAGATCAGTAAAGTCATATTTAAGGGTTTCATTTTGAAAACGGTCTTAACTGCAAAAGGTCTCTACCAGCCAACAGTTAGGACTTGAAAAATATATCAGGTAAAAAAAAAGCTAACTAATTTTCTTACCAGGTGTAATTCCTACCAGTTTATTATTTCCTACCAATGAACTTAATAAAAACATGGTGTAGTAGTATTAACTTTCTATGGAAAAAATATGAAATAATCCATACTTTAACAAATTCTTTATTTCCTCTTTTCACTCCCTTTTTTTCTCCCCATTTCCTGTTCTTCTGTCATGTCAAGAGTATTCATCTCCACTCCTACCATTTTTCCTTTTATTCTTCCTTTTCATTCTACTTGTTCTGTCTCTAAGATCTCCCTTCAAATCATCTCAGTCCCAGCCACGGGAGGGGATAAGTCCATGCTGAGCACTCATTTTTGAGATTCTCTCCTCTCTGGCTCAGAAGAATTGTCCTGGGTCATTAATTTTAGTTGAAATGCTATTATAAAATTTAATAGGTATGTCATATGCATAATTCTCATTTAAAAAACCCGTATGACTGTAACAAAATAGAAGGCTAGAAGCTCTTTTAATGGAGAAAATAAAACCTAAAAATAAAATACGCAAAATAGCTTTGTTGGTTGGGTATACAGTCCTTACAAGTTCACATCAGTAGTTTAAAACAGAGAGAATAATTTTCCACCCTGCAGGTATTGTCAAAGCTTTGATTGCAGCCTTTCATCTTAAGTCTCTCCTGCCACCACCCTCCTCCCTTGGACCGGAGTTTGTTCACCCATCCAATAAAATGATTGCTCTCTTTCAGCTACGCTGGTTCCACATCCTTTGTGACCTTAAAGTGATGAATCTCTACACCTTCCACCTCTGCAGGTGGCTTTATTTCTTTTGAATAAACCTCCACATGACCAGCAAACACCTTTATTTTGACAGACTGCCCTGACTTCACCTGGGTACTGTGAACTGGCTTTGATAGAAATCCAGTCAGGGTGCTGCTGTGTTGGGCTTGTTTTCAGCTGCAACAAATGGGAGTTTTTGTGGTCTTTTGCCCACAGCACCACTTGTTGGATGGAGCAAGCTGAATCAATGACAGCATTCACTGTTACTAAAGCAGGATTAACTTACAGAATCTTTTCCATACCCAATGGCTTCCATCTCTCCAAGAAACCACTGAATCAAAGCTACCATCTCACACAGCCTTAACATCCACAATACAGTAAATATACTATTGCCTTTCAGACTTTAGGTGTTACAAGCCGCAAGCGCTGCAGGTCAAATATCCTGTCTGCTTCACATTTCCCAGGAGTCCAGGAAGGGCCAGTAAACAGCGTTGTTTGTGTCACAGCCACCAGAACTGTGACTCTCAGCCCTGCCGCCCCAGTGCAGTGCTGACCATAATTCAGCCGCGTGTGAAGTGTGGCAGAGATCTCCCTTCTGGTCCCTGTAATCTTTGCAGAAAACACGAGTAGCCAGACTGGCACGATCTCTAGTATTTCACTAAGAAGGTAATCTTCAGTGACAAATTTTCTTTTAATACATCTACAGATCAAAACCTTCTAGTTCATCTCTATCACCCTCTGCCTGCTCCTCAGCTATTGAAATCTGCAGCTGTTCACAACCCCTTATACAGTCTTCCTCATGTATCAAACCTTTCCTTGGAGCACAGAGAAATAAGAAGTTTAAAGCCTATAAAACAATTTGTTGCTGCAGGCACTGACTCCCTTGTGCTTATTCCAGTACTTGTGTGAATCTGCAGTGAACTGATGCTGAGGTCTAAACTGACAGTAGAGTAATCCTCCGGGAAGCCTTTGCAATCCCACAGATTTTCAGCAGCAAATTCCCTAAACCCCCACATCCTGCTAAGGTGTTGATGCAAGAGAATGGGGAGACAGCACCCACCTACCCCTCTAGATGGCAATGAGCTAATAGAACAACTATACACCTGATCACAAAATTAAGTCCTGTACATACAGTGACCATATGGAGTGGCTGGTGAGGTTTCTCTCAGGGAACATAGAGATTTAGGACAAATCAACTATTAGCACTTAAAATCTCAAATAACATTAGACTCATACAACAAATATATAAACACTGCACAAAGCAAAGTCCAGCATATTGCACTCTTTAGCTTTCTCCCAATTCACAGATAAAAGGAAGAGGGTATTTAACACAAACATATGGTTATGTCTTACCTAGAAATACAGTGGTTCCAATTCACATTCAAAAATCCAAAGAGGTGATGCTAAACATTCAGTGTCCGTCTGTCATGAAAAACATTCAAGATTACACTTGGGGTCACTTTGCTCTTCCCTATCTCAATTTTGCAATGAAACTTTCTAGTTTAAAAAAGAAATTTCCATGAGAAATGGAAGTTATTTAATTCAAAGTGAAATTCATAACATCCAAAAATTTTTGTAGCAGTAACATTAAAAAATGCAGCCGAGTTGAAATGATCAGGTATTCAAACTAAATTTAATCCCATATAACTCTGTTGAATAGATTCAATTTAAGTTGGCTTTTACAATGAGCTGTTGCCAAGACTGATACAGCCAAAGGAAAATAATGTGCACTGGTAATGGTATATATTATATTAAAAATTAAAAGATATAATAATGAAATAATGGAAATGGGAATACATTTCCAAAACATTTAGCAATTTAGTATAAAGGCTATATTTATTTAAAACAAAATTTATATTCAAAAAAGTCCAGTTAAAGAGGTTCTAAGTTCAGAAATTAATTTTCCAATCTTTTGAAACTACTGAAATAAATAATGTAATTTAAATGCCCAGTACTGATAATTTAATTTTCCAAGTGTTGGGGCAGGGAAGGCCACTAGAAAAACAAGGGGACCAGCTCCTTCAAAAGGTTCTATATGGACAGCTATTTTAATGTTACTTTTTCAACTCTCTAAATAACTTAAGAGAGATGCAAGCTTGCTCCCAGAATAAAGGTGAAGGTAACAAGGAAAATAAATTCACTATAGAAAAGCTTGGAAGTGAACTTCAATTTCAACCATAATCTCAATAATGCTAATAAAACTCCACAAACACTCTTCCCAAATACTCAGTTTCACTTTTCTCACAACCTCAGAGGTGAAGCCATCCGGTTCATAAATCAGCTTAATTCAGCTTAATTAAGTTTTGGCTTTGAAAAACATACGATTGTGTTTCTGCAGCTATATTTATAAATATGTGACTAAAAACAGGATTCAATCTAATTATGGACTTTTATTCATTTAACTTCAAAACAGTAACCTTGACTGCTGCCTAAACAGGAATTATCTTTTGAAACTCAGGTGGTGCAGTGCAGATTGTTTTTTTTCCCTAAAAATATGTTCCTTACTGCAAATTGTAACAATTCATTATAAAAGCAGATTAAATGATATCAAAATGTAAAACTAATTTCCCAAGTAGAACACCCACACAGGGAACTAATTAGCAATAGCTCCTCTGTGCAAACAAATCTTAGTACCAATTAGTAGCTGGTCAAGTCAGGGAACTCCCTTTCTCTAGGGGAAAAACTTTTTTTTTTTAGCATTGCTTTATTTTGCTGCTGGCTGCAAATTCTCTCCAGTTCTGTAGCAATGCATGGTATTTGCAGCTTATATTTCAGACAATTTGATGGGAACTTGGTCAAGATTTGGAAAAAAAAAGGCAGTAGAAGACCCATAAAAATCACAGAACCAGGACTTCAAAAGGCATGTGAACAAATCCTGCTCTCTGCCTAAGCCAATTCTGTCCCAAGGGTTTACACAGACAAGAACAATAACAGTGAAACGACTCAAAACAAACAGTGGAGTAAATGAAAAAAGTACATGGGAAGAATAATTCTCAATTATTGTTCTATAATAAGAAAAGCAAACAAATAAAAACCTCAAGGCGAGAATATTATGCCCAGATAGCATTCTGAAAGCGTCAGTGAGGTGCAACAGTAAAACTACATAAAGGATGGTATTCAAGGGGGGCTGAGTGTTCATTTATCATTGATGACATTCAGACCTGCTCCACAGCTGTTCTGTGCAAGTCTGAAAGTACCAGAGTTGACTCTTACCTTGTTGAAGATGATCCAGAGCCTTCCCGATACTTAGACAGAGGCTGCAATCTGCGGATTTCAAAATTTATTTAAAAGGATCGTTATTAATGCAACTGTTTTAATTAACGAGTAAGAATCAGAAAAGTTACTTAAATGCCTTCAACAGAGAATAACTTCAATTTTTCAAAAGCAAAGAGTACTCTGCAAGGTGTCTTCCACTGTGCACTACCCCAGAGCCAAAGGTCAATTAATCTCATAGTGCTCCACACCAGGGCAGTGAACTACTGCTGCAAGAACACCCCAGCACAGGGAAAGGACTGGTAGCACCTCACAGAACCCAGACACTCCTCCCTTCCCACAGAGCAGTGATGGAGTAAAAGACCCTCCTCACCCTCCAGTGCCACACACCTGCAAAAACCAGCTCTAGATCCATTGTTTAATACAGCATTTACTGCTTGAAGATGTAAGAAAACATGTCCCCTTCACTCTTGACCCAACAACAACAAAAATAACAGGTCTGAAAGACTCTGAGATTCCAGTACTAATTACATTTATATAGAAAAACTAAATTTTGGAAACAAAACCCCAGCGACTATCAAGGCAAACCTCCTGTTCAGCTGAATTATAAAATTACAAAATCTTTGCAACTTATACAGAATAGCTATCCCTCAGCACAACTTAAGTAGTAACTAGGACTGAAAAAGATTTTTAATCAAATATACACAACATTCTGGAAGTCTGCTTTTTAATATTTTAAAAAATTATCTCAGATATCTAAATTTCTTTTAGTATAAAAGAAAATAAAATACAAAATCAAATGGGATGTAAAAACAGTGTCAGTGTAATTCGCAGGGTTAATGTGATTAGCAGGTATGAAATGGGCATTAAAAAAAAGACTATGAACAGATGCCAGGAAGCAGTTCTTGTTCATGAGCAATAAACACATGGAATGGGCTGCAAGGCAAGTTTACTGAGGTATCATACTTGGATTGAGAGATATGCCATAGAGTGGGAAAGCCAGTGCCATGGGAGGGAAGGAGGATAAACTACTCTGAAAAGTTTAGAGTTTCCAGTTTGGTATCTTAAAAAAATTCCTTTAAAAGTGGAGCTAAACATCCCAAGATTGGTATCAGAGTTTTCCCTAGGAAGGCTGAGGGGAATGAAGAGGAGCAACACTTTCAAGAGTTTAGAAAATAACTAAATATCAAGATACTTCTTACAACACTGTGAGTTAACCACAGGGTGAAGAAATGTATTTATGAGCAACAGCTCTTGTCCTTGGGAGAATTTGCGAGTCAGAAAGAAAGGAAAGTGATCATTTCTTAAACACCAGCCTGATAAAAATGGACTGAAATAAATAAGGCACTTTGGAAACTTTAGTAAAAACCTTAATGCTGCTCCAAGGGAAGGATATTAACAAGGAGGCAAACCATCACATATTAACGCAGAAGAGAAAATTCTCTTTTACTATTTTAGGAAGCTCAGAAGGTCAACTTGTCTCTAGTTAAAATGCATTTATACAACGAAACACGGGAGTCAGTTCGGTTCCCTCAGCATAGTAGTCTGGGGGACCTGCTGGGAGTAAAGCTTATTATCCACCCAGGGATTTGAGCAGTCGTAGTTCACAACCAATTTGACTTAAGGAAAAACACAGCTGCTATTTTGAAAGTTTCCTGCTGTGTAAGAAATAATTAAGGCTGTACGATCAGTATTCAACAAAGCATAAATAGCAAAGATGCTAAATTAATTCTATTTGGAAATAAAGAGTCAAGTGAAGCTGCCTTACACAATGGACTACATAATGTTGTAGTTCAAAGGCAAAAGAGAAGAGTTAAATAAGATGAAGTGTGCGTCAGAGGCCAAACTCTCAATCCCAGCTACGCAACCACAACATTATTTCATGTTTTAGAAGTCCTTTACTCAAGAAGTAGAAAGTACAAGTTCCAAAAAGAAGCAATGAATTTTATTCTGATTTAAAACACAAAAAACCAAAAAAGGAGCAGCAGCTGAACGCACTTATCAATGTATAAACTGAGAAAGCACAGACTCATTAAAATCTCTACTACCAAGCTGGTACTGTTTAAATCTTACACAGAAAAATGCGAGAGATATCAATGGTAACACAGGTCATTCAGGGCAGCTCATCCTCAGAATATCCTGACCTGAGCTTCCAATTCTCTCCCCACGCAACCCTCAAAGCACAAACTGCACCAGGAATTCCCAGCCCAGGAATGGCACCTTAGCCTGTCACTGTCAGTGTGGGGACTGGGAGCTCAGTTTCTGATCACTGGATCACTTTCAGGTGGAGGAACACCTGAGAAGGTTCCCAAGAAGCCTATGCCATCCCACCAGCTATTCCTCATGTCCTGTAGAAGCGAGGTGGTGAGACAGATGGCTGTGCCCCACGGACTAGAATCAACCTGTGAGTTGTCTGTGGGACCAGACACTGTTAAGTCATTAGGATGCTAATAGCTTTAACACTGCTTAAAGAAAAAAAACACCCACACACAAAACCTCACACCCTACAGTTTTTGCTAAACATAAGGTTAGACTTGCAACTCCTTGACAGGAGGCAAACAGACAATTAGAAGAGGACTGAGACATCTGCTTAAGATTCCCCAGGGAAAAGCTAAGGATCATGCCAACTCAGGTTTGTACTAGCACTGCTCCTTTAGCTACCAGAAGGCAAAGCTTAGGTCAGGGATAAATTTTACTCTGCTGCCAGGATATACATCCTCTGGTTGAGGACAATTGTAGATACTGTCTGCTTAAGATTCAGTTTATTCATTTTGATTTAAAATGCCAGGCCATAATTCTTCAAATATATTATTTTTTTTAAAAATAAGTGCTTTCAAAATGGCTGATTATACTTGTGTATTCCCTGGAGCTTGTCTTATCAAAAAAAATGAAATTCAATTATTCTATGATTTTAAGTTGCTCTGCTTATTTTTCCTGCTTTCTAGACAGCTTTTCACTTCCAGGCTTGAAAGAATTTTTCTTCTACCTTCCTAAGCATGCAACGACAATGCTGCCACTGCCTTTGCAAAGAAGCTGCTGAATCCCAGCTTCCTGGAAAGGAGGATCTGTGGCCACATATGTGTCAGAAAATAAAACAGACCAGGGCACACAGCCACATTCTGGGCTTGGAACCAGCAAACATGTCACAGCTTGTAGCTGGACAACTAAAATCCTATTCCTCCATACAGTACAGCCAGATCCAAATAGCCTTCTGGAAACAGTCCATCGTCTCTCCTAACCCCAGAACTATGCTTGGGCATTATCTGGGAGAGTGTTAGCTGGCATAGTACAAAACTGTGTCATGAGCAGGACTAAAAATGTAACAGTGGAGTCGCATGCCATACCCACTCCTTATTTAGTTCCTACTATGAACAAGCATCACAAATACAGTACCCAGTTGCTTCTGGAGGACATCACTTTTAGAACTTAATTCCGTAACCAGACAAATGCATTTCAGAATTAACAGGTCACCCTTGCCTAGGTGGTTGCTGTTTTCAAATCAGGGGAATAGAACCATATAATCATGTAACTCAGCATTTGTGTTTCCATGAGTACATGCAGCACATGTGAAAATTTGCACTCTCTAGGTTTTGGAGCTTTTTAATGTGTTCAGATGGACTGAACACGAGCATCTGATTTCTTGATTCTGGCAAGCCTGGACTGCTGCCAGTAGAACATTAGCCCTGATTGTCAGCTGGTATAAAATGGGCATAGCTCTATCACTGCATTCCAATGCACAGCTGAGACTCTGCTTCTCCACACTTCAGCTACATCATTGTGATGGGCAAGGAAGAAAGTCATCTTAAAAGATCAGCATTTTAGGAACAAACCTGTGGGTTTTTTTCAATAATTCACGAAGTTATATATGTCTTCACGAATTTGTTTCTTTTGTGTAAATCAGAAGTCCCAAATTAATTACTTTTAAAAAATTCATGCAAACGTGAATTGAAAACATTTACCCTTATTTTGCACAAAAAGCAACACAAGCAAGAAGTTCTTGTAAACACAAGAGAGGCACATAAAACTTTCCAAAGGAAAACACAACTACCGTGGTGCAAATCTAGATGTAAATATTGTACTTGGCAAGAATTACTGTGTGCAAAACTTTGTATAGATGTGATTATGCAGTGTCATAGGGGACTGAAAAATCATCCTGACAATACGAAAACATACAACCCTTTCACAACTGCTGACCTACAGATCATCATCTGCAGTGCCAACTCCTTACCTTGGAGTCTTAAGTGTATTGTGTATTGGGTTTCCGTGGCAAGGCTTTGGCAGTGGGAAGGGCACTGAAGGTGGACAGGATGGGCTGACACCACTTGCCACTGGCCCNATGGGGGACCCACACTGGAGCAGGCTGTTCCTGAGGGACTGCATCCCATGGAAAGGGATCCACACTGGAGCACCTCATGAAAAACTGCAGGCCATGGGAAGGACTCACATTAGAAAAGGTCATGAAGGACCATCTCANTGGTGGCAGCACCTCTGGGATAACTGAGTTAAGAAGGGGGAAAAAAGTTGCTGCAGAAGAGCAGCTGAAGAGAGAAGTGAGAGCACAAACACNTGTGGGAGGGACACCATGCTGGAGAAGAGGAAAAATGCAAGGAGGAAGGAGTGGCAGAGGTAGGCTGAACTGACTGCAACCTCCATTCTCCGTCCCCCTGTGTTGCTTGAAGGAAAGAAGTAGAGAATTTGACAATGAAGTTGAGCACAGGAAAAAGAGTGGTGTAGGGAGCTGTTTTAAGATTTGGGTTTATTTCTCATCCTTCTCTGATATGATTGGTAGTAAGCTAAACTAATTTCTGAAAGTGGAGTCTGCTTTGTCCATGACAGTCACTGGTGAGAGATCTCTCTTTGCCCTTATCTCAACCCACAAGCTTTTCATTATGTTTTCTCTTGCCTACCAGCTGAGGAGGGCAGTGACAGAGCAGCTTTGGTGGGCAGCTGCCATCCAACCAGGGTCAACCCACCTCAATATTGACAAAACTGCTTATTACTCTGTAAAACCCTGAGCAACCATTTATAACTGTTGCAATACCAGCTGCCAATCTGGTCCAGTGAGTCCACCTAATAATCTACCTAATAACCATCTGTTCCAACCTAATAGTCCCTGATGAACTCCCACACTCTGATTTACCTGTGAATATTTTAACTGTGGTGCCTGAACTTCAGGTAAAATTTCAGTCTTCCAAAGAGATGAAAAGATGACAAATGTATCTTAACAATGACATCAAAACTCAACTAAAGACCATCAATCCAATAAACCGTAAAACCATCACATCTTTCAAGAAAAACAACCAAAAGTCTACAACATAATAAAAACCCACTCACATACATGAAGTAACAAATTTATTAAATTCCAGTGACAATAACACTGCAGGCATGAGACAGACATCTGTTTTTCACAGATCTTGGCCTACATCCTAGTTCTGATATTAAAAAAAAAAGCAAAAACCAACAGCTAGAGGAAAAAAAAAAAGAAAAAATTTAGATCCATAATTAGTATGGTCCTTTTGCTCTGTTCCCAGGATACTGACAGCGACACTAGAAAAGGGTGATGCTAGGAAATGTAGGAAATTCATTACTAAGATCTTAATTTTCTCCAGCTCCATTCGGACTCCTTGACAAAATGCTTCATTTCATATTAAAGTAAATGTTTGGGTCGAAGATCTCCATTCTTCATAGTTGTCTAAGAAAATAGTCTGGTTTGCACAGACACAGCCATTTTGCTGTGATTTCTAAAACATCTTGTGTTGGACTGAGCAAGAAGAGAGACAGCTGATTTGTATGCCCCCATGTCAAATCGCTCCACAGCATCAGTAAACAAAGGGAACACACAAGGCTGACTAAACCCAAGCTGATCAATACTGTGAGTCATCGACTCAGAGATGGCTTTGAACAAACACACAGGACTTCAGCTGGCCAGCATGGTTGGAGTTGACCATCCTGGTGCTTGCTGTGCATTCTTATGCAGAATCAGGAGCCCATCAAACACCACCTAGTAACCCATGCCGGAAATTGGGTGGAACTCATTTAGAGCTGCTAATTGCCTTTGCTCTGTGGAGAAACTGTGACCCTTGTCAGTGGGAGGGCTGTGCTTTTTGTCAGAATATGCCAAAGGAAGTCAGGCAACTCTTGTTTTATTGTGCACTGAGAGTCACTGTGAGACTGCCGAGTAAGAGAGCTCAAGGACTTTGTGAAAAGGCACAGAGCTGTCCAGATTTGATCTTTGAGCAAGTCTTCAGAGAATCACCCAATTAGTCTGCTTTCTGGAAAAACTGGAGATGAAGCTTTTTATCAGTCCAAAATTAGGCAATGAATTCAGTCATGCCTACCTACAGACACTGGCACAAGATGGGAGAATACCACATACAGCCATTCCTTAACAAACAGCAGGAAAGTGTCTGCAGGTTTGGAGGACAGCCTAATCCCTAAGAACTGAAGTTATCTCCTTTCCAAACTCATTTATATCCCTTCCTGTCAGAATCTCTCACCCATGTAAAAAGCAAAAAAAAATAGAAAAAGTAAGTTATTATAAGAATGAAATGTTTGATTGCAATGTCAGTTGAAGGAAATACTACCACATACTTTGCTAGTAATACATTAAAAACAGAAAGCAGAATGTTTTGTATCATGTACAAGAAACAAAGCTACCTGAATAACTTCCCCCCCGCACCCCCCCTCCCTCCGGCCCCAACCTCATCTTGTGATTCTCTCTAAAGCGAGTCATATGGCAGCACTTTTCTCCTTTTATGGCAAAAAAAAAAGGAGAAAGGAAGTCAGCAGCCGAGCGGGACTGCAGTGCCACATGAATTAAGCAGCTCAGAGCTGTGCTGCTCCTCTCGCATCCCTACCTCAGTGCATTATGGATAGGTACTCTCAGAGAGGGACACTGAATCAACTTCCACTTAATGCATATATAATTACATGTCACTGAGTGTTTCACGCTGAACTCGTCACCACAGCATGTATTAAAAACCAAAGGATAGAAGGAATGTAATATATTTGCATTTGCTTATCTACCATCTCCTTCCTTTGTGTGAATGTCCTGTCAACAGCAGGCAAACCTCTTCTTTGGGAAACAGCTGTAGTGATAGTATGACACTGAGCAGCAATTAAAATTATAGTACCTTCTGCTACAAGAATACCCACGTGTTCCACACTGCCCCAGTGCCCACCACCCACACCCACCTCAGTCCTTTTCATCAGCAGCTCTAGAAGACGGAATCAGGGGAAGTTATTCATAATGCAGTTTTGCAAATTTGGCGCTTTTTTTGAGAGAGAGAACTGCGGAAATTTCATTAGCTCAATGTTTAGGAAAGGTAAATGACACACAGTTTTCCCTATGTATCAAGAATAAAAGCCTTATTGAATGAAGGAAAAGAAAGGAATCATTGTTTCTGCCTCAATAACCGATACTAGACAATATGAGGACTCGCATCCATAAATAGCTACAGTATTGAGAAATCATGAAGAAACCCACCTCCTCTCCATGCACAGCTGATGGGATCAAGAACTTGTAAGTACTCCCATCTCCCACCCAAGCACAGGCAGCAGGATCCATTGGCCAGGGCACTGCTGTGTGCACATGGCCAGGGGCAGGACACCTGCTGTGACTCTGGGAACACACCTGTCAGCCTTACAGGTACCACCACTGAGTCAGAGCCACCCTGCTTTCCTCCAGCTCCTTATGCACTCTCATTCTCACTTTTATTTGACTATTACAACTTAATTTGACTACTAGAACTTGACTACTTTGTTTGGAAGTGATGCTGAAAACAACTGAATTCAATTACGTGAGCTATGCTTGCTGGGTCACAACCCACACTTCAAAGCTAAAATGTAGATAAGCATTTCCAGGGTCAGAGGCCCTGTCCTTAAATCTTTTTTTTGTTGTTGTTGTTTCTTTTGGTCTTTTTAGGAAGGAAGCAGTCTCCCTGGTTATCAGATCATTATCAGGTCAGATCAGATGGCCAAAACAGCAGAGCTCAGTAAGGAGTTTCCACAAAACATGGAATTTGTTATACATATATACTGTGTATATAAGTATATTTCTTATTGTTAAAGATTAACCATTTACTCCTTAGAAGCTCTGAAATGTCACCATAGTGTATTTAATTCTCTATTGAAAAACATTATTTCTTTATAAACACAGACTATTTCTTTAAAAAGTAGTATTTTAAACCTGTAGGTGTCCCTTTGCCTTATGAATAAATTAGAACACACTGAATAACAGCAACTGCCAAAGTACAAACACTTTATTACAATTGTGGTGACTCAGACTGTCAGGATTTGGCAGCCCACAGTGTTCCTCAGCAGCAGAACAAAAGGGGATTTTTTTTTGGCAGTTTTACTTTTAGTTCAGTAAAGGACAACATGATACTGTCTGTACCTCAATGAATCAAAACCTCTGTAAAACAAAGGTGCAAGTAGTCAGACCCCAATCATTTTCTGTCTCACAGTATAAAAACAGATAAACATATTAGCTATACATCTAGGTCCTCTAATATGTGTGCTCTGTCCTTGTCTTTCAGGGAAAAAATAAAATAAATAAAAGCAGTAAGATTATCTAGTTGTAGAAATAGAAATCAGTTCTACAGGCAACACAGTCCCAAAATACTTCCAGATCAGGAAATATTTTCTGTTTTCCTGTTGAGTACAAGAGACGTTGATAAAAAATTCTAAGTGGATTTTTTAACACCTTCACTAACTAAAAACATAAACTCCAAAGACCTAAGTATTGCACTATAATAACACAACTTCTACTGTATTCAGAGCATAAAACACATTTTGAGAGAGATTCGTTTTCCAGCACCCCCATCATGATCTCGTCTAGAACAGCAAAACCATCCCTGCAGTAATTGGTATTACAGAGCCCTGCTGCAGCACAGCCTTGTGAGAGAGTGAGGGAAGCATTACAGTCAGTCCTACAGGGCTTTTATGCTTTAATAATATAAAAATAGGGAAAACAGTTACAAAATATCAGAACCCATTTCCTCTGTCACCATCAATCATTAGGGAGAGGATTACGGACTTGTTTCCAGAAGCTTCTAAAGATGCCAATGTCCATTATGAAATCCGTAGTTGAAGAAGTTGCCAACTGCCTACAGATGATCCTTGAAGCAAAATACTGCAATTACAGAGCAATACAGTACAGGGAGTCAGACCGTGTGTATGTGGGTGGGACAGAGTGTAACCGAGACAAGATTAGACTGTTCCTGGAAATAAAACATAACAAATTTAACAATCTAGCCTTCTCAAATCTAAAGAGACCTCAACAACTCTGAGAAATGTTATAGAATTTTCCTCTTCCATTGATTTCCTCCCCAGTTTCCACAGCATTATAGCAATCTCCTCTGAAAAATTAGGACCAACAGATCACCCATACTAAATAAATACTACTGTACATCTCCCATGGAGGCTATTTAAATGCAATTCTGGAATCAATTTACTGGAGATAGAATTTTAAGGATCAGTTATCAGAGAAAATTTTCCTTCTTCTCCAAAACCAATTCTGCTCTGTAAGTGGCACCATCACTCAGCATTTCGATACCAGCTAAAAACAGTAATGAATTTTTGCCTCACAGCTCCACACCATTATTAACATGCACGAGAGAAAACAGAAGATGAACTTTCTCCCGTCTTCCCAGAAAGCCATTAATGCAAGCTAACCTTCCAGATTTTATCTGGGGCAGCTGCAAAATGAAAATTATAATGATCAAGCTAGGTATTAAATATACTCACAATAAAGAAAATAAAACAGAAAGCAAGCTTGCTTTGAAATATCTTTGAAAAACATGAAAACCACCCCTCCCTCCCACTTCTCAGTATAACCACATACATCTTAGGCAACAGTAGTCTTAGGACACTACTGGGCTCAGTTCAGTTGCAGAGGCAAATAGTACTGAGCTGTTTTGAAATATCCCAGTAGGTGCTCCAGGACATGGGGTCTGTGCAGGACATGGGTCTTCTGGCCTCCTTGCGTCTGCTAACTAAGTTTAGATGCAACATTGCAAAGTCATCTCATCAAGGACAAAACATTTACACTGGACAACTGAATCAAACCGGACTCAAACTGTGTCCTAAACCCAAAAGAAAATCTTTCTCCGGAAGTCCTCAGTCTTGCCAAAGTCTGGCCTTCATCCCTTCAAAATCTATACTCTTCTTTGATTTACTAATGCTCATAAGTCTAGAAGCCCAAACTGGACTCACAGGAGAATTGTGAGCATGGCTGCCACAAATTTGGGTATATAAGGGAAAGCAAGATAACTGGGCTAGCAAGCAGAAAGCCATCTAACCTAACAGGTAAGAAAGTTGTGAAGGCTGTACCTTAAACTGATGTGACCTATTCCTGGAAGCTCAAGAAGTACCTATGTTATTAAAAAGGATCGTAAAACCCTCAGGCCTCTCTAGAAGCAAGATATAAAAGTCATTCCTTTCACAAGCTCCTGAGGAAAGGAGTCATGCAATTTTGAAGTTTCGGATGAGAGGGCAGGAGCATGCCCTCAAGCACCACTGAGCTATTTAAAAGCATCAGGAAGGCTACCACAAAGGAAGAAGTGGGTGGTAGGCTCCTTTCAGGTTGAGAGACTGCCTCCCAACCACATCTCTGCACACCAGGGTAGTGCCCTAAACCACAGGCTATTGTCTGTCCTAAGACTATTCCTGCTGATGTTATGAAATAGAAAAATATTTACTGGATGAAAGAATGAAACACCTATAGAAACCAGAGTTCCCTCACCTGAATGCCTTAATCACAGGGCAGGAGTCACTCTCCCTCTGGCCTAATTACTGTTTAGTTGGCTTTTTTCCCCCAAAGGTTGCAGGTGAAATAAAGGACAGCTTATGACACTCTGCTTGTTTCACTCTCTCGGGAAGAGGGTGATGAGAGCTCAAGGTACTTAAAGCTGAAAAGGACAGAGAATAAAGTGTCACACTTAATGAATATGGGATGCAACTAATGCACCATAAAACATGAAGAGAAGAGAGATTAACATCATTGCAAATGCTTCTACTCAAGTTTGAGTAAATAGCTTACACTTATTTCTTAGCAAAACAAGCTTTTCTAATCCTGAGGGAACATTCCCATCTCTGGATGCCAAAGGCAGTGAGGCAGGAGAGAGATTCCACTCTCCAGAACAGTCTTGGTGATAACAGCTATGGATGGATGCAGAACAGAAGCTCTGTGCATCTCTTTTTCTTCACAGTAAAAAAAGTAGAAAAGTGTGCTTTCAGTCATGGGTTTTAGGACCATCAACCTCAGCTTTGAGGCATCTAATTGTAAAATAGGCCACTCGAATAAATTATGAATTCAGGCAGTAATAAAGAGAGAATTCCCCCCCTCCGCCTAAATCCCATAAATTATATATGAGAAAGCTTCTAACAACTATTTAAATTTTAAGTTAAACCTATGTGTATCAGAGAGATACAGAACAGTACAGAATGACTTTTATCTAAAATGTCAAAGTCTACATCTAAAAAGTTAAAGTCTTCACATTCCCTTAAAAACACCAAACCACCTCCACAATGTTTTTGTATGGTGCGAACTTGCACTCATCCCCAGCTCACCACACACAAATGGGATCAAACTCCAGATTTCAGTATGCTCCATGCCATATTCTAGACATGACAACTCTCATGCTGAATGGATGTTATGGATGCTCTTCACCAGGCCTGAGGAACATGTGTTCATGAATCACATTTATTAACCCACAACTTGAACCAAACCAGGCTAGCACTTATGATAGGCACACTTAACACCACAAGCTGTACTTTTACTGGAATCTTCAAAATTAACATTTCACACATTACAAACATCATAAATTCCTTACACAGATTTACTCAAAGATAAGCCTGAGATTTATGCATTAGCTTCACCTTTTGTGCTGATGGTCATCCAAACCATGTTGTTAAAAGTCAGTCTGTACATGATGAAAAGCACTACAGAAGTACTGTCATGGACAGGAGAAAAAAAAAGGTAATATGCACAAAGAAGTCCCTCAGAGCACTGGTTTTCTAGTCTGTTGACAAGTTCATAAATTAGACAAGAGTATGTCAGTTATTAGCATGCAAAAGTAACCATTCCTGAGTTAAGGTAAGGCTGAGTGATGTTTAACTAAATCTCATGGTTTGAACTTCATGTTGGCATCATTCCTAAACATTTTAAACCCACAATACTCAATAAAAATCTTCCAAGCACTTGTGTGTCAGTGCTGCACTGGGTCACATCAGTCCTTAAAGGTTCTTGTCCTATACCTATTACTGTTATTTTTTTTGTAGAATCAACTACTGCTGCCAGTTTAAATCAAGAACTTGTATTGAGCAGTATGCACAGACAGAAAATAAGAAACATTTTTCATTTTAATTGGAAGCAGGAACTGGAATTTTGTCTAAGTAAAAGAATGGTAAATTCCTGGTACTTCATAAGAATTAGGACATGTACAGCTCAAATCATTCAGGTTGCTCTTATCATCATTCACCTGAGTGCAGAGCAGCTTCTATTACAATTTTAATTTCAACAACAAAATTCAAATTTATGGCTGCATTTTTTGCAGCTCTCAAAATGCCCCATATATTAAGTATTTTAATTCATGCCTCTCAAACTGTTTTCTCTGATTTAGTGTTACTGTTTTGCATTCCTAGATAACATGAGTAGAAAGCCCTGCTAAAAGAATGATTGATAATATTGAAATGGATCCAAATGCATACTGAGGAAACACTACAGAGGTTAGGCTGCTTCAAATTAGCATATATTGTTAGCATCCATACACCCCTATCCACTGATGTTATAGATCCCAGTAAAATACCCCGTTTGTCTCCAGTGATTTTAATAGGAGACTTAATGATGTCTGGATCATATACAGGGTTTGGATATAGAATAGCACTCTTCTGGTTTGTATAAAATGGGAACTGAATGATTAAGTTCATGTGCTACTGCATGTAATATGCATCTAGTGTTAAAGAATGCCAGTAATTCCACAAAAAATATTCTACAGTTTCACCAAAAACTCCAATTAGAATGGCATTTGGAAAAAATACGATAAAGAGGTCTTACTTATACTACCTGTACACCTACAAAATATTATTTCTGTCAAAGTACAGGAATTGTTATTCATCTAAATAACATCTAGTATTTAAGCTCATTTTGTATATCACATAACGTGGAAATCTGCAATATACTGCACATGCAAATCCTCAATGTCTTTGTAAGGCTGCCATACTGCTGAGGACACGATATTTCAGCCTGACAAAACAGCATCAAAAATGATGTCATGAGGACAAGCTAAGCACACTAACAATGAATTATCTTCTCAGCACTGTAAAATTCACTAACAGACTCACTGTCATGGCAAAATGACATCTGATGACAGTAACTATGCAATAGTACCCAAGATGATCACCATTTTTCCTTTCTGACTTAATCAAGGGGGTTTTATTCTAATTACTGGCATACATTGTCTTTTTAATCACTTGTGGTTTGTTTATTTTCAGCTTTTAATAAAGAGCAGAAGTTCATGGGAGAAAAAACAAAGCATCACTGCAAAAGCAGCACAGGAGGGTACTGAAAAAGTACAGAGCAGAATACAGTAAAATATTGCACAGTCTTTGAGAAACCATACACGTAACTCAGAAAGCCTAGCTTATACTTGCCATAGTTTACATCAAGTGAAACTTTAAAGACCAGTAGTTAAACTATACTACAACAGTTTAGGTTGAATTTTTTTTTCTTAGTAGCTACTTTATGCTTTTTATAAACTTAAGTCAAACCTTTCAAGATGTTCCCATAATCTGTAACTTAATTTCATTAAAACATTTTTTAAAAATCTACCATAGTAGGACTTTATCATTAGTTTTTCATTTGGGCCTGGTGAGATGAGGGAGTGGGGGTATTACAGGAGAGCAGAAAGAAGATTTGAACGTGAGAAATTACAAGGTTTATTTTTTTTTAATTACTTTAAAATAGTACATTGCTGATGTAACAGTCTACCTTACATGTTACAGAAATACGAAAGTTACCATAACAGAGAAAAAGGAAGTATCAGTTTAGTTCTACCCTGTGTAATAGGAGTTGGGGTATTTTTGTAGTGCTGTGCTGAGCATGTGAAAATCTTTGCCCACAAGGCAACCTCATGTCACAATAGCATTTCATTCCAAATCTCCCTACCTAAGAGCCCATTGCCAAAGTAATTTTCATTTTTTTTCTGGCCTTGCAGATGGTCAAAACAGAAGCAAAGCAAACTCATCTCTGTCCCCCTTAACCTACCCTTTCCCCAAACACATATAAACTGACTTTAGAACTGGCAACAAAAACAGCGAGTGTAAAAATGGTCTGTATGGCAATTAGAGACCAGGAACAAGCTGGAAATCAACTCACATCACCACCCTCGGCAAGTTATTAGCAGCACCACTGAAAGCCTGTGCAGTTAAGAGCCTCGCTGTGTTGCCAGTGAATTACGGAGCATTCGATTTTACACAGTGGCACAATGTATTACTGAGACCTTGGCAAAACAAACCCCAGATAAAAATAAATAAAACTAAACGGTCTTGGAATCAAATTAGGAGCAAAATAATAAGAGGAAGAACAGATGCAAGCGTGCTATCTGTTCGCTATAACACCTCCCAACATGGACAGCGATTTAAACGAGATGAATGCAGCATTACAGAGCCTGTCTTTCATCTCCTGTCTAGGTACATCCCTCTGGAAACACCACTCTTATGGCACCCTGCATCTAGCAACCACCAGCAGCTGGAACATAAAGTTTTCGGTATTATCAAAGTTTGAAGCTTAATCTCCCTTTGCCCCCCCCCTGCCCCCCCACTGCACTCAGTCCAGCCCGGCACAGCGACGCGCTGTCTGACCGACACCCGGGCCAGCGCCGAGCTCCGCCGGGCTCCCCGGGCCCTGCCGCGGGCACAGCCGGCTCCGGCACCGGTGCAGCTCGTCCCTGCGGCCGCGGCGGCTCCGGCATCCACCGGCCGGCAGCGAAACCCCGGAGACTCCCACCCGGGAGAGCCAGTGGCCGGGGAAGCGTCTCCCCGGCTGGGCGAGGCCAATCGGGAGCCCCCGCTCGGGCTCGCACCGCACCCGATGCCTCTCCGAGCGGNGGCGCGGCTCCCCCGGACCCGCCTCCCGCCGCCGCGGGGCGAGGCGCCCTCCGATGGGGATAGGGATGGGGATGGCGATGGGGATGGGGATGCGTCCGCCACCCCGTGCAAACCGCTCCCCAGCCGGCGGGTCGGGGAATCAGGGCAGGGGTGCGTGTGGCTGTCACCCGTGCCTGGCCCCGCCCGGGGACATCGGCGCTGACCCGAACCTTCCCCGTTTCGCAGAGATCCCATCCCCCTCTCTCCGGTGGCCTCTGTTTTGGGGTGGGGGGAGGTGGGACGGGTCGGTACCTGTGTGCAAACCCTGGAGTTCGGGACTTCGCATACATTTTTTTTTTTTGCATTTCTGGCTTTGCAGAAGGCAGCGCTTCCTCAAGACGTCAAAACCAGATCTGAGCCCATTCACAGCTCGTGAAAATACTTTGTACTTCCTCTTGCTGTGCTGAGGGTTAAATGAGGTTAAAGTCGCCAGAGTGGCTGTGCAGCACTTGGTTTCCCCCTTCACCAAAAGCCAGTCTGTGCGTCATTTACAGCGAGAAAGCAAGAAAAGAAAAACAAAAACAAAAAAGCCTACAAGTGACAATATTAGAAGTACAGTACAGAAATAGCTGCTTATTTGGTCATAGCAGGACTTTGCTTGCTGAGCTCTATAAGTGTGAGAAGGTGTGATGCCGACCACAAAGCCATCACAGCTCTGTGCCAGTGAGCCTGAGAGTTCGCAGCTGCGTCCTGCCTCGGGCAGATATGTTGAGGAGAGCTGTGTGCTCCGAGAGGTGTGATTCTCATGAGTAAGGCACGTTTCGGAGCACTGCGAAGTGCAGTGGTTTGCTGGAACTATGAGCATGTAGGGCCTGTTGCTGACTTGACCCTCTGGCCTGTCACTCTCTCCGAGCAAGCACCCCAAGCAGCATCACTTTCATGATTTGACTTCTTCCCTTTACCCAGGCTGGATCCAGATGTCCTTGAATTGTTCTTTTTTTAGGCTGAAAATTCCAAATTGTCTAGTTAGAAAATAATTCGGGTGACATACTGAGTCTATTAAAAGGCTGTGTGTCTGTTGCTGTAGCACATTTAGTATAGCTACCCTTACAGCACCCAGCTTGGTAGAGCACCGAGCTGCTGGCTTGCATTTTTTACCCACAAGTCTCAAAGTACCTTTTAAAAGAAGTAAATAGCATTGCTCCACTTTCAAGGGGGAAGAACAATCACATGGAAAACTTGAACCAGGAGAAAGAACTGAACGTCAGATTCCCAGCTAGCAACGTAATGTCCCCTTTTAATTATTTTTTCTGGGGCATGCATTCTGACTGCTTTATAATGGTCTCAAACTGCATGCTTTTACAAAAGAAGAGGCAGCTGCCACCCATCTTTTGGAAATATTCTGACTCTGTGACTGCCTGCTATGTATGCTCTCAAGTTGTCTGCACTGAATGCATCAAGGACTTTGCCAGAAGAATACTTTTACTCTGCATACAAGTAATATTTAGGAGTTAGAAAAATCCAGCTTTTAAATCCTGCCTAAATAAAGGGACTGCTAGATACTGATGAAATGAACTGCAGAACATCTACGTAGTGTCACATACTACCATAAGACTGAAGTTGATCAGCCTGTAGGGGAAATGGCAGGCAAGTGATAGATTTCAGATTCCCAGCTTCGGACAATGACGTTAGAGACCAGGAAACAATTATTTAACTGCCTACTGGCATATTAGCCAAGCCACAACTGTCTGTGTGAAACTGTTATCTTAGTGCTTGTGGGAGACAAATTCAGTTTGCAGCACATTGGGTAGGGATCAGATTCCTCAGTAAAGTAATTTCTTATCACTTAGACTCTGTGATTGATCTCACATATCACCCAGTTTTTTCTTTGAAGAGATGCAGAACACCCATAAATTTCTCTATTATCTCTACCAGCCCCATCCCAATACCTCAAGCACCCTAAACTTTCTCAGGTGAAAGGATGTGCTTGCATTTACTCAGGTGAATTGTGCCTCTAAATTTGGGTATACAGACACCTCCATTTCTTAGACATTATTTAGGTGCCTAATCTCCCATTACAGGCAGTACTAAAGTCTCATGCTTTCATGAAGTTGTTTCACACATCACAAGAAGCAGGTGGGCATCTAAAATCAGTTCTCTGGTGAGCAATGCAGTGGGCCAACCAGTAACAGTCTGGTTATCACAGCTTAAAGCTACCCCAGTCCTGATCCATGGGTGGATAAGCACAAACATCCAAAGATTTTGAAGTTACCCTTGGGTATCTTGCCTTATTTTCTATTGGTCTTCCAGAAGCACATGTAGGTCCTGTGGCCTGTAGATGTAGGTCAGAATGCCCATTGCTACCTAAGTGAATCTGTCATCACTGCAGTGGAAATTTAAGTCACTTAGCTAAAGACACCTGCTGACAGACATCTAAAACTTAGGAGTCTGAATCTCACACTGAATCCCATCCAAACTGATTTGCAATCTGAAATCTGAGGGGATTTTAACACATTTTATTTCAGAGTTATGACAATGTATACACAACCAGTTGCAATGGCTCAGCTGGGACATAGCAGCATGGCAGCAATCTCTGGATTTTTTAGGTGCTCAACTTACAACATCTGCTGAAATTTGAATGGTGACATAGATTCTTTTTTAAACAGGAATGATTCATAAAGTCATTGTGATACTGGCAAATACTTGTATTTTTATCTACCTAGAACTGCGTTGTTTAGTCTTTTGTAGAATATGATGCCTTGCAAGTCTTGAAACTCATGGCTTTATGTATAATTGCATTCAAAATCACCTGGATGCAACCAGCAGCCTCAGAACAGATGGGCACATGAGTTTTCAGCTTTTGATGTTTGACTTGCTAAGCAGAACTAATGTGTTTATCTAGCGCTTTTCTCCAGTATTACATGGGGGAGTTTATTTGTAGAATAAAAGGAAATCTTTCTTAATGCTCATCTTAGCTGTGTGCAGAGTGACAGAGGTTAGTACAAAGAGCATTTTCAGGAAAAGAAAGGTTTAGGGCTCTGTACAGAAATTACCAAATTCAAAGGAGAGGGTCTTTAATTTCAGTGCCCATTCCATCAGCCCCTTAATCATTTCCTCAGTCTGGAAGCCCTTTATTTTTGTGGTTAACACAGAAAAAAAGGATAATTATATATTCTATGAAGTAAGTTATATGAATATTCAGTACAATCCTGCCATCACATGTATAATTCACAGTACCACTGACATTATTTGTAATGGTAACTTGTGAAGAGGAATGTCAGTACTATTTTAGAATTTAGGGTCATAGTCTTCTTTTTCAGTTATATGACTAAAAATTAGGAGTGAAGCCAGTAACTTCTGAGGCACAACAAACCAAAAGAAGAGAGGAGAGAGTTAATCTATAATTTTACAACTCTGAATTGTGTCTGAAATTGTTTCCTATGAAAGAACAGTGGTACTGTGGCTTTGTCAGCATTTTTCTCTCTTCTCAAAGAACCAACCATTAGTAAGGGGGTAGAGAAAACTTCCTCATCTCAGTTGTCTAAGGTACCTTCAGCATGAAGAGCTTTTTTCCCCAGAGAACATTGAGCCCTTACTGTAGTAACCCCCAGTTTCTCTCTTGTATCAGCTGGCACGTGACACTGGCAGAGGCGTGGGCAGCCAGCCCTTTGCTGACAAGGGAGCACCCTTGGCAGATTAGAGCAGCTACACCACTCACCAAGAACCCTGGAGTCTCATCTGAATACAGCTGGAAATATGACCTCTTTGTATCTACCTGTCTGTAAGTCAATATATAGGGTGTATAATCCTCTTTTAAAGACATGTATACACCCTGAATGACAAGCAATAAACATGTAATTATTTTATGCATTAATCGTCTTCATTAGGCATTCAATGCAAATTAAACAAGTTTACTCAAAAAAGGGATGTAGTTTAACTTCTGGTATAGGCTTTTAAAAATATTGATATGCAGGTCTACAGCTTTAAAAATTGAGATTTATAAAATATAATGCTTTAAAAAAAATTATAATTTTGTCATTTTTAGCACATCAGAATAATATACATTAAATAAGAGTATGTCTGTGTCATTGTATAGAAATGTGGTTAGACTCTAGGACTTTTTTTGGATATAGCTGTCAGCTATAACTACTTTATCCACATATTATGCATGGACAAAGCACAATAATAGTGTTTCTATACACTGATAGATGCTTGTTGTTAAGGCTGCAGCACTGAAAATCATAAAAACAATTAACAGGAAACTTACCTTTTAAACTCAAAAGTTTATAAAGAAGCAAGCATGGAATATTCACTCTGAATGCTGCTTCTACAATAAAACCTCAGGATATTTTAGTAGAATTACATTGTACAACCGTTAGTTCAGATTTGCTTGAAATAACATTCCTTTTGCAAAACAAATATTAATAATTTCAATAGCTCACTGGAATGTTTCATTTATCACTATTAATGTTAATAAGAAAATATCTAAGTTCCAAACTACTTTAAGCTGGTCGGCACAAACCCATTTTCATTTGCATCGAGCAAGATGTATCCTGGCAACCGTATATTTTTGGATTCGTAACAATTTATTCTATTCATTTTATGCAAATGGAGTAACCAATACTGCAGGAATCACGAGACTAGAAGATGGATAACTTGCATCGTTCAGAGCTATAGATAGATGATTAGGAATTTATGTGAGTTAGATTTTTTTAAAAATAATCTGTTAATCATTTTCTTCAGTGTATTTATCCAGCTTAACTGTTCATCTGGCATGGTTCACATACTTTTACTCAAAGTTGGAAAGCAAGCAGCAACCCGACCTGTGTCCTGTGAAGTCATGATTATCCCAAACCACAGCCCTGCTTCTTCGCTGTTATTTTCTGTGTTGAAAATCCTGTATTTTTCACCAAACTCATATAGAACTTATGGAGAGAAGAAGAGGATCAAAGGCTCCCACTACTACCGCACCTAGGAATGCTGACTTGAAAGCTTGAGAAGCTAACATAGCATTTACAGCAACATCAAGCTGAAGTGCTATATATATGTGTTATCATATCATGTGTAAATGTCACTGAAAGGACATTTTTCAGAGAGCTGTCTTCTAGTTTTGGTGGTTGTGTCAGGTTTTTTTCTACATTTGCTGTAGAAGGCAGTTTGCAGAAACCTGTGTATCTTTGGTATATTCTAGTACTACAAAACAGTTTTTAAAAAAATTTTTGATAATATCTATGGAGTTCAGCAGGGACAAAGCTTGTTTATAGAAATGTACCATGTATAATATCCTATAAATGCAGAACATTTATAAAAGTTGATTATTCTTTCCTGTTTTTTTTAATTTGTGTTCCTCAAGAGTTCTCAGCCTGGATCAAAAGCACGGAGTCTGAATACTCTGAACAGCCAGGCCTATGTAGTTCCTTTCAAAGTAACAACAATGAATGAAGCTTTTTCTAGCAGCATGGCTGGTAAGCTGAACCACAACCCTACAGCTACTCCTCAGTGAACATGATAGCTATTGTTGTTCTACTCCAAAAATTATTTTCCTCTGCTGACCAGTAGGATTCCCTTATACCCAGAATAAATTCAAATTAGACAACTGAAAAGGTCCTCAGTCACTTTTCCTGTACTCGTGTCAGAGTTAAATGTACATATAGCAACTGATGAACCACTGAAGTTTTCAGGTGGCCTAGGACCCTTTTTTCAATTCACCTTCATATAGCTATTGACCAACACAATATTCAGAATGTGCTTCAGGAAATAAGCAGTAGAGCTTTCCTTGAGTACAGCAAGCTCTGCCAAAGGAGAGGAGGCCAAAGCTGATGGAAATGGAAATTTCAGCCATCTAATTTTGCCCCATTGCTATGTGGCAGTCACCAAACTTCAATTGAGCTGAAATTTTTGTAAGTTAATTTAAAAGGTCAGGACTTCAATTTGAAGATGTATGAAGTGATGAGCAGTTGTTATAGGAAATTACTCAAGTGTTTTGAAGTAACAGTTGTGTTGCTAAATTAGATCCCTGTCTTTTGTAATAGGAAAAGCCAGGCTTTGAATTTCCCATATTATATCAGTGTGGATCTAATACATAAACTTCTGCAAAATCCATATACATGAATTCCCCTTGTTTATAAACTAATTCCCCAAGCCTCTGCTTTTCAGCCAGAAAGCAGGGTAGGTGCCCAATTGGTCTGTGGGAAATGTACATGAAAATCTTGATTCTGATATTTCCTAATTTCCTAAAATCTTAACTTTGCCACTTTAAGTACTGTTTTTAGCAGATGCTTTATGTATGCAGCATTGTTGTTTAAAGAATACATTGAACCAAACATAATCTAATACCCTGTCTTGCATAAACTATTTGGAAAGGATTTGCAGGATGCAGAGCCTCCCTTGCAGGTGCATTAAGTTATGAATGGATGTCACCTTCTCAGTTCCATTGTATTGGTACCACCACATCACCACTCGCAGCTTGCCTGTGTTTATTGTCCCCCAAGATTTGCTGGGATGATTTGCTGTTATAGTCAAAATGAGACAGGTTAGATTAAACAGTTTAAGTAGTAGTTCTCTCCTGGGTCACTCCATTTTGACTGAACTATGTTAAGATGTGCTCACCCTGTCAACTCTGGAGGAAGATATGAGTCGATGTGACAGCCTCCAGCACAGTGTGGAGAGAGATGGGCTGATTGTTCCTGGAGTAGGCATCTGCTTAGTGCCCAGCAAACTCAAGGAATTTAAAAAACTGAGTTCTACAATTATTTAGCTCTTTTGATATAGCAAATAAATGCTATAGCATTTATTAAAGTCACTTGGATTTGTCTGTTCTTTGCTGTATCAGGATGTATAAAAATCACTAGGTGTAAATCTAGTGAGGTTTTTTCTGCAGGGCCCTTTTTTCTCTTTATCCTTTATGTTTCACAAACTGTAGAACATCTGTACTACATGCAATCCAGTAGGAGACTGGCCTCTCTCTTTTTTCTTCTTTTTTTTTTTTTTTTTATCTGAGAACAAGGAAGATAAGTTTAAAACTTTAAAAAGGACTGCAAAAATTCAAAGAAAATATAAGTGTCAGTATGGTTAGATTCCATTTGAGATGGTGCCAACATGAAAACAATTTAAGCCCTCTACAATTTAGACATTCCAAGTCTAGACTATCATTTGTCTAGCATGTAATACAAACAGCACAGCAATAAAAGTATTAGGAACATTGAGATAATGCTTTCCTCACTTTCCAATAGTGCATTATTCTTTTTTCTGTCTTATTAGAATTAGAATAATTATAGCTCATGTACTATCCTTTGGCTAGATGATGTAAAACTACTTAAAAAAGGTAAATATCCTTATTCTTAGTAAACTATTTTGGCCTTTTCTGTCATCTGAACTAGAAAAGCTGATCGTGTTCTTCTGAGTTCTCTAAATAACCTTACATCTCTTCTTACAAGCATTGAGTCTATATGTAAATTAAATAAAATATCACTAATCTGAAAGATAAATACAGTCGTAATTACAGAAAGTCAATAGTCAGCAGTCAAACAGATGTTTATAATGAATAGTAATTAATTCTGAGTCAATTATAAGGATAAATGGAAGGTTCATTTATATGTGTGGAAAAAGACCTGTGTCCACAAAAAACTGAAAAATCATAGGCTCATGGGATGATAAAATAATTCATGTTGGAAGGGACCTCAGGGAGTTTCTAGCCCAACATCCTGTTCCAAGTAGGGTCAATTTTGAGATCAGACCATGTTGCTCTGGTGTTTATCCAGTTGGATCTTGAAAACCCTCAAGAAGGGAAACTGCACAGCCTCTGTGTGAAAGCTGTTCTGCTCGTGACTACTTGTGTTGAGGACACTGCCTTAAAACCAGCCTGAACGTCTCTTTTCAGCATACAGGGGTTGAAACTCCTCCACCTGCCATGCACCACTCAGGAGAGCCTGGCCATCTCTTAGAATCAATCACAGAATGGTTTGGGTTGGAAGAGACCTTAAAAATCATCTAATTCCACAAGGCCATGTTGCTCAGGGCTGCATACAACCTGGCCTTGAAAACTGCTAGGGATGCAGACGGGATGGGTCTTCTTGATAACCTTCTCAAGGGCCTTAAAAAGCCGCTATTAGTTCCCACCTAATAGAGATAAGCAATAGATAGTAAATATTTGCCTCATTTTCCCCATCAAATTCTATGATTAAGAAATAAATATCTTATCCCATCTCACTTTCTTCCGTTTACCCAATATCGCCACCTCTCCTTATCCCATCCCCCTCCCTGTTTTATCTTTTGAGATCCATTCATCCCAAAGCCCACAAACCCACTTTCCACCATGATGTTGCCTTGAGCTTTCACTCTGGGGAGAGGAGCTTCTCACCACTGGTGACAAGAACTCAGAGGGTCTCGTGTGTTGGCATTACTTCTTGCAATGGTCCTAGTTAGGCATCTTGTAGTTCTACCTGGTAGAGTGATTTCAGTTCATCACTGTAGTGCAAAACAAAGTATTTCTCAGACAACAGGATATGTAAACAGTCTTTTCTAACTCTTTAACAGGTGTCAATAGAAAACTATTTCTCCTATGACAAAAATTCTGTTCATTCAGTTGTTAGAGAAGCAAGTGAGCACTGAATTATAGAACAATTAATTTTGCATAAAACAAATAAAACATAAAAATGGAATTGAGCATATTCTCTAAGTCTTTCAGTGTGTTTTCTGCATGTCTTTGCTTAAAATCAGTGGTTACTGCTCCTGGTATCACTTTTAGAAGGAGCTATTAGAACTAAGAGCTCTGTCTCAGTGCAGTCTTAACAAGAAAATGCTTAACCACACCACAGCTTCCATCAAGATGAAGACAAAAGAAAACTACAGATGAAGACTGAAAAAAGATTTTAAAATTTCCTAGAGAAGACAGCATCTATGTCTCAAGGATGGCACAGAAGAAGTCAACTAAAATAGCTTTTCTTGTCATCATTACTAGATCAAATCAAAAGCAGATCTATCTGCATCACAGAGTTTGAAATTAACTTAAAATCTGAGGAAAAAAACTGATTTAGTTGCATGCTAGTCTTCCTAGTAACACATGCAGAGCAGAAAAGAGCCCTGCCTTTTTCTGAGGTTCAAGATGAGGGAATGAATTTCCTTTCTGTGTGTTTTACTTGTGCAGCCAACAATTACAGATGGTATTTTCTTTATCCTGAAAGCTCAGCAATAAGAGAAAGCCATGCAATTGACAACACTTAATGTGCCATTAGAGTTTTTCCTTCCCAAGCATTAGTTTGTATCGCATTTTGTGCTGAATTGTACTAACTCCTTCCCACCAAGTAAAGCACAGCATAAAGAGAAGGCTTAAAGCAAAAGAGTCAGTGAGGTAATTAGTATTTTATTCAAACAAGCAGGTTCAATTCATGCAGTACCAAATAAGCATTTCCAGCTCTGCTTCCCTGACAATCTTCACTATTAACTGAGCACATCTAGCTTGCAGTTTGCTGAATAGCACAAAGATGACGCCATGGGCCACGCTGCTGCACATGGCTTGCAGTCCATTGATTACCCTACAGCAAACGGGGAAAAAAGGGATAAGGTTAAAAGTTGCATTGTAACCTCTTAATGGCTATGAAACCTACAGAGTTTAGGGTCTGTTTTGGGGTTTCAGTATCTGGTGGTAGCAGCTCTCAGATTTTTAAAGGGTTCCTCTCTCTTGGAGGGGAGCTGCCCTGTGAAGCTCTGCGAGAAGCACAGATATGCATATTCAGTCCTGGGCACAATAGCTCCATTCTCACTGTCAGGTCAGCAGTCAAGTTCAGCGTAACTCCTCCTTCTGTTTCTGAATCAGGACTTTATGGAAATGCTGAGGATTTTTAATAAAGCAACTCTGCTGTGAAACAAATCTGCCCTTCGTGACAGCTCTTTGCTAAGCAGCGCCACTGCAAAGCTTATTAAGTCAAAATTTTAAAGTTCAAAGGCAGCATCAGGTTTCAGTAGGCGTCTCTCCTCATCTGCTCTTCACAGCAATATAATTTGCTACCACCCATATTTTTATTACACAAGTAACGTCTACAAGCTCTTGCTGTTGTAACACTCGATCTATTTTAGTAACTAGTGAACCATTCACACATTTTTTTTTTCTCAGAAGCTAGAACTTCAGATCTTTATACTGGTTCTCAGCATTTTTGTTCCTAAATTCAGCTGCACTCAATGGTTTCTAATCAGTGGCAAGCTCTTCCATAACCCTGGAAATGGTCATTTTCAGTGATCCGTATCACTGTGCAAAATTAAATTCATGCATCACAGAGCAGAGAAGAATATTATTCCATGATTCTAAATTCAGTCATTCATATGAGCTGACTTATGGTCAAATCTTGCTTCACAGAATATAATTTATCATGTGGGTAAATGACATCCTTTTAAATTTTAGTGTTATAGCCTTTGCAAAAGAACAGTTGCAGGTGATTCTGGGGTGAAATCAGCATCCAAAACTTTCATTTTTAAAACAAAGATGCAAAGCTTGCCATTTCTTATGACACTCAAATTAATATTTATTTTCTTATTACTTTTTGGAAACCCTAAAAAAATTTAAACAAAAGTAGTATTTGCAACAATTAATGGGAATTTCTCCTGGTTTTATATTAATTTCAGTGCTTTGAGCTGCAATCACATGGAGCTCAGTTTTTAAGTGCAGAGGACTTAGAGGAGAGTTAGTGCATGGAAAATTATTTCCCTTAACTCCCTATCCTTGTGGTGCCTATCTGAAGGCAGAGTGACAGTGAGCCCTGCAGCTCCCCCATTGTTGTGAATCCAGCCACTGGCTTGAATGTGGTGTCTCCAACACAGTGACTGCATCTCTGGGTCCATTTTATGAGGATTTATTACTGCTGTCCTTCTTTATCCTACAGTAATCCTATAGGTAGCTGCTGAGGATCATTGTCCAATCCCACTGGATATTATTCCTCTGTCCAGGAATCCTTCCTCAGCCACTGCCAGAAAAATTAAACTTCAGTCATAACTAAAAGGTTTTGGAAAAAGTACTTTGAAGACAGCCAGTGCTCTCAGTGAGTAGAATGCAGTGGGTTTAAAAAAAAAGTGGGCTTTTTTTTTATTAAATCAAATAATTCTTCCTAATCTTCTGTGATCAAGTTCATATGTGATCAAGTTCATATGTGATCGGTGGACTCAGTAGAAGCTGGGTGAGTATATCTGATGCATTTTTTTTCCCAGGGTAAGCTCANTTTTTTTTTTTTTTTTTTTTTTTGTCAAAGTTTCCATTTTCTATGCAGGAAGTTTTCACCGAAAGAACTCTGGTGTCTGAAATGGTATGTGGCATATCATGGGAGGTGACACTAGAGTAAATAGGATGCCTGCTAACGAAAGTGAGTTTCCTTCTACACAGTCATTACTTTTGTCATGCTAACTTTCCATATCCTGTAAATGTGAATCTCACCTCGAGCAGGAAACACATGTGCACATGTTCTTGTCATTGAAAAAATTGATAGAAGGCAAAGTTAGCTGGCACTGAACTTTTAGTCTGCAGTGTTTAGAAAAGTCACAAATATACCAAGAGAAGATTTTATGTAGAAAACATGAAGCATGAAGTTGTAAAGTAAGAGCTGAAAATGAGCAGCAATATTAGTTAGATTTTTTTAAATAAACCCAAGCATTCTGATTCCCTTTCCTTCTGGTTGTAACCATTTCTTGTGCATATAATAGAACCCCAAAAACCTTCAAATAGTGAGAGTTCGTCTTTGAAGTCTTATAATGTTATGATATTGTATCTGCATAGTCCCATAACAGTCAAGGGCATGTTTATGTCAGCATAGGCTGATAAAACCCAAACTGCAAACAAAGTACTTGCATGTGTACAGTGACGTGTGTTCCTGCATATACAGAAATATTAGAACTACTTTAAAGCAAAAGAAAAGCCCATCACTTCACAAACAGTTGATCTCAAGGGGACTTTATACCTCACACAGAAAAACATTGCACAGATTGTATTTTAATAAAGTCAGGGAGTGGAGCTTCAGGGAGCCATGGGAGAATTCAGTGAAGAAAATCTCTGGTAGCTTTAATTACTACCTGCATGCAGTAAGGAAAAATGTGACTCCATTCCTGATTTCCCATTCACAGCTGGAGCATTAGTACTGTGCTGTGCTATGTGCATCTCAGCAAGTCATAATGGCTATTGTGGCCTGGATAAGTTGCTAAGAACAGCAATAAAGAGCTGGGATGTTGACATAGCTATAGCAGTGATGAAGGAAAGAAAAAGAAGAAATTTCACAATGTATTTCACAAAAATGTATTGTGATTATAGAAATCTTTTTTTCTGTAGCAGCTGTCACCTCAAAACATAATAAGTGATGCCTTTAGTGATGAGTGCAAGTTGTGGTATTTGTGGCTGAGGCTGAAATTAGCATCTCAATCTGGAAATCACTTCTCAAAATCCCCACTTTATTTCACAAATACTTCAATATTTCAACAACTGTGTTTCCCATGGCCTTGGTTTAAGCACTTCCTTAAAGTTGCTATAACTTAAGAGCAAGCATCTATACCCTCTTTTCCCAAATCAAGCCCATTCTAGGAGTCAGGAATAGGCTCTCTGCTTCAGCCTGGTGATGAGCACAAACTGTCAGCACCTTCCTGATGCCCTCTGAGGGTGGGAGCAGAGCTCTGCCTGCCAGCCCAGCCTTTCCAAGGACATGGCAGATTGAGCTTCTTCCATTCATTTTCTGCAGAAGGCACCTTGGGAAGGGCTGGGGGGCTCTGTGTTTCAAATGAAGTGTGATGGAGCAGGGCACGGGTTGGTTTGGGGAGCACTGAGGGAGCTCTCACTCCACCAGCACCTCTCCCCAGTGCCAGAGCCCAGGATGAGGGAAAAAGGTCAGTCATGGCCCCTGCCATGACGCCACATGGCCAAGGCCAGCAAAATGCAGTCCTGTTATAATTATTTAACAGTGTATTTCTGTAAGAAACATGAATTTTAACAGAATTTAGTATATCTTAGGCTCAAGCAAAAGGTTTTCTGAGAAAAGCAGAGCTCCTAACTTCTGTCTTCCCACTGGTTATGTCAGAAATTAGTAATTATTTTTCTTAACATTTATTTAAAAATCCAATCGCTCTTTTTTCTATGTGTCTGTTCTGAATCTTCATCAGAGTATTTCTGTCAGACCTGCAAATGCCTGCAGGAGCATTTAATCACTTTTTCCTTCAGAGATCCACATGTGGCACTACAGATACTCAGATGTAACGTGGGGTCTGTCACAAGACAAATATTTGTAGGCACTTGTGAAGGTACAGGTTGGTTCTTGATCAAACCTTGTATGGCTTTTCTTCTTTATAGATACACATTTGCAGTTACTCGTGTTTATAAGCATGCTAAAAGAAAAGGAACAAAGTGTAGGGCTGGTGGCCCAACTGCGACCAGAGAGGTCACTTGAGAGAAGGCTTAACTGTTCAAAGAACTGGCAAATATGGGTCTTGGCAGCTTCTGTGCTACCAGTTCTAAAAAGCCCTTACAAAAGATCTAGTGAAATAGGATCTCCTTAAAAAAAAAAAAAAAATTACTGCACATACTAAAGTGCTGATTGTAGAAAGTGACAGTAGGAACATTAGATGTTTGTGTCATAGTCAATGAGGACAGCCCTTAAGAGTCATCGCACGTCGTTAAAATGTCGCTACTTTTTTCTTTTTTTTTTTTTTTCCCTGTTGGGACGCCTTGTAACAGAGTCAGACCAGTTATGGTAGCAGGCTCAGGCTGCAGGAGGTATTCATTCCAACTGCGACAATATTTGTAATAGAACATTCCTGGGAGGTCTACTGGCTTATTTCAAGATGATATTTTTTATAGATACTATCTTTCATATGAATACATATTTAGTGCTTTTTTCCCTTTGTTCCTTCCCCCCCTTTTTTTGAGAAAAAGCTAGGATGCAAAATTCAAGACAATAAAATAACTTCAATATTCATAACTTTCCCATAGGCACAATAGTTATAAATAAAATAGAATGCATGAAGGTACAACAAAAAAATGCCATGTTACAATATTCATTAATGTGCTTTAAAAGTAGAGCCAAAAAGAATTCCTAAGGCACATAACATCCCTTTTAATAAAGACTCACATCTCCCTGACTACTGCAAACCACAGGTTGTTTTTGCTATCTCTTTTTCCTGTCTATGAAGGTTTTTTTCCTGGGTCTCTCAGTTTTCCATTCATGTGAAATAGCAAAGTGCTAAACATAACTTTAATCCATTACTATGGTGTCCAACTCTTGCAAGTTCAGGCTTTGGGGATGTGGGACAGGGTCATCCAACTGGGAGTTGCTAAAGTGAGCAGTCTTCTTATTAAGAAGGTAAACAGTACTGCCATAAAGACTTAGAAAACACAGTTTTAATGTAAATGCTAGTAACATTTACGTAATATTTAGATTCTAAAGGTTTCTCTCATCCTTCGTCTGACTAACTTACAGATGCTCCACAATCCTCTGGCTAAGGATATGTCTGCTACCTCCTTTGTTATTAAATCTCCAGGCTGCACAAGAACTGGCACAAATCTGAACTCATGCAGTTCTTCAGTACTGCCCTTGAAGGATATTCAGGCTTAGTCCTCCATATCTTCTCCTCCTTTAAGGATTTCTTGGTCCTCAATTCCATCAGGAAGGTATTTCAGCTTTCCTGTCATTTCATAGTTGTTCAGCCCCTTGAACTTTAGCAACTTGCATATTCAAATGTCATAGACATATGCAGTAATTTATTGCCTAGCAATAGGAATGTGCCATTTTCTTGACACCAAAACCAGTTTGACAGTGAAGCTCCCTCATCCTCTTCATCCCTGCTTTCTACTTTCTTCTGCTCCTGTTTGCTGAACTTTTAGATGCTGCCAGTTATTTCTTACTTCCATAATTTCACTGATCTGTGTACAATCCACTTTCACTAGGAATTGTATTTGCATAAAGGAAGATTTGATGAGTTGGATCAAAAGTGAAGAGGATTATTCGCTGTTGAACAAAGCATTTGCTAAAATATTCATCCCAGCAAGGCCTCATTCAACTCTCAGTCTTTGTTTAGAGGACAGAGTAAATTTAGGTCTAGGACTCCTTGCACCAGAACAAAATGAGCACATCATAATAATAATTATTCTGGTATAAACCAGCTGTGTAAATTCAAGTCTCTTTTAATGATTAATTTATGTGAGGTATGGACCTTGCACTGCTAGGTTTTGTGCATAGTAAGTCATTGTCTATCTGGTCCCCCTTGTGCTGCATAAAATGCTTGCTGCTCTCCTGTGCTCAGAATGGCAGAAAGACATAAAGCTAACAAATTTTGTGCCATATGTTTGAGACTAATGCTGTGAAAGCATGATTATCTGCTTCTTTTTAAGCCAAATAACTTTAAAATGCTCAGTTGAATATTGATAATGATATACCTATTTTCCCACGGTGAAACTTTTCACTTGTTGAGACTTACAAACAATAGCATGCAAAATGACGATCATACTTCACACAAATATGCAAGTAGAATTAATCTTTCTGACTTCTGACAACACAGTGGTAACAAGTCACTTTGGAAGGAATGCAGCTCCTCCCTCCAAATCTGTCCTTGAGGGATACCACATTGCATGATTCATCTGACCTGACTTTAGATGTGTACACCTGAGTTAGCCATACTCTTTAGACAATCAGGAGAAATGGGCATGTGATTCATCCGACCTATTTGAACCACGTACTTTAGGATGAGTTTAATTGCAGTCTAAAAATGTGTCACAGCCTCCTTGACTAGAAAATTATTCTAGGAGATCAGATCATATAAAAATGTGCAAAATAGGGCAGATTAATACCATTTTAACTATCTGAAAGCAGAGACCAGACTATATAAGACAAGGAAGGGGGGAAAAAAAGGGACACTAAAGCTACTCAGTGCCAGGAAAATTATAGATGTTGGGTGCTTGCTGAGCCATTTTTGTGCTGTAAAGGGATACTGAAACTCAAAATATCCTCTGTTTACTTGCTCACACATAAGTACCCACTGCTTTTTGGGGTGCCTTGCATATTTGGAAGCCTTGAAGAGATGTGTCAAATACAAAGGTGACCCAGGCCATTCTGCAGTGGCAGGTAGGGACCAAGTCAACACTAACACATATCTAACAATCCTAGAAGTCAAGGCATGGACAATCACATCAGCTCTCTAAGGGTCTTCTAGAAATACATCTAGGATGGAATTCAGCTTGAGATGGAGGCATCTTTGCTTATGTTTGTACCTGCAGGAGTCTGTACGTGTGCTTGGTGTTTATTATTACTCAACAAGACTATCCAGTTCAGAGGATGTTATCAATGAAAGAGACTTTATCAAGTGAGGTACAGACACCAAACCCTCTCCAGGTTCCTGTCCAACTGGGTTAATTTATATTGTTCTATATAGAGCTATATAGCAATTTGTATTGATTACACATTGACCTCCAATGTTCCCAGGCAGAATGTTGCTATACACCTAACTTGGCACATTTAATGAATAAATAAAACTCCCAGAACTTCAACAGCACCAACTTCATCATGATGGCCAAATTCACACCTTTTAATATGTCATTTGAGCTGTTATTATCTTCCCTTTATTCTTTGCACTATAGAATGTTATTTCTATGCTGTAAAATTCAATCATTTATAGTAGATTTATTTGGTCATATTGAAATGTTACTAGTTACCTTAATGGAGGTATAAAAAAAGTCCAATTTTCAAGTCCCATAAATACTGTTATTTTCCTAACCTTGAAAACATTGGTTTTCCGTTTCAAAATATTATTTCATTTCTTGTCCAGTTTTTAATGAATGTTGTGAATTACAAGAAAGATTTAAATCCAATTTGTGGCATTTTTTAATTAAAAAATAAATATAATTATGTAAATAAATATAAATATACCTGGAATAGAGGTAGCATACTTCATATTTGCATGTGGCAATTTAGAAGTATACCTCTAATGGAATGAAGATTTTTTTTTTATAAATCAACTCAATTTATTTCTAGATTTAGAGTATACATTTATTACTATTTATGTAAACCTTTCATGTAATATAGGTTACAAGCACTGGAAAAAATGTGTATTTTACATATAGGTATAACACAAATTAATATTCCATAATCCAGAGATTTCTACATTCTGCCAGCACTATCCTCTGAAAAATATCAAGAGGTGAAATTTGCAGGTAAAGGGCATTGCCCACACAGTAATTTTGAGCATTACTCAGAACTCTGAATAGAAATAATTTTTAGATTTTATATGAATATTGAAAAATTATAAGCTTTTTGAAGATCTTAGAGCCATGACAATATTTATTCCCCTACTAACTGTAACAAGAAAGCAATCACTAAATAAAGATTCAGATCTGGCTTAAAATTTGAGGCAATTTACTCTCTGTTAGTGCAAGCGCATATTATAGATCTTGTTGCTTAGAGACATGGCAAGGCTGGACTATCTGCAGAATAGGAACTCTCTACAGACACATATTTCAGGGTCCTGAGCCAATCTTCCAAACACTATGTGTGTTTTTACCCCCTCCTGTCTCTTCCTCCCTTCCCAGCAAACACATAAAGATCTGAGCTGAGAAACCCTTTGCCAAGATTTACACTTATAATTCGTTTCCTGTCTTGAATAGATTAAAATATCCCAAATCCCCCCCTTTTTCCTTTGCTGCTTTCCTTCTCCATGAAGGCTGCTAAAATAATACCTGAAAATCTTTTCCCCAATAGTAGAGGTGAATGGACCTTTGATCAATGAAGTCTTTTTCAAGACAGACTATGGCAGTGCACTTCACCATGATGGGTGGTGGTGTGGGTGCCAATCTCTTTTCCCAAGTAACAAGCAACACAACGACAGGAAATGGCCTCAGGTTGCACCAGGGTAGGTTTAGATTGGATATTAGGAAAAATCTATTCACCAGAAGAGTTGTCAAGCATTGGGAGGGAGAAGTGAGTCACCATCCCTGCAGGCACGTAGATGGGATGCTTAGGGACATGGTTTAGTGCTGGATTTGCCAGTTCTGGGTTGAGGGCTGAACTCAGTCTTAAGGTCATTAAGCTTTTCCAAGCTAAATGATTCTACTACTAAGAAAGGGTTGGAAAACGTTTTAGAATAGCAAATTAATACTTTTTAGAAAGGCTTCTAGCAATGCTTATCAAATTTTATGTTTCTTATTTAAGGTAATACTGTTGTACACAGACAGGAACATTTCGTAGCTATATATTTTCTTTTCTTGCATATTTCAAATACAGAGGTAGAAAAAATTATGGGTAATATTTAAATAATCCAAAAAGGAAAGATTTTCAGATATCCCTTTAAATTCAGCATAGATTTTCCTTTTATCTTCGGCTTTATTTGAAGACATAGCTCTACTTGTGATAAGTTGCAATTCAAAACTCAGTCAAAGGTCCCAGGCATCTTCTTCTAAGACATGCCTGAAAAATATTGTAGACATTTTCCCACAAGAGAGAAAGTTGCCCTCACATGTATTCACATAAAGACAGGCTGAACATTAATTGGGTGATGTGCTCTCCAGCCAGACTTGTAAGTAGAACTTGAGACTGCTAACCAGGCAAAGATTTAATGGCCTACATTTCCCCAGTGAAGTCAGAGAGAATGAATGCTTTCTTCCATAGGCCTTTGGGAGCAAAATGTTCCCTGAGAAAGGCAAAGAAGGTGTAGGAAAACACCTTCCAGGTAAAATTGATCTTGACATTCATGCAGGAATGTGGGAAATAAAGCTACCTGAGCTTTATGGAGCAACCCACTAATAGAAGAGACACAACTTTTTAGGTCTGAATAAGCATCAGCTGTCTTAAGTTTCAACCAACAATGCCAAACTGAATGTATTGGGTGTGCCCAAGAAGTTCTTTTGATCCACCTTTCTCCCAACTTGAAACAAATTCCTGTTCTCCAGGATCAAAACATGGTGCTTTGTGTCATGCTGCTCTTCTGGAAAGCTTGGGTACTGTTTTTTTTAGGCCTGTCAATAATGTTAATGCACACACTCTGCACAAGTGTGTAAGTGCCCATAATACAGAGCTCCTTTCTTCTGCAAAATACTTTTAATGACCAGAGAAACCAGTGTGGATGAATTTTATCTGTCAAAGAAAAGAAAAAGGTTGAGGAATACTGTGGGGACAAATATTTCCTGAACTTTAAGACTTACAATGACAGCTTTAATACTAGACAGTCTTAATGAGTTCTTTACTTCCAGGCCCTCTCCACCTCTGGATAACATTGAGGCAAATATGTCATTGCTGGATAAGTTCTACACTATTTCTATGGAATTTGCTATTTAGCTAACTTTTTACTATTTTGTGTTCATTTATTACTATTAATTTTATATATATAAACCTATACATGTATCTTTAACTGGTTTTATTCTATCTTTGTAGTTTTAGGACACCTAGAATAGAGCTGATGGCATGAAGCAGTGCCATCTTGTGGCACTCATCATTTGCATGGTTATTTCCTGATATTTCTGTTCTATTACTTTATCAAGTTGACATTTTCAAGAGTGTTAATTTTTTTTGCGATACAATATACACCCCTAATTTTAAGGTCTTTAAGATTATTCTTGAAATGATGTCTAAGAAAACAATAAAAGAAAATCTCCCTGTTCACCCAGAAACATTTTTGAGATCTTTTATTTCACTTTAAAAAAATTCTTATCATTAAAGAGAAAGTTCTTACATCTTCTAAAAGACATTTCAGGATTTGAAGGTAAGCAAACTGTCTTATCATGCTGTGAAAATATGCTGCTAAGAAGGTAGCTTGACAGGTTGCCCTGATAAAAATGGTGTTCGTATGATATAATTTATTTGCAATGTGTGAAAAGTGTTCTGGTTACCAATGTATTGTACATAAACACTGAATACCTGAATTACAAATTGGTTTAAAAAACCCTATATACTATTACATCCATCCACTATCTAGCTGACTATTTTTATTCCCCAGAACTGCTGAACTAACCAATTTTTCCCTTTTTTTACTCAGCGTTGCTCCCAATAGGAATGTTAGAATCTGGGTAGGAGGAGTCTGATTCACTGTTTCTGACCATTTATGATATGCATAAAGAAATTAAAGGATTAGGAGGGGAGCCTTCTTTTGACTTCTGTTCTCTGCTCAACCTTGAGTTAGAAAAGGTAGCTCAAGATTTTCAGAACCATTTAGCCTTGACCCAGTTCTTCTCTAATTAAATCATTCCTAAAACTCCCACTCAGTAAGAGGTCATTTAGGCCATAACTGCGAACTTCAAAATTAGTTCAGTTGCTTATTTATGCTTCAGTTCCTCCCCTCTGCATAATGTAATAATTATCTGCTCTGTAGGAGTTCTACAAAGCTTCATTAGTGCTGGATAAAGCTGACTGCAGCAGTGCAAAGTGGTGTGTGCTTCTGCTGCAGTTGCATTTGTTGCATCTTCCCACACAATATTTTGTTGTATAGCTCATAGGGGGGATTCTCCAGCTTACAGAACTTCATTAAGACATTATCTTTAAAACAGATACCATGGCTTACATTATATGTTTATTAATTAAATAACAACTGCAGTTAATGACACATTTTCTCTGGAAATTCAGTTACAGTCCAGCACAACAACATTGCAATTATATTAGAGCAACACAATACCCAGCAGTATTTGGTTTCTATGCAACTGGTTTGTATCTATTGCAGTGAAGCCTAAGAACATCAAGGACTGTACGAGTAAGACCACAGGCACAGGAAGAGGGATGTGATTGCTGCTCTCTATTCAGTGTAGCAGTCCTAAGACTGCCTTGAAAGTACTATGTCCAATTTTGTGCTTCTCAGTACAAATAAGACACTGATTAATTGAGCTGAGTATGGCAGAAGGCCATCAAGCTGACTAGGGGACTGGCACATGTGACATGGAGATAGTTGTAGAGAGATGGGTTTGTCCAGCCCACAGAAGAGCAAACAAACTTTTTCTCCAACAGTTTAGTGAGTGTTCATAGTGACAATGGAGCCAGGTTCCTGTTAGAGGTGCACAGCCACCAGTGCTGGGGGAAATGGGCACAAGCTGCAGACAGTTAAAATCCCAATTAAGAAATAAGACAAAGCCAATTACTATAATGAGGGTGATAAATCACCGGAATGGGTTGCCCAGAGAGACTGGGAGATCTTCATCCTTAGATACAAAACTTGGCTTGACAAAGCCCTGACCACTGTATGGTTTCAAAGCTGGATTCAGCGTTGCAACTGGCTCTGCTTTGAGTGGGGAGTTGGACACGACTTCCAAAGATCCATTTCAACCTATACTATGGCACAACTCTCAGATTTTACCTCAGTAAATGTATTTTAATGTTATCAGATATTGCAAGAACATTCTCAGGCAATAGGAACATCAGCTCTCTCTGTCTTTCCATAAATCTTAAATATTTTTGTTTCTACTTCAATTAGATCACAGTGGCAATAGTGCTGTGCCATCTGGAGTAAATTATTAACAATAGTGCATCTGATTTCATCTTTTGAATATCAATGGCATAAAATGATTTCTCACTTTTTTATTCTGTCCCCCAGCAATCTATTCCTTTGCTTATAAACCCCTCAATATTTTTTGGAATGCTAGAGCAATCACATTGGGACTACGGAAGAAAATAAAAAGAGCAACATTTTCATTTTTTTTTTAATTTCAGAGAAGATAGTCTCTAAGGAAATTATGAGGGTGTTTTAATATTCACAGTGATGGTTCTTGATCTACCCTTTGCAGACACGTACTATTATGTAGACTCTTATATCCTTCATATAATCACAGTAAAGTCCAAAGTAGAAGGAATTTATTTATTGTAAACCCTGTAGACTGTATATTCAATGTGGTCTATATATCCTGTGCTACCAAAGGAAAAAAAACTAGTGGAAATTGTCCTGAAGTGGTTTCTGTTTGACATGTGTTCTTTATGAGTAAATGGCTTGAATTTTGGGGCACAGGGATAGAGTCCCTCTCAAATGAGGTTCTAGACGTTCTATTTTCTCCTTCTCTCTGCACCAGTTAGTTTTGCCTTTGCCCTTAGCAACATCTCAATTTTGCCTCAATTTTCAGGGAGAAGTCAGGGAGGGTTGTGGCAAAAAAAAAAAGACAGTTCTGGAAGAGAGGGTTTCTTCTTTATCTCATTCCCTCTTCAAAGTATAGCTCAGTCAGGGATACTTTTCTGCCCAGAACTGTTTGGTACAGTTCTTTTCATAACTGTATCAGCTCCACACAGATAATAATTGTATGTTATTCACTAAGCACAGATAGAAATTTATAATATTGCTATTTTTTCCCCAAGATTTACATGGAATACCTGCCAAACCCCTCTAACTTTTGCAAAATTAATGTAAAAAAAATTAAGCAGCAGCTAATAAAGACTAGTGTGGACACTTTAATGTCACAACTTACATGCACATAGTTTGAAAGGCTTCTTAAGTAGTTGTCTTGGGGTTTATAAGATGAGATGAGATTGTGTTTTTCTTATACAAGTCTAATAGGCTCTAATGGCATGTAAGTACCAGAGTCAGTGAAACCAGAACTTTTGGAGAAATTCAGTTGGAATTTTCTAAAGAGCAAACACATCAGGTTGTGGTTGCTACATTACAAGGCAGGGTAGTAAGCCTGGAACAAAAGTGGAAGGTTAAACCCCTCTTTTAACACCCTCTAATGCCAAGTAAACATGAGTCTGATAAATAGGATTAGAGCTTGTCTCTCCCCAGGCACTCTCTGGCCAGTGCTTGTCTGGAGGTAAGAGCAGATCAGTGCCTGGTACAGGAGCTCAGCTGAACCACTGACCACTGATTTATTGTAGCACTTCCAACATCGATGCAATCCATGACCTACTGAGTGCCTCTCATGTGTTTAAAAACAAATGATGAAACAAATGTCAGTTGCTGATGCTTTATGAGGATTGGGAGGATATTTATATAAAAGGTGGTGTCTTTGTATGTGGGAGCAGGATCTGCCTCACTCAGCTTGTGTGTGTGAATAACCTGTTCTCACTCCAGGGAGGGATAGAAGTGCAAGCTGGCAACATCCAGCAGATGGTGCTCAGAACAAACAAAATGAAATATATTAAGAAAAAAAAATAAGAAGAAGCAGGAAAAGCTTGTTGTTGTTGTTTCCCTGTGACTATCAGCTTCTTTGATGGGTTTTATGTTTTTTTTTTTTTTTTGGCGGTTGTGGGTTTTTTTGTTTGGTTTTTTATATTTGTTTGTTTTGGAGATTTTTTTGTGTGGTTTGTTTGGTTGGTTGGGTTTTTTTGTTTGTTTCTTTTGTGATCTATCATCCTGCAGCAAATATTATAATGTCACTGACAGTTGTTCATGATTATTTTTAGGTGGTGGATGGGTGAGAGGGAGCATTGACTAGTTGTTGACAAATCTTCTGCAAGCTCCATAATGGCATCCTCTGAGGTCCAGACTGCTCTGAAATTCCTTTAAATTCCTATAGATTTCATAACATGAGTGAAAAAGCACCAGATTTTCAAGGAGAATTTCTGTACATCCTTTAAAGATTTAGTCTTAGTACAGATTGTTCACTATATTACCTTAATTAACATTTGGCAGAAGAATCACATCTATTAATTGCTTAAAGTCAGTATTAACAAAAATCCTTGGGAATATGCCTTGGGATATTGATTAAAATAAAAATTAAGTCAAATATTGTCCATATTTACAAGTTACATGTTTCCAGTCATATTAGATATTATAAAGTAAAACCAGGGACATATCAGATATTTGTTTTGTTTTCATACAAGAAAGAAGAGCCTTGAGGTCTGTTGTCAGTGGGATCTGACAATGGCTTGGAAGCTGCCTAGCAGATTTTCAAGAGGCTGGGGCTGTGACATCTCCAGGCCTCAGGGGCAGTGCAGAGCCACTGGCAGCTGGGCAGAGTTGTGGAGTCCATGTAGGGGACAGAGTGGCTTTTCACTGTCCCCAGCGCCACTGTGGTGGGAGCTGTGTCCTTGCTGGCAAACACAGTGAAAACTCCTGGCTGTTACCCCAGTGCAGAACTGCCAGGACACTTCCTCAGGGTTGGTCATTCCCTTTTTAGTGCACTGCTATCCTGTCCTGTGGCAGATCTCATTTCATGTTTAATTCTGACCTTTTAAACACATCACTGTGTTGACATTTGTTCCTCTTTTTTCTTTTCCTCCTACATCAATGCAGAAAATAACTGTTACAATCCCAGGCCCAGGGAAAGATCAGGGACAGATGCCTAAAGTTACTGATAATAAAACTACAGCTCCTGAACCCTCTCCCTTCAGTTAGAGCTCAGATCTCACTACATTAAAAATGCAAGAAATCTTTATTTCAGTCTGCATCCTAACTATATAAATAACAGAAGTAGATTAAAAAGTGTGGAACAAAAAATGTGATTTTTTTTGCTAAAATCTTTGGAAGCATGAAGCAGCTTTATCCTCCTCTTGAGCTGTGTAGGGGCAAAGAGTGAGTGCAGAATTTTCCTGACAGCTCCTTGCTTTAAATAATGTTGCTAGTGCTGAGGACCCAAGCACTGGGTGCAGTAGATATATTGCTGCATTTCAAAGCAATCATACAACGTCGTAAGGTAATTTAACCTGTGTAAACCTCCAGAATCTGTCTACTCTCAGCAAGTGCACTGGTGACATAAAAAAATCTGCAAGAAAAATGTACCATTGTAAGAGTCTGTAGAAAATTGGGATGTTGACAGATTTTCCATTGACAATATGCTTTCATTTGGTAAGCAGTAGCTTTTCTCAGTTGCAATATATGTATGCAAGCACATATGTACTTTTCAAACAAAAAGAACTGTTAAGATTTCCAGGACTGGCATCAACAATATATAATTGCACTGAGGTAATTTTCTGTCTGTTTAAGGCCAATTCTAAGAAATGTTTCACTGGTAGAAGCAGATAATAATAAAATTTTTCTGTTTTGGGGCGGTGATGGCAAAGGAGAAAGAATTATGAGCGAATTAAACTTATGATTTAAAACAACCCACAGTCCTGATCTAGCTCCCTCTGTGACAGACTGCATGTGACCATATAGCACAGCACTAAGCCCTGTGTCCACATTTGATGACGTTATGGCCCAGAAACAACATTTTTGTAGTTTTTCTGCAGGTATGGTGGAAGCTGCCTGGTGTCTCAGCCTGAGTGAGAGTAAAGGATGCTTGCATTTGGGAAACAGGTAGATTTAATGATATTGCCTCCTAACAGGTAGACTGCCCCTCAGGATTGCTCTAGGATTTGTCTTTGAGACATATTGCAGGAGATTTCTAGAAAAAGGCAGGGAAAAGAACAGTTCTGAGTGTAGGAAAAGGGACTCAGTGCTGAGTGACCCCCCTGGGACATTTCTTGTTCTGCAGTGCAGCCATATAAAGACACTGTGGAGGAAGAGGAGGAAGAGAAGGACAAGAATGAAGAGGAGGAAGCTGTGGATTCAATATCCCAATAATGATGTCAGTCCACCAGAACTGAGAAGGTGTCCAGATGAGGCAGCCTGCATGGTAAAAGAACTCAGGAACTGAGAGACAATTTTTCCTTATTCAGAGCTTCCAGATTCCATCCATAGTCAATGGAATGATATGGGGACCCCCATGTTAGTGGCTCAATGAGAAGTACAACAAATAGATGAAACAAAAGCAATTAAACAGACCATATTAATCAAATTAAAAGTATTCACTGTAGAAGATCTTTGGACACTTCTGTATTGCAATGGCCATGCAGAAAGTAGGAAATCTATCAGAGGAGAAGTCTTCTATTCCCAGAATCATTCATAGCTTCCGGGAACTATATCAAATATGATTAAAGTAGAATTTAAAAAGACTGCTATGGTAGAACTGTATTACAATTACAAATTACATTATATTATATTATTCATTTAATTATATTTTCAGCATCAATCATAGTCTCACTTCACTAGGGAGAGTCTGAGTAGCTATATACTTTATTTTAAGACCAGAAATAAAATATTATTTTGGATTAAAGTAGAGAGTGATTGTAATCTGCAGTATTTTTTCCTGAACACCAATGTATTTAGAAAGCTTCATTAGGGTGTTTTATCACCTATTTAGATTACTTAAGAAATTAAATCAAACTAAAAGTGAGTAAGATTTCAAAACAAGAATATTCAAAAGGAGTTGCTAAATTAATTTCATGTGCAGACAAGCTCCCAAGAAGCCAGTAAAAAGGCAAAGAGTATCAAAGAGTGTGCTGAAAGGAGGGGAAGAAAATATTAGATAGAAATACAAATGGAATCTGACAGGAGGTTGAGTCTGAGTATTTATAGGTGACAGGGTGTTAATGTATTATGCAAAAGGAAACACAAAGCTGGGGGTTTTTTGCAGATATTACACAAAAAAAAAAAAGCAGTTTAGTAGAAGCATATTCTATCAACAATGCCCTGTTCCTTCTACAGCTAAAATGGAATAGTCTGAAGAAATGAAGTTTAAATCATCTTTACTAATCCTGCATAATTCCTCAGGTGAGTGGGGAAAGGCTGGTGAGTATTTCCAGAGAAGATGCTTGAAACAGCATGACCATTATAATGCTTTGTGCCATTTTAGTACTGACTTTTGCTAGTCCATCTTCAACAATTGGTGGACCTATTTACTAACAAAGGTGAGTCTTTCAGATAGTGTTGAGGGGTTAATGCTTTGTGACCCACAACTGCAGATTTAACTTTGGAGCTGCCTGGTGGAAGAGGAGCACAATGTTAATGTCTGAAATTGTGTGGCCAATTACTAATGGACCAAATAGGGCATCCCATAAGCAAATCTTTGTGTCCTTGAACATAAAACTGGGCTTTGCATGTTGTAATAAACCACTTAAAAATTAAAAGCTCCCAGTGTGAATCCACCTGATTTATCATGTTCTTTATGTCATATGAAGTGTGCTGTAGTCTCATGCTCAGCTGTTGCTATGGTTCCCACTACAGTTTTAGGTGTGGGATGGAAAGTCATGCCTTCATTTCTTCAGTGCTCCCTCTCCCTGGTGGCAATTTACGGCAACCACTACATCAGTGCTGGTAGGAGACTTGATCAAGAAAGGATTGCTACAGCTTTTGATGTGAATTCACACTCCAGGTAATCTGAAATCAATTTGACTCAGAAGTATACTTTGGAAAAACTATCACATTTGCCCTGCTAATAACATAAAACTATTTTTTTCAAGTTATCCTGTAGAGCTTTTCACTTTCTTTAACTGTAAGGTGAGTACCCTTTTAATGGGATATATGGGTGCTACAGCTTTTCACCATGTTTTCATCCCATTTGATTAATTCTGTGAAAGCACATTGCATTTCTACATGAAAACTCTCATTTATACAAAAACAGTTTACCCAGCTTGTAGATCAGACACTGGTACTTGCTCTGCTGAACTATCGCCATGAGGCCAAGCATAGTAGCCAGTAAATGTATTTATTTTGCTTCCAGGGCAAGCAGCAAAGCCTAAGACAACTGCCTGTCAGTAACAAACCTGTTAGCATAGCAGTAAGCTGTGTTTCTGGAAGCTGGAGTTCTCAAGGTTACAGGGAAAAGACAAATAGCTCTATTCCATGTCGGGTGCTATACAGAAAGATTTCTTAATTTTGCCTGAACACAAGCTCTGCAGGAGATGTGCTAACTCCTGCAGATCCTCTTGTGGGTGTTACTGCTAGAAAAAGAAAATACAGAAAATTCATTCTTCAATGCCATAGCACACTTGGAGTTAGAAGTACAGAACGAAAAAAAAAACAGTTTGTATTTTTCAGACTGAACAAAATTGTATTTTCTTATAAAGTACTTAGCTTTAAACCCAAAATCCTTTCGATGAACAACATTTCATGTCTCATATATGCACATTTTTATGCTCTAGTCCTGTTTGGTATCATCATTCTCAGAAACGCTTCTTTTTCCAGAAGGGAATATTATTACCATCTTCTCCTCATATCTCTAATTAAATTCTATATTTGTTACAGCTTAAGCATTAATGTGTATATAAATTGCAGTTTTATAAAAACACCATGGCATGCCCATTTCTTAGAATCTCACCAGAATCAAAATATGCTGACGGATATATAAAATAAATATGTAGCTGCTTGCTTCAAGCACTGCAGCTTTCAGAAATCATGTGAGTACAGGAAGTATCTGGCCTTTATAGAAGATACAGGGTCTGAGCTCTCTTCATGCTGGAGAAAAGGCCTAAAAATATGATGAGGTGCAACTAAAGGGTGCAAAAACTAGACTAAATATAATGAGGAAAACTTACACTGCATTGTAGGAGTACTATTGCCACATACAAACTGTTATGTTCAGCTGCTCATTTATGTTGGGGTCATTAGGTTTATACTGAAGGCTGAATGTTTGAGAATATGCTCTACATAGGTATAATTCTAGGGCCAAGATAGAAAGACTTAAGTCCTTAAAATCCTGTTTGTGTCAAGAAGCTTGCAGCCAGCCTCACATGTCAGAGTGTGAAGCCTGGAGCTGTAGAAAGTTAACAGCCTCTATGCTCTTTGAGTCTTTGAAGTTTATTAAATAGAGTGGGTTTCATAGAATTAGTCCTCTAAAATTGCTGCCTCCTTTAGCTGGTCTCTTTCTCAGCTTAGTCTTCTGTTCCTGTGCTTTGATAATTCAGTTCACAGAGCAGATTCGTGAAGCATGCAAGAAATGTGCATATAATAAAGCTGTCTTGAGCAGTTGCTTGGTAACTATGTGTTAAAATGCTTCTAATATTCAAGAGATACATGGATTACAATAATAAAAATACAGGAATACAGCAGGGAATCACTAACAGCTGTTAGGGATTTAACACCCACATCCAGATGCTTGAAAAAAACATGTTGTACTAATAAGCAATGGATTATTAGCTGTTTGAGTAATTGCTTTGGATTCAGCATAGCGATGAATTTTCAAAAATCTTTTGCATTTTTTCATACTACCTAAAAGAGTAATTATAGTATTTACCTTCAGTTGCTGTACTGGATCCTTGCCCGATTCTGAAGCTTCTGTGGAAGCAGTCACAGTCTGTGATGGGCACCTGACCAACTCTGCAGGCTGGGGGTTCAGACAGGCCCCTGAGAAGTCAAACACCTCCTATCTAATCAATGCTCCAAAGACTATTAAGGTATGTTTAGACAAACCTGAACAGATCAGTCAGGAAAGATTAAAAGAATATTGTATACTAGTGGCCAAGATATTACTGGAAATTAAAAAAAAAAAGTTCTAAAGTGGAGGTAGAAATTAAACTCTATTTAATTTTCTAACTTTTGAGCTACTTATTTGTTGGGACTTCTGTGCCACAGTTTTTCATGGAAGATACAATTTTGTGTATTTTATTAACATATTTGCAAAAATATCCATGGAGGTTTCTTCCCCAAAAGTTCATTATCTTCTATGTTAACATATCTGACAATAGCAATAGCAACACAGGAAGTATTCCAGTCCTCTTTTTAAAGACTTTCCCATAGGTCATTGTTCCTAATTTATCTCCAATGGCTTTTTCCTAGTAGAATATTAAGTTCTATAGTGGAAGGATAACCTTAACTGCTACTGACACTTTTGGGGAGACTGGATGGTGGTGGGGCTTCTGGTTTGGGTTCAATTTTTAAAGTTGATATTATGAAATATCACTGTTTGAATAATTTTTTCCATTTTTGTCTATTATGACGAACACACATTTAGTGGCAAGCATAGCCACAGAAGTGAACTGAATGAAATCCCTGAACTCTCTCTGCTAAATGCAGAGAAAGGGTAGGTACCTCCTCCTCATGCACTTCATCATTGTGAGCTACATGGTTCAGACAAAATGTGCAAATGTGTGGTCTCAGTTCAGAGCCCTAAGCTCGTGATTTGGGATGTCCCACTCTGTCCAAACACCTGCATGGTGTTGACAAACGCAACACATGTCTTGGCAAGTCTCATACCATTCTGTAGCAGCAGCTGGAGGCATCTCTAGGCTAACTCAAATAGACAGGAATGCTCATGCTCAGACAACTGAATTGTCTGTTGTCTCTCTGTTTGGGACAGACAGCAAATGTTCTGGACTTTCGTGGCAGTGTTCTCATAGCAGAGGGTGCAATAGGGAGAGCTTCTCTGAGAAATTGCCAGAAGCTTCCTCACAGCCAATGGAGCCAAGGTCAGCTGGCTCCAAATGGACCCACTGCTGGCCAAGGCCAGGCCAATCAGTAATGGTGGTAACAGCTCTGTGATAACATATTTAAGAAGGAAAAATAAAATTACTCAGCAGAATTGTGAATGAAGAAGAGTAGGGTGAGAACATGTGAGAGCAACAGANCTGGCAGGACCTGTGGCCTATGGAGAGAGGAGCCCAGACAGGAGCAGGTTTGTGGCAGGACTTGTGACCCCATGGGGGACCCACACTGGAGCAGGCTGTTCCTGAGGGACTGCATCCCATGGGAGGGACCCACTCTTGGGACCCACTCACAAGGAACTGCAGCCCATGGGAAGGGCTGATGTTGGAGTAGTTCTTGGAAGCCTGTCTCCTGTGGGAGGGACCCCGTGCTGGAGCAGAGCAAGGACTCCTCTCCCTGAGGGGGAAGCAACAGGAGAAACAGCATGTGATGAACTGACCATAACCCACATTCCACACCTCCCTGAGCTGCTGGGAGGGGAGGAGGTAAAGAATTGTGAATAAAGTTAGGCCAGAGAAGGAGGGAGGGGTAAGGGAAAGGTGTTTTAAGATTTGTTTTACTTATTATCCTGGTCTGCTTTTGATTGGTAATAAGTTAAACTAATTTCCCCAGGCTGAGTCTGTTTTTCCCATGACAGTCACTGGGGAATGATCTCTCCCTGCCCTTGTATCACCATGAACCTTTTGTTATATTTTCTCTTCCCTGCCCAGCTGAGGAGGGCAGTGACAGAGTGGCTTTGGTGAACATCCAAACCATCACAGCAAGAGACAGAAGTCAGGAAAAATAAATCCAACTAAATGCACAGAGAATCAAGTGAAATTAGTGTGATAGATGGCAATGTCATATAGATGTGATAAAAGTTTTGTACCATAGGCAAAAGTTCTCCCTTCCATCCATATACTTTTTCCAGAATTAATTATCTAGTTACTTTAAGGTGATTACTTGTCTTTTACTACAAAAGAAATTGTGATAGCACTGGAATCAGTGAATACTGTGAAGAACAATAATTTGAATTTTCTTCGTTTTTTTCACAGAAATGCAATGTCAGTAATATCAGAACTATAGAATGCTTTCACCTGTCCCCTTTTCTGACATTTAGTAATTATCCTTTCCCATTTCACTATTATTCTATGTTGATAAACAGTACAATTGCAATGCCATCAGCTTTAGGCCTTCCATAATGCTGAATAGGGTGTAACAGAGTAGACAAGAAGAAATAGAGGCAAGAAGGTGTGGCTGAAGGGTAAAGGAAAGACAGAAATATAAACAATACTTACCTGACACACGTAGTCACCCTTTTAGAGGAGAGGTGCTATGCAGAATACTACAGCAAAAAGAAGTCAGCTGTCTGAACTCTTGTAACAATTAAAATTTATTTACTCAAGCAAATAAGAAAATCAAGATTTAGTGCACAATTACAGAGCCACAAATATTCTAACTTTTTATAATATTCTTTCCAGGTTAACTGTTAAAATATTCTACTGCTCCATTTTAATGCTTCTTGTAACAGAGTCCAATAATGTTATGTATACTAGAAGTTATGGACCAGATGATGAGACTACAGAGAAAAAACCCAACTTTGATTTAAGAGTACTGAATTTTTATCTGGAGCTAGTGGAGCTCAAAGCTATTTAATGGAAATATTTTCCTTTTATGGATCAAGTGATGAGAAATGCATCCTTGCACAGCTCATTTTATGAAAGAGGTTGCTTACATTATAACATATAGAATTGAATGCCACAGATATAGCTTTTATTTGCTGGGCAAAACTAATTCCTGTGTAACTGTCATTAGATCAATCACAATATAGTAACAATTAATTAGCTATTTTTTAGTTTTAAAGATATTCTCAAAAAAACCACCCACGTTTGATAACTTAATCAGCCAGACAGAATCAAGGAATTCATATTATAGCAGCTACCGTATTAAGGTTCTACCTTAATAAAATACTTTGAGTGTAGAATCATAAAACTGTAGAATAGATTTGCTTTAAAGGGACAGTAAAGACCATCTAGTTCCGTCTCCTGCCATGGGCAGGGACACCTTCCACTAGACCAGGTTGCTCAAAGCCCCATTCAGCCCAGCCTTGAGCACTGCCAGGAATGGCGAATTCACAGCTTTTTTGGGAAACCAGTCCCAGTGTCTGATCAACCCCATAACGAAGAATTTCTTCCTTGTATCTGATGTAAACCTGCCCTCTTTCAGTTTGAAGCCATTCTCCCTTACCCTATCACCACATGTCCTTTTAAAAAGCCCCTTTCCAGCTCTTTAAAAGCCCCTTTAAGTACTGAAAGGTGCCATAAGGTTTTCCAGAAGCCTTTTCTTGTCCAGTCTGAACAGCCCCAACTCTCTCAGCCTGTCTTCATAGGAGATGTGCTCAAGCCTTCTGAGCATCTTTGTGGCTTCCTCTGGACTTGCTCCAACAGATCCATGTCCTTGTTATGCTGAGGACTCCAGAGCAGGACACAATACTCCAGGTGAGGTCTCATGCGAGCCTTGACCCACTGGTCACAGTGCTCATCGCAGACTCATCGAGGCTGGAAGAGATATTCAAGATAATCTAGTCCCACTGTCCTCCCACCACCACCATAATCACCCCCAAACCATATCCCCAAATGTCACATCCAGACACCTCTTGAACACTTCCAGAGATGGTGACTCCACCAGCTCCCTGGGCAACTTATTTCAGTATCAAACCCCTCTCTTAGTGATTTTTTTCCCCATTATCAAATCTGAACCATATAATCTTTTGATACAGCCCAGGAAGTGGTTGGTTTTCTAGGATGCAAATACACATCCAGGTTTTCATCCATAAACACTCCCAAGTCCTTTTCCCCAGGGATGCTCTCAATCCATTCTCCACCCAGGCTGTACTTGTGCTTGGGATTGCCCTGAGCCAGGTGCAGGACTTTGCATTTGGCCTTGTTGATTCACCTCCATGAGGTTTGCACAGGTGGTTGATCACACGACACAGCCTGGTGTCAGTGTCATTAGCAACCTTACTGAGGCTGCACTCAATATATTTATAAAAGTGTTTTCATTACATGGTTACAGAAAATGCAAGGACTATGGTGCGTTCAATTTTATTTGTGAATACTTGACAAGTATTCTGCTTGTGGTTGTCTTTTATTGTTATATTTTCCAAGTTTTGAGTTGTTTGAGTCTAGTTTTTCATCAATATGCCATGTACAGTCATCAGATAATTATGGCTTGGTTGTCTGGATAAAGATATTTATAATGACACAGAGAAAGAAGATTTAATTAGCAGTCCATTAATCATATAGTTTTGCCAATCTGATATAGTTACACCGGAAGGCTTTGAACTAATCTTAATTTCTATGCACACCAAGTCAAGTTTCCTTCTCTTTCCCCAGTCACCAATTGTTTTGGTACTATGACACATAATAATAAATCATGTACTTAGAGTAAAAGCTTCTGAACAATTTCATTGCTGTGCTGTTTGCACCTTCACAATTTGACACCTTGATTTTCAACTCAAATTATGAAGAAATTTCACAGAAAGGCTTCCTTGCAAGTTTTCAGTTGGATGACTCCTGTCTGCAACAAATCTGCATACACAGCAACATGGGGAACTCTTCTTGTTTGTGCATGTTTCTTTATTTGGTACACTTCAGATGGCTGTGGACAGAGAAAGAAGAAGCCCAGAAAATATAACCCCAAAGAATAGAAAATTCAGTATTATCTTTAAAAGTCATGCAGGATGTTATTTTTACTTCTGCAATACAAGTCAAAGAGTTCATTTGGCATTAATTGATTATCTCTAATCACCATTTCTCTTTCACTTAGAAGCCATGTTCATATTTTCTCCAATATTCAGCCTGGCTGGGGTCTAATTAAACTTAGGAAATCTTGAACATTGTTTTAAACAGAGCAGAGAATTCTGTAGCCAACCTACAGCTTTAACTTTGGTCTTTTTAGCCCTGATTATGTGCATTAATCATAACATTATCACTATTCTTATCAGCACTTTCTCAGAATTAGCTCTGTCTGAAAGGTGTCAAAACTGTTAATTAAAACCAGAGTTAATCATAACAATCTGGAATCTTTGACACAGCTGCCACCCCCTCCCATTACAACCCTTTTCAGAGGGAACTTCTGGGTAATGTACTATAGTTCTGCAAGAAACATTTCATCTACAGAGGAAAGAGAAATCATAAATCTTTCTTCATATATGTCAAGGAGAATAATTGCTTTTTTCTTTTTATTTCTTCTACCATGGTCTGTATATCCATGACATCTGACATTGAAGCTATAAGTCATTTATCAAAGACAGAAAGAAATTATAGGAAAGGAAGTAGGACAACATTCTAGCTTTAGAGTGCTAATGGATGGATGCTTTCTGTGGTTTGTGACAAATTTACTGAATAATAAGGGATATAATTCATGTTTCCTTGGTTACAAATTTCTCTGCTTAAGGCATTAGAATTTGAAGGTCAACTGCAGAGTAAAAGAACACAGGTTAATATAGCCCAGACTGAATTTCTGGATCTCCTTCTAGAGCAGGATAAAATATATTTCTGTGTTGAATCCCAGTCAGATTCTTCATAATTCAGAGGTCTAATATTTGGGATTGAAAACATGATCATCCCCCTGTCTCAGGCAGCAGGATAGTTTTGCTGACCAGGGAAGTAGCCAGATTGGCAAAACAACTTGTAGATCTTTAAGACATCCCACTCATATTGTCCAGAACAAGCATATCATGAGCACCAGCCATAGTGAAGCAAATCAGAAACCAACAGCAAATCAAAACTGAAACAATCTGATCATTAGCAAGGTTTTCTTTAGCCTGTACTAAAGATAAGGGCACTCAAGTGTGTTGGGGTATTGGGATAACCAGAAGCATCTGAAAAACAGCTCTAGGGAGGAAAGTCCCTCAGCTGGGGGATCCCCTCCAGGCCTTTGGGATCATCTCTCCATCTGGAGAGGGAAGCAGGGAAGAGCCCATGAAAGCCTCCCAGCAGGAACCTGTTCTCCCTACCAAGCCTCCCAGCAGGACCACACCATCTCTCACATGCAACAAAGAGGTTGTGTACCTGTGTTTACCCAACTGGCTTCTCTTCCCCACTGCACCATCTCCACCACAGCCCAGGGAAGTCATCTCATTAACAAAAACTGCAAATATCTGTGATTTAAGTGTCATAGCCTCCACACTGTTATTTGTGTTGATGTTTGACATATGCAGAGTCTGATTTACTTGGGAAAAGGGCAGTCAGTGGAAGCAGATCTAATGCAACTGAAAGCCCTAGGAGCTTAGATACAGGAAATGGATGGTAATTCACCACTTTGACCCTTTTTGGAGATGAATATTATTGAAAAACACTAAGATCTGAGTGAGGAATCTGCTAGTGAAATGTGCTGACACTGTGACTGCTTGCAGTTTGAGAGAAAGAAAAGACAACTTAGAGACATCTTTTCATGTGGCTGCTTGCATTAGCATGATCTGTTCAATACAAACCCAAAATTTTCCACTCTTTGGCATAGAAACGATTTTAATTATTTTTTATTTAAATGCTAAAATCTTAATGAAAAAGTTTCTCAGATTCTGCTTGATTTAGATAAAGTATGTAATTAGGCAGCGACAAAATGCCAAATGAAATAAAAATTATCAGTGTGATGGAAAGCAATCTGCCTTTTACTTATCTAGCTGACCCTTACGTGTTGGCTGAGCACTATCTCTGAGCCCCCAGTATCTTATTGGCATTTGTAACCTTGCACACAGAGCAGCAATTTGCAGTTAATCTCCTCACACAGGGTTATATTCAGAGTGAATTCTTATCTGAATGGTGCAGTGAATACTGATGATAAAATACCAAGCTTTCATGCTTTCCAATAAGAAACCAACAATTTCACAACTCTCCTCCAAAAGATAAAGACAAAATCAACAGGTAGGAGGAAAAAAAAGAGAAAAAAAGAAGTAGAGCTGAAAGATTAGTACCTAGGAAGAACTAATAAAAACCAACTAACCAAGTAAAACAAAACACGAGATAAATAGACAATTACTTAAAACACAACAATGTCCTTTTGCTCTTGAATCCCCTTTTTTCTTACCAATTTGATGTGACAAATCAATCCTCTAGCAGCACACATACCCATACTACCATTCTGCTTTTTTGGCTTCACACACAAACAGAAGACCAAGTGATGTCTTTTTCTGATCCCACTAGCAAGTAGCTCAAATATTCCTCATTTCTTTCAGGCCCCAGTGAGGGAATGTGGCATGAAAGCAGAAGCTGCCCTAGTGATATTCAGTTTAATCTTACACAAAATCTGATTGCTGTTGATAAAATATTTGCAAGTCTTCTCACAGAAGTATAATTTTCACCTAGTGAATATTATTGTTCTACAAAAACATTTCCAAGAGTAGGTTTTCCCTCTCTTCTCATTTGCAATGTCTGTGGAAATGAAATAGATCAGGCACATTTGTGATTATGATGCAGCCTGTTTCCTTACAGCTGGTCTTTATTTCCACAAAACAGAGGCTTCAAACCCAAACTTTGTGTTGCTTGTGGTCCTGGCAGGTGCTGACCTTGCAGCACATCCAGGCATTGCCTGAGGAAGCATCAGTGAGCTGCAGTCAGACCTGTACCATAGATCCTACTGGTTTGAGAGCTGGAATAATCACAGGACAGAGTGACAGAGCTCAGGTCCATTCCCTGATCAATTTACTGGCTCAGAAGAAACAAGGCCAACTATGTTTTTTGTCAGAAAATACCCTACAATTATCTGTATTGCCCATTCTCTGTAGAAGAAGAGAAATAGAGACATTTATGCAAAAATTTCTATTTTTCATTAGAAAATTATTTGGTAAGTTTTTATTAACCCTTTTAAGACCTCTGTTCAAGTGTTTCCTCCATGGTTCCACTATATCTGCTCCAGAGGGAAGGAGGGGTCATCCAGCAAATGGGAGTGACATTCAAACTGTTGAACACTTCTAACTCAAAGTGTCATTACTGCTTCATTTCATATTACCTCTGGTTTGGGGGCAAGGAATGACCTTTCTAGGGTATTACAGTGTACAAATCCTATTTTTGTGTGTGTGTATGTAGGATATGCATCAAATTTCAAATGCATTCAGAATTGCTGACACCAACTTGTGCAATATATTGACATTATCTTGAACCCATTTTACAGACCATGAAGTCTGACACTAATGATTCCTTTAATAATACAACTTNTTTGGCTTCACACACAAACAGAAGGCCAAGTGATGTCTTTTTCTGATCCCACTAGCAAGTAGCTCAAATATTCCTCATTTCTTTCAGGCCCCAGTGAGGGAATGTGGCATGAAAGCAGAAGCTGCCCTAGTGATATTCAGTTTAATCTTACACAAAATCTGATTGCTGTTAATGAAATATTTGCAAGTCTTCTCACAGAAGTATAATTTTCACCTAGTGAATATTATTGTTCTACAAAAACATTTCCAAGAGTAGGTTTTCCCTCTCTTCTCATTTGCAATGTCTGTGGAAATGAAATAGATCAGGCACATTTGTGATTATGATGCAGCCTGTTTCCTTACAGCTGGTCTTTATTTCCACAAAACAGAGGCTTCAAACCCAAACTTTGTGTTGCTTGTGGTCCTGGCAGGTGCTGACCTTGCAGCACATCCAGGCATTGCCTGAGGAAGCATCAGTGAGCTGCAGTCAGACCTGTACCATGGATCCTACTGGTTTGAGAGCTGGAATAATCACAGGACAGTGACAGAGCTCAGGTCCATTCCCTGCTCAGTTTACTAGCTCAAAAGCAACAAGGCCAACTATGTTTTTTGCCAGAAAATACCCTAGAATTATCTGTATTGCCCATTCTCCATAGAAGAAGAGAAACAGAAACATTTATGCAAAACTTCCTATTTTTCCTTAGAAAATTATTTGGTAAGTTTTTATTAACCCTTTTAGGACCTCTGTTCAAGTGTTTCCTCCATGGTTCCACTATATCTGCTCCAGAGGGAAGGAGGGGTCATCCAGCAAATGGGAGTGACATTCAAACTGTTGAACACTTCTAACTCAAAGTGTCATTACTGCTTCATTTCATATTACCTCTGGTTTGGGGGCAAGGAATGACCTTTCTAGGGTATTACAGTGTACAAATCCTATTTTTGTGTGTGTGTATGTAGGATATGCATCAAATTTCAAATGCATTCAGAATTGCTGACACCAACTTGTGCAATATATTGACATTATCTTGAACCCATTTTACAGACCATGAAGTCTGACACTAATGATTCCTTTAATAATACAACTTTAACAGTGTAAGCTTTGACTTCACTTCAAGTTATGACATGTTTTTAAAGGAAATCTGGTGTAAGGGAAATCACTTCCTGCAGATGAACATTCCTGATGTCTTTATTCTGCAAACATCTAAAAATGCAGTGTGTAATCTTGGCTTCTGTACAAATAATACATTTTACCCTTCAGCCAAAAATCCACCTGTTATTTTGTAAGTGTTGGAGTGAGCTGCTACCATGCAACAAACAAGTTTTGTAGTAGACAAAATTCTGATTAGTCTTGATATAACTGTAGACAAGTTTAATGGACCTATATTTAGGATTTGCAGAGTTTATCTACTCCCCTCTACTCATGGTATGGCAAAACTCAGGTGGTCATAGTTGCAAATATTTCTTAACTCTCTCTATTTAAACTGTAAAAAATTATCAGGAATTTTGAAAGTAGCCCTATTTATTTGAGCAGAGACAAGAAAGAATCCTTATTCAGTGCACTTAATCCACTATTACTTGCATCCTGTCAAAATGATTTAATCGAATTTAATAAGAAATACAGGACAAAGACAAGCTATACAAGCAAATTTGTTTAAAATACAACTTTAAATATGATAGACAGATACTTTGCAGTTATATTAAAACAATAAGATAATTATTCTGTAGTTTAACTTTAAATTCATTGTTTTCCCCACCTGCTGTCGTGGTTCTGCAATGCTATAATTCTAATATGTTATAGATAATTTATATTTCCACATTTGAAGGGCTGACTACTGTACGTGGACAGAGAGTGACAAATGAGAGGCAGGTTTGTGTCATAAGTGGATTGCACATTGAAAAGCCCCAAGCAGAAATGTCATTTGCATTCACTGCTATACTGGGAAATGATGAAGAAAAGTACAACTGGAAACTCCTTCTCATTCAAGGCAGAAGCTTCTGATGCTATATGCTGTAACAACAAGGGATTTCCAGAATTATGCACTCTTGACAGGAAAATGCTTTAAAGTTGTCTGTCTTAAAAAGAGGTATGCAATAAAAGCACAGAGTAACAACTGGTGATGCTGTATTGTGCTTATATCATAAAACATTCAGGAAAGCTTTGCATTAAAGGATATATTAGAAATTGCAGCAGCTCCTATAAAAGGCTGAAATGAATTTATGAAACTCTTCTGTAGGAAAGAACCTAATTGAATTGGAAATGCTTGGGAATTTAGGTGTTAACTTTGAAGGTTTTGGTATTTATAGCTGCTAGTATTCTGAATGATAGCATCTCCTACTTCAGATTATCACACCCACTATGATTGAAGTGCACTTGCAAAACCATTTAGAAATGATACTATAGGAAAATCACTGACTCTTTCTAGAGAATGTTGCTGACAGTAAGTGGCCTTTCCTATCATCTGTGATTTCCATGACTACTTTTAACATTCATTCTGCTTGCAAAGATCCTTAAGAAATGGTATTGGACAATTGTGTAAAATTTCTCAGAGTTCGTAATTAAGGAGTCCTCCAGATTTGAAGATTCTGTCCCATCACTTTTCTTCTTCTCTCCAACCCACATCAAGAATATTCCTGTCATTGAGATGTTGTGGGATAAATTATAGTTGAAAGATGTTTTAGTTGTATCTCTTGTTGCACATAGGAGGATACTCAAATTTACATCTGGCAGAGAGAATTACTTGGAAGAATACCATATACCTTAAACACAGACAGAGAAAGATGAAGATGGAGAATATTTTGAGAAACTTGAATAAAAGAATGTCCATCTCTCACTGAAGAGATATTTTTGAAGAAAAACAACCACTCTAAATCTAGGCAAAGGAGAACAGAAGTGAATTCTCTCACCTTTTACTTGCCAGAAGAGTCTAGATACCTTTTCCCACACAGATACAAACTTTCCTGTGGTTAATTTTGCCTATCCTATTCTAAATTTTAACAAGTAAAAAATTTTGCCAAGCCAAGAAATGAAGAATGCCATTTCATTCCAGTAAATTTAGGACTTAGTTATTGTTTTTGAAGTGGGAAAACATGATGAAAGCATACTGAAAGTCTTATTCTGTGCCCTAAAATAACTGCACCTTCATTTCCAGATGAAGTCCAAACTGCAGGCGATTAAAAATATATTGCAAACCTTACATTGGGCAGAAATACTTTGGCTGCTTCTCCCGTACAGAGAGAGACCACCTGTGAGTCAGAAGAAGGGAGTCTCAGCAGAAGCCTCTTATACAGAGACAGCTGCACTGAGCACATCATAACTGAGTGGCAATAAAGCTCTAAACAAGGACATGTCATTCCTTATAAACTCCCAGGTACTGTGCAGGGCAGGGCACACCTGAAAATTTAATGTGTTTCCTCTTTTTATAAAAGCATTGTCCTTTATAAATATAAATAAAGTGCAGTGAATACATTCCTAATTTCAGGACTAGATTGACCCTTTAATTGATTTCTCCATGTAAAAATTATTTGCCTTTCCATAACAACATGCTTCACGTACTTACAATATCTTGTACTTCAGAAAAAAAAAAGAATTTCACATAGGTTTAGAAACCAAACACCTCCACGGTAATGTGCTGGTAAATCCCAGAATAGCAAAATATTTAGTTATTGACAGCAATTCTTGTCCTTGAAATCTCTGTATTTTAGGCTTATTCACCGTAGGAGCCAGAAGAAATTGGCAAGTAGTTATTGTTCTTTGTTCGGTTTCCATAGCAGCAACAGTAATAAGTTGGGGTGGTTTTATTAATTTTTTTATTTCATCTTTACAAAACTCCTTTTTCCCTTCACAATACTGGAAGTTTCTGGAAACTGTAATGTATCTATCCACAAAAATACATTTACTCTACTTCTGCCTAGGAGGAGCTGTGTTACAACAAATATTGTTTTAGTATTTATGGATATAGAGAATTTGTCACTATATTGTAATGGTCTTATGTAGTGACATGGTAAAATTTGCTGCTTATGAATCTAGCACGATGCAAACATACTCCCAGGCACTAATTAATGTTCCAGTTTCCTTTTCCCCCTGTGGCAAGGAAGGAGCATTGTTGTCCCATGTTGTATCACAGGAAGAAGTTTAATGAGACTGTGCAGCTTTACTGCCATCTCCAAAATGTGACAGCAGTGCCCTCAGTCTGGCTCCTGCAGAGCATGGCCAGTGCTTCTCAGCAGTTCCACACGGGGCTCCAAGGTGAGCCACATCCTCTGCCCAGACTTTTATGGAAAACAATTCAGGCCACATTGCCATGTGTGGCTGTCAGATCCATTGGCACAGGATAGAGTGCAACAGAGGATTAGCACTTACAACAGCTACTGACAGTAGAGACTCAGTCAGGGATAACCGGTGAGTTATGTAAATAAATTAATCAAAGTTGAGAAGAGAAAAGGATGGGCCTCTGGATATAAATATTCTTTCATTTTCAAGTCAAACTAGAGATTTTGTGCTCCTTTCCAAAATCAGCAGACTCAAATCTATGCATTTGTCTTATACTGACTAGCACCTAATTATGTTAAACAAAGTAGGAAAAAAACTATGTTTGGACCAAAGGCAAGAACATCACTCTATAGTTGTGGGAGCACAGTCTGTCATTAGAAAGTAAAAAAAGATTTTGTATGATTTCGTATCTCTGGTATATATTTCAAAACTTAAAGCACATTATCAACTGTAGTATAACTTATTGATCCCCAGCATGTGCTTACCTCAAAGTAACCCTGCAGCTTTGAAGTGCTTCAAAACACAAGATTAATATGACCTACATAGGGAGTGATGAGTATCAGGAGGGCTGTTTCAGTGAAAAACAAGCAACTCATATCTTCCCTTCCTCTGTGGAATCCAAAACACATCCTGCTTCAGTAAGTAATTTCCCTGAAGCTAATGGCTTTATTGACAGCTACAGCCCCATCAATTCTTCTGCTTTATTGAAACGGCTCATATAAGCTAAATGTATTACATACACTTAAATTGAAAAGGTCCTATTTATATTTGTGTAATAGCTTATGCAAGTGCTCATGTACTCAGTAGCCATGGTTTGAAAGGGGAACAGGAGAAGGCATTTGACATCACTACTTTCAAAGGATCATGCTCTGAATGAAATTTAGGTAAGAGCTGAATGCTTGTAGAAAGAAGGATAAACAAAGCTCAGGTCAAATCTCAAATACTGTTATTAAAAACTGGTAACAGGTAACTTTGGATGTGTCCTGTACATTTGGATGGGACCTCTCATACAAATAAGAAGTCACCAACTTGAGTGTGAGTTCAACAGACTGTTCTCTAATTTCACATCATTGTTGCAGCTGTGCACTGTGGAAAACAACCAAAGCTCCCCCATTCTTCTGAAAGTCAGACCTATGAAACACATTTAACTGAGAGGTCTCTTAACTTTGTGCTACTTCTTTAAATTTTTATTTTTTTGCTTTTGTTGTGACATCTTTTTCTATCTGTTATAATCATGGGTCGTAATGTTAACACAAAAAAAAAACCTACCATAAAAAAATCTTTTTACTGACAGAGTTCAGTCCACATGGAAGTAATTGAATTCAGACAATGATCAGATTTCCTCAGCTACCTCCTGCCTTGTGTAATCGCCAATCTAAAGAGCAAATCCTGGTTTAGAACTTCTGATATGCCAGCTCAAGGGTGGGAATTGAGAATTCATCTGAAATTCCTGATGGTGAAGCCAGGCTTTTGCGGAGTGCTGCAGATTTGGAAGAAATATGACAGGGTTAAATGCTTTTGTGAACATCTTGCAGGTAAAAAGGAGAAACGCCGTGTAAGCTACTCAATGAGCAGTTGTATTTTCAAGGCAAGAAGTGTGTATAATTAAAAAATAAATAGCCAGTGCCCAGTCAGCTGTTCTTAGATCAAATTCTAATCTATAGAAACAGGAAAAAAGCATAGGTTGGCACAGAAACCAGACTATTCCAAAATTTCCTGACAAACTGTATTTCCTAATGTCTACAGTTTTGGTTTTGCATCTTTTTTCCTCTTTCATTAGCTCACAGGAGTATTTAATCAATTTCTATTTCATAAACACTTAGGAAAAAATTCCGGAGAAATGAAGTTATTTCCACATATAAACTAATGGTAATTTCAAAACTGGAAACAAATGTGCAGCTTCCCAAAATTAAAAATCACTTAATTCTGCAGATATTTCTAACTAAAATTAAAAACAAACTCATCCCGTGCAGTCAATAGAGAGGCAAGGACAGAGAAGTGATGTGCCTTGCAGGTAAGACCAAGTGCATGGGAAGAGAGTTCACCCCTCTGGCAACTCAACCCAGCCTCCACTTAAAGGTGCTTCTTGCTTGTACCTGCACACATGGCTTGGGTTCTGCTGCTGTGCCCACTTTGGCCTGTGGCAAAAGAAGAGCCCACATTTTGACTTCCTGTGTTAAACCAGCCTTCCAGGGCTGTGCCTGAACCTCTGTGGTCTCCTCTGCTCCATTGCTTATTTCATGCTCAGATCTGGAAAAAGTGACAGAAATGATAATTTCCCTGTTATAACAGGGCCCTAATCCCATTCATATTTGTCAAAAATGCCACTGGAGAAGGTAAGATTAAGTTTTCCCATTTATTTCAGCACTTTTCTCACAAATTAAAACCTTTCTTATTCTAAAACCCAAAACCCTTCACATGACAGGTGCTCTAGAGGTCAGACATCTGCCAACATATTTCTGTGGCCTCATTTAGTCTTTAGCAATGAATTTTGCTTTCAACCATTACTAAAATGCTGCCCTTACACAAGTCAACAAGAAGTAGGAGGAACATCCAAAAGGCTGAAGAGTTGTTCTAGAGAAAGAAGTGCTGGGTTGAGACAGGACTAACAGAAGCTGTGAAACAGAAAATTAAAAAGGAAGAAGGGGAAAAAAACCAATCCCACACTACAAAAGAAAATAAACAAGAGGCAATGTTCCTCACCCTGAATCTGACTGTAGATATATGCTCCCTCTTCCTAGGAATCCTTCTGGTAAGAAATGTAAAGACATTTAATAATATTAATCTCAATATAACAAAACAACTTGTCTAACAGCACCATCAGTTACACGCGCTCAGGGACCATCCATCACAACATTTCCTGAACACCCTCTTGGCATCCTCTGACTTTGGCACAATTTCAACTGTATGTTTGTGCTCCCCAGTCCACAGGCCACCCTGGCTTGCCCCAGATTTCTGGATTTATTTCACATCCATGCACAGTCACCTAAAGTAACCAAGAATGCAAAATTTAGTGCTGAATCTGGTAACTGGAATCCACTTAGCAATTCTTACACATCCAAATGGACACATTAAAAGCAGCAATTGAGCCACTCACATGAAAAAGATTACACATGATTTCAGGAGATGCCGCCACAAATTCTCTGAGAGGCTCAGACATGTCATTTTCTTTCTAACCTCTACTTTTCATATGAAAAGAACACAATGATAAAGCCAAGTGGGAAAATTAAGGTATTAGGAATGCTATGAGACAGTGAAAGATAGAAGAATCTTGCCTTACAGAATAAAAATCTCTAAATTAAGTATTGTTTTCCCTTCTGATTACATCCTAAATTCTCCTTTAATCACATTGGAAATGATCCAGTCAATTTATTACCTTGGGCAAATCTTCTCATTGCTCTTTCTCTATTTTTTTAGGTCTTTTTTCCCTAAATACATAGCTGAGATTATTAATGTTTAGATTTTTTTTCGCTCAGGATTGAAAGATTTACATTAGAGAAACAAAAAAATAAAATCAAATGAAAAAAAACCCAAAAAAACAATCAACCAACCAACAACAAAAAAAAATTGAAGCCATTGCTAAGAACAGAGCTACATTATTATCTAGTACGCAGCCCTTGAGTAAATGTGTGATTTATTTTTAAAAATGCACTTTTTCAAATTTGAAGTTTCTTTTTAAATTTATTATTTCTACCATCCATTCTAAACCATAGGCACCAGAAATCTCAAAGCTGGAAGTGTTTATACAGCTGTGCTGGGGAGACAAATTTGGTAAGTTTATGTAGCTTTGTATTTTTTAAAGCATCACTGATATCAAAATATTTGGCAAGTTTTCATCAAAAATCAATAAATACCTTTCAAATTTCTCAAAAGTTTTGAAAGAGTTTTTTTTGTGACAGGTTAAGCCACATCATAGAGTGAGTCAGAGAGAGGATCAGAACTCAGAAATCTTGACTGTATTTCCCCGTTTTTTCCATTGCTCTACCAAATGTTGCCTACAGGACTTCATAACATTTGCAGATAGTTTTTGGCTAAACACTAAATGAGTTCTTGGTCACCTGTACTAAGGAGAGCCTTTGTTTTTAACTAGACCACAAAGAAGAGGGACTGTTTCCTACAAACTACATAAGGTTCTATCAGAATCACTTTTTCCTCAAGCAAAATTTCTTCTTGGTATATTGAATGGGTGAAATGAAATGACAAGCTCATCTAGTCCTCAATATGTAGCCTCATGCTAGAGCAATGTGAGGCAAAAGCTGAGGGCTTACTGACAGCAGTATAATCTCCCTAATACTGAGATTGATCTAGTCTGCAGAGAAAGAGGTGGCTGTGGTGCATACAAATGAAGAAGCAGTGCACTTGGAAAGGTTGCAGTGAGGCTGATCTCTCTGTCAGCAAAGCAGTGAGGCTGTTCACTAAATATCACAGCCTTCAGCTTGAGAAACCATGTATAGGAGGCAGAAAGAAGATGACAGGGAAGATGAGTGAAGAGAAGGAGCAGCTATGTTCTCTGTGGCTGCTGTGATTAAAACACAATAGAGGAAACCATTCAAAGGCCAAAACTGTGACAGAAACTGGGTGAAAATTAAGCAATATGGACAATCTTTTTTGTGTTCAAGTGTGCCCTTGCTTCATGTAATGTAGCTCTGGACTTGAATCCAATTTAGTGCAATACAGCTAAAAAGTCACAAAGAGCTGCTTTGCCTGAAGTTCTTCCTGAAATGGTTGGATCTCTTCCAGAAGGAGAACTGGAAGAGATGGAGCAACGTTTCCAGTTCTGCCAAATCGTCACCATTTTCACATTTCAAAACATAAAACTTATTTGCTTTTTAAAAGACATATCTCATGGATATTTCTGTAGCAGAGAAATTTCAACCCCTGTGGGCAGATAACGTCCTTAGTTTCCCATTCATTTTATGTGTACAAGTTCACAGGGAGTTGATTTGCAGAAATACATTTGTGTTGACCATTTTCATAATCTCATTCCATGCATCAGTGACAGTGTGTTCAGCTGGACCAGGGCTGACCAGTGATGGCCAGTGCCCCTGTACTCAGCACTGGTGTGGCTGCACCTTGAATCCTGTGTTCAGTTTTGGGCCCCTCATGACAAGAAACACATTGAGGGGATGGAGCATGTCCAGAGAAGGGCAGTGGAGCTGGTGAAGGGCCTGGAGCACAAGGGTGAAAGGAACAGCTGTGGGAGCCGGGGGTGTTTAGTCCAGGGGATGCCTCACCACTCTCTACAATGCCCTGAAAGGAGGTCGTAGTGAGGTGGGAGTCAGCCTGATGACAGGATGAAAGCAAATGGCCTCCAGTTGTGCCACCATGAGCTAGATTGGATATTAGGAAAAAAACTCTTCATAGAAAGGGTCATCAAGCACTGGAAGTGGCTGCCAAGGGAAATGGTAGATTCACCATCCCTGGAGTTATTTAAAAGGTGTGTAGATACAGTGCTTAGTGACATGGTGTAATGGAGGACTTGGCACTGCTGGGGTAACGCTTGGACTTGATGAGCTTAAAGGTCTTTTCCAACTTAAATTATTTTATGATTGTATGCACTTCAGTGCAGCTGTACTTTGAAGTACCTAACTTTGTCCAGATCATGGTCAGGGAATGAAGGTATGGCATCCATAACCTTTGGTTGACTCTCCATGTGACTAATAGAGGGGAGTAGAATGATGCCCATTCTAAATTTTTTTCTTTATCTTTACCTCACAAATCTATAAGATCTTAAACAAATCTCCAATGATGAACCATAGACTCCTCTGTTTTCTAGCCTTTGGCACATGAATGTTTTATTCTCTTTCAATGAAAGATCATTTGGTCTATTATTTCTAGAAGTCAGGTTTTTTTCAAATAGGAAATGAAACTTGCTTTTACAATTGTGTGAAGAACAGCTGGAAGCAAATTGAAAGTTTCCCAGCCAGGAAAAGCTGTATCTAAAAAAATGAGCATCACGTCAGCCCATCACAAAAATGCCTCATTACCTGTATTTCCCAAGTGCAATCAAAATAATAATAAAAGCTCCCTGTTTGCCAAACTGGGATGTGCTGCATGCCATGTTCTGACATCAGAACTACAGCAATTATTTATTTCAACTGTAATGTCTATATCCCTTGATATGTAAACTTGTAGTATCAGTGATGAGTTACGAACACTTGTTTCACTGAGCCATCAGTAGCCCTTGGAATACCTCTTTGACTTTCAGAAGATCTCTCTGACTCTTAGAAAGCATTAAGAAAATTCTTATGCATGGTCACTATTAATGAACGTGAACAATGTTTGAAATTATAGAATATTTGAAATTATAGAATTTTTTACACAGTTTAAATGTTTGGGTTTTTTATTTAAACTGAAGAAGTCAAAAAGACTGATGTTAAGAAAATGGTAAAATTTGGTTGTCATAGCAACTGAGCTCAGTGAGTAGAGAAGCCAGAAAAAGCTAATTATATTTTTTTTTCTCGATGTGCAAAACCTTTAGGGTAATTTTGTTCAGCAGTCAAGTAACAGTGAATCCAAACCTAAAAAAGAATGAAAGTAATATAATACAGGGAAGAAACATATATGCTAAAACTTTAACTCAGACAAAACTCCTTTTGATTTGTGATCTCACTGAATCATGGTTAACATTTTAAAGATTTTATTCTCAGAGCCTGTGCAAAGTTATTTTGAAAGCAAAGAACAGAAAGGCCTGATACAGTAGGCCCATTTCATTAAAGAATCAGGCCCTGCCTCCACTGAAATAATTTAATTACTTTATCCAGACAAAGGGTCTTGAATTTAGTATTGACTGGAAGTCTTATTCTTAGACCAGGTAAATTATCTTGATTACACTAACTACCGTTAGAATTCAAATTTACCCTCAAAGAAGTTGAGGCAATGCCTACATGTCTACTTAATCTTCTACAAAATCTTTGCTCAAAGGAGAATAATAAAACCATTTTAATTCAGCAGGAATCATTAATTTTCTGGGATAAGAAGCTGCAGGTATGCCTGCAGTTTTCATATAGCTTGTTTTCTTCTGTGCTTCTATTCCCACTGAAAATAAGTCCAAATTCAGCCACTGGCCTTCATGCCATCATCTCGGTTAACTCATAGTCCACATTTAATAATAAACAAAAGAAAAACCGTGCTTGTTTTCTTCAGTAGACAATGCAGTAGTGCCTTAAACTGGGTTGCAACACATACCATGAATTGTCCTGCTGCTGTATTTTATTCTCTCCTTATCGCAAGTGAGCATCACTGCTGCTCGTGGCTCTGCTGTGCTGTGTGTGGAGAGGAGGGGATTTGCAGGAGGACAGCTTTCCCTGCTGCAGCCAGCCCACACTGCAGGCTGTGTAACACAGAGCAGCTGAGCTCCCTACAATGTGTTATCCCCAGCAGGGGAGCCCTGAGGCACCCCAAATATTGCATTACACGCCAAGGCTGTCAGTCACTCGAGACTCCTCCAAACAGTGAGCACACAAGCTGAATTTGCTCTGTCTCAGGCAGAATTCTAATGGGGATTTAGTTACTTTTCTTACATAATCTAGTTCTGCTCAGTAAGTCTTTCTGTGATTGCAGTGGCAGCTAACAAAACATTATGACTCAACATGGTGCCACACAGATGACTCAACAGATCTGCTAAGGCAACTGCCAGTTGATCAAAGTAATGCACATCATCCCTTTCATCATCCCCCCTAAATAAATATAAATTACTCACTTCCTTATTTTTCCATCCCTGAATCTGTTTCTGTAAGTCTCTCACTCACAACAAGGCAGGATAAAGTAAATATTTTTTAATTCTGAATTATTTCTGTTGCCAAATACATACTTGCTACTTCTCATCTCAGTATCTCCTTCTGTGTGATCACTCATGCACCATCTCCCCTCACTTCATACAGGGAAAATAAATTTTTTTAGAAAATAAATGTCAACAATTATCTTCAGGAAAAATCCCATTCAGGAACAGGCATATTGTATATACCTACAGTAACTGCAGATGCATTTGAAGTATAAATGCTCCTCACTAGCTTAACACGAATGAAAAAGAAATAACATATTCTTTGATGTTTCCTGGGGGAACATATAAAAAGCAAGCAGTCACTTTTGACCAGGAATAGTCATGGATGATAGTTTTTATTTTCAGCTGATGTTGTAGGACACCACATCCTTTGAGGTTTTATCACCTTCTGGACAACTGTCTGAGGTGGGTGGATTCTTAGACTTTTAAGACTTATGACAGAAAAACACATTTACAGAATAAAATTAAACTTTAAACATAAGATTTAAGAAAAAAACAAGGATAATTTAGTAGCTACTAAAAATATGCTAGCAGAGGAAAGGAAACATAGTCATACTTCATTTTCAGAGCTTCTAAGAATACCAGTAGATACTGTATTGAATGCTGATCAAGAAATCAAAACAAACCCCCAGTTATTCCCATTCCTTCCTGTGACATCTCAAGCTTATCTGACATTTAACATGGAGAAAAAACAGTTTGGAGGGAAGGAGATGTAATTGTCTTACTCAGCTGTTTAGTGTGGTGTTGCAAGCCTTAAGACTGCCTGCCATTGCCAAATTTCCAGCAGGTTATCCATGGCAAACACCTTCTTTGCACATCAGCCTGGGCTGAGAGCAGGGACCCTAAGCAGGAGTCACCATGTCACTTGAGGAACCTAAAACTCTGGTAGTTACGGCAAGATCCAAAAACAAGAGGGTGATGAGAAGTTCAGACTGTATATTATACACGGTGAAAAGATTCTGTCTTACCAGTAGAAATAAGTCCTGGTGCTGAGGAAATGAAGCAACCATCTCAAAGTCAGATATTCAGTTTGTTAGACTCTTCTAAGTCAGCTCAGGGAGAGAAGTTTCTCTTCCCTCCTATTAAGGTATGTGCTTGTTCATTGTAAATGCCAGTTTCCATGCATTGATTAGAGAGAAATAATAAATGACTACATCAAATCTTAAATTTGTAGTTGGCTAAATTTCAATGTGGTAATTCCTGATCTAAACTTATTGGAAAAAATGAATCTTGCTCCCAAATTTGTCTGTATTTTGCTGATTAATTTGAATTATAATTTTTAGTTCATTTGGCGACAGATATTTGATACAAAAAAAGTTAATTCCTTTTCCCTTTAGGATATGACAGGTTTTCCTTTCAGTGAGGATAGTATTTTATGGATATTTTGGACTCACATTCAGTAAGGGAAATACTACTTCTGAGGTACCAAGGTTAACATGCCTGTCACCTTTTCCTTCATCATCTAATCAGTGAATGGTTTCAATCATAGCAGTATTTTCCACTTAAAAAGCATTTCAGATATTTCCTAAATTAACATTGGCAATGTTCCACCTCTTATTCTGTTCATGCATAACTGAGGATACTAATAGGTGAATTGTCATTATAAAGTGGCTGTCAATGGGGAATTTAGATGACAATTAGTTTCTATCTAGTGTTATAAAAAGTTTGGAGGACAACTTCCACAAATGCACATTTCTATACGCAATGTAGAAATTCTTCTAGTACAATAATGAAGGACTCCATTAATTATTTTTCCAATCTAATTAGAGAATACAAATTTTTTTTTTCCTGCAAAATTGCAGGATAACTCAAATCAACACAGGTAGATTGAAAACACTGTAGATTAGTTACTTTGACTTTAGAAGGGCATCTGGCTCAATATGTTAACTGCAAACCAGCAATCCACTGTGAATCTGATGTTGGTCATTATTGTTGAACTTACTATAAAATAGGCTTAGTGCTGTATCCCCACTTTAGTTCATAGAGAAGTATGTACATAAAATCTGAAGTTGTTTATATAAGAAGACGCTGATCTCTGTCACAGGACTTGCTGCTGGGTCTGAGAGGACAGATGAGGACTGGTTGGTGCTACAGTCCTGGCTCTGCCACCCACCACTGTCATTCCACTGTGGAAGGAACCAGCTCCATTGCAAACACTCATGCACATAGGCATTTGTATGAGTTAGAATTTATATACATAAATACAAATTGCCAGACTGGGTTGTGATCTGCCAAATATTTCTTATGAATGGCTTATTAAGAAAGATCATAAACTGTTGGAATTTCACATATCGCTTTTGGAATTTAAAAGCCGGAGGTTCAACTTAGGCTTTTCACCGATGCTGGTTTTACAGTTAACAAGGGAGAGGCTCTTCTAGAAGCTGTGTATTTGCCATTCTGATCTCTACCCCTTGACAGGACAAATCAGTCACTAAAGACATTTACATCCTTTCACTGCCTGCTGAGGTTGCATGACTTGCTTGGCTGTTTGAGAGAGGATGGTGGCTAAGACCAATCCCTCTCAAAATGAGCAAACATGGTGGGCTAAAACACACAGTCTTTTTTCAGTATGAATTAAGACAAGTTTCTATAGATGTTAAATAGAGAACTTGCATCTGAGTTTATCTAAAGATAAGACTGATCAAGACTTTCCTCTGTAAAAAAAATTTTCACCCGCTTCTTAGTCCACTTTAATGATGTAAGCTGAAATTTCTCATTAATATTTTTTAAGTTTCAATCAAGCAACAATTGATATGTCTAAAATTAAATGTAAAAAACTATATTCCATTCTTCATATATATATATATAGATATAAGTCAGTCAAGATGTTTTTAATAAACCCCTATTGCCTTCTTTAGGAAAAGCAACATAATATCCCATTGTGTTGGTTAGCCTTAGGTAATGTCATTGACTGCTGACACAAAAATGTGGCTGGATTTGCCCAATTTATAAATCTCTACATTGGCAAACTGGGTTTTGACATTTTGTAACTTTGAGCACTCGAACGTGTAACAACGCTACTTCATTAATGGAATTTTTAAGTCCCCATCAATCAAAATATCAATGACAGTTTTAATTACTTAAATTGTAAAACACTGTAAGAACTAGTGGTTGTTGGATTACTCAAGGCAGAAGAACTGATGAATATCTATCTCAGGCACATAACTGCAATATTGTATCTACACTAAAGACTTTTGAAAGATGTTCAGTTTTGATTTAAAACTACAACAAATGGTTTAGGGCTAGTTTGTGCAATTAATTGTCTTTGATTAAACATTTATGTTTCAATATTAATCTGAATCCCTGAAGCTTCATTTTTCAAACATTAGATTCCATTATAGCTTTTTCCGTTGGAGTATTAACCACTGTTATAAATCTCCCTTTCTTGAGATGCTATGTCATCCACTTCATTCAATAGCATTAATTTTCAATTCAATATATAAAGGTCCCCTTCATGTTTGCAAACTGTAGAACTTGAAAATGCAATGCAGCAAAAGCTGCCTATTTTTTTTTTTTGAAGAGGCTGAAAATCCTTAATTACTCAATTACACTGTATTTTAAAAAAATCTTACAAATCATTAATGATTATGGATAAAATAACACAAAAATTAGCAAAATAGCAAGACTTTACTTGCCAAGGTACCAGTTCAGATCACCCACTAAACACAGAAGAAGAGTTTAATTGCAAATCAGAAAATACCTAGATAAAGTTAAGAAAGTTGGTGATTATTCTGACATGCGGGTCAGACCAGGACCAACTCCCAACAGGGGATGGAGTGGCTGTCCAGTTATCAGGGATTCAAGTCCTCTGCCTCTGTAATTAAGTCATCTTGTGTATTCTATTATGATATATATTTCCTTACAGAGAGTATTTTTACTTGCTTTGTCTATATTTTTTAATATGTTTTGTATCTCTCTTTCAGTTTCAGAGAAAAATAAAGTAAATGACAACAAAACTGGATTTTGTTGTTTCTGATTCCTTGACATACAGATGATATAATCCATTTTGCAAGTCTATCTTGGGTCGGTGGCTGAGCCTAGGGAACAAATAAATCTCTAAATATAATATATAGAGATGTTTCATGAAGCACATTTATTTCATTTTGAAGCAATTGCACTCTAAGTTTTAACAGTACAACTGAATTTATCGATGTAAGTCAGGTTGAATCAAGGATAAAAAGAGAACTATTCCTGTTCTGTTGTCAGCAGTGATCCTCCACACAGTGGCCAACTCTGACCTGTGGGTTTCCTTTCATGTGTGAATTTACCTGGCAGCTAAAAATGCTGACCCCTGCACCAGTGAGGTCTCCTCTTCAATTGGACGGGCGTTTATTGTTACCAAAACTTACAACAGTAGGCTTTGCCCTTTTTCTTTCTTACTTTTAGGTTTGAGAAAACAACTGTATCATTACTAGTATTTCACTTCCTGAGGTAGAAAAAATTGATATTTTAGCTTCAGGTTGAAAACCAGCTGACTCAGCCCATTTAGGTGCACCTTCCAGTCCTTTCTGACTTTGAGGCACATATAACTTCACAGCAAGATGCAGGGAAAGCAGAAAGAGGCAAATGGCTAAAAGCCCAGAAAGTCAGAAAAAAACCCCCAAAATTGTCATTGCCTGTCTATTTTATAAATATCCATTGGGCAGTCGATACATTTTCCAGACATTAAGTTATCTTCTATTTGGTTTTATATTTATCTCTAAATGAGATAAATGTGTTAGGATTATGGTATTACCAAAAGGAATCTATTGTCAGAGTGCCATCTCTGTTGCTGAAAAGGTTACTATTTTTTACCTGTTTTCCTTGACTGAAAATTCTCTGAATGACTGGTTGTAACTGCTGGATAGAAAAGCAGAACTATTTTTATTCATAATAGGAGGGCTGAGCAAATGCATAATAATGAAGAAGCTAAAAATACCATTTTTTTCTCTGTGTTCTTGTAATTTCCTCTAATTTAAGGTAAAAAATGCTCAGACTGCTCTTTTAGAATGAAATGTGTCTGCAGTGCACAGTAGAGTGTTGCTCCAAGATCAAACCAACTACACTCTGACATCCACACAGTGCCATGGTGCTGGAAATGGTTTTTACAAATTTTCCTTAGATGTACCACCATGCTATTACATGCCTTTGTTTCCTTTTCCCAGAACCAGCTGTCTGGTAAGTCTCTTGAAGTCTCTGTATTGCACATATTTCTCCCAAGTCTGCAGCTGAGACTCCCCAAGCAGAGACTGTTGAAGTTTGAAGATAACAGTAAAAGACTGACACACAGGTTTTAGGTTGGTTGATTGGGTCTCCCTTTAAAAACTGCAACATCTCAATAATTAAATATAAGTGTTTTCCAAGATATTTCCAGGTAAGTGCAAAAATTGATTTAAATTTGAAGCAAAAGTCCAGAAAAAAAGTGAAAGGCAAAATGTTAAATATTTCTGCTTTTGTCCCTATTTTTTGGCAAGCTAGACACATGTATTATACATCACACTTAGGTATCCTAGTGAAAGAACCTCAAACTAAAAAATTTACCATGTATTCTTCTCTGAGAGGTCAGTGCTGCCAGACATGAGTTTTTACAGCCAGACATTGCCCTTGCAGGCTGATTTTGCTCAGCCTGTCTACAGAGTCCATCCTTCCTTCTGAAGGCCATTCAGCGGGGGAGCCTGTTCAGCTTTTTTGACTGGTTTTAGTGATATATCTTTGCAAAGGATACATTTTTCCAGAAGTATGTGAGCCAGCTCCTTCCTAAACATCTGGATGCCCCAAAATGTTGCATGTAAACATGTCAATGACTGTGAGGGAAAGCACAACGCAAACCTTATCAGCTCCAGGGAAGTGCTCATGGCACTGAGTCCCAGTCACTTGTAGCAAGCGTAGGTTTTAAATTCTGCAAAGATGCCAGCAGTATGGACTCTTATCTAAAGTTAGCTATGAATTTTACTTAAAGGTTGCTTTTCTATGTGCTTTATGCTAAATGAAGCCTTATATTATCATAATTCATAAATATTAAAAGCACACATGATCTGAATTTTTTGTTCTCATCATTTGTTCAGAAGTGCAATGAGAAATAGCATGTGACATTAGACAGAGATGAACAAGAATGTGGAAAAATGGTGTGAACCAAAGGATGGTGAATAGTGTTTTTTTTTTATTGTCTAGGAATTGTCTACCAATAACATTTACTCTTTGAATTCCAGTAAAAGGGTGGTGACACAGATATTGGTGGCATTAATGCCAGTTACACAATTTTATGTACAGTGGTAACCAAAGTACTGGCTAGTTTTGCATAGATTTTTGAAAGGGCAAAGTAGTCACGAACTCAAAATAATAACAACAAGAACAACAACAAGAACACAAACTCAAAATAACAAGAACAACAACAATAATATCATTTCAGTCTGATAATTTAAGTAGAAATCAGTACTTGTTAGAATAGTTATTTCACAGCTTTTTTGATTCCATATTCTGCTTCATATGAGTTTTTCAGGTGAATGTACTTCTCTTGGCTACCATTTGTGCTAGTCATTCAATTAGCAAAAACTCTTTCACATGCTGTTTTTGTCAGTGCCAGCACATGTTTTCAGCTCCAATTTTGTGTTTGAGAGTTTTTGCAAGTGTTACCAGAGCTCTGTATAAAATATTTAATCACTGAGAGTATCAAAATAAAATTGATTCTCTCTTGGGCAGTTATTACCATTAACGCTCCTGAGCTAAAAGGAGATGCTATGGGACATATTTTCACAGTGAGCTAGATGGCATTTTAATCTTGCAGTCACACTGAGTATAATTGGAGACAGGTGGCTAAAGCTCCACACTCTACTTCAAAAACATTATGTTCTCTCCATTCAGATATGCCTAACAAAGCCCCAAATTCATCCTGTTATATTTTGCCAGCTGAACTTTGCAAAATGGAAGACGACATAGGCTGTAAAGCCTGCTCATTGATTTAGCTAAGCCCACATGGATTTCCTGTAGTTTAAGATCACACAATGCATGGTTACAGTATTGTGTAGCACAGATTTTAAGCCAGAAAATACCACAATGGCCATCTACTCTGACCTATCTTTTTCCCGGCCACAGCATTTCAGACGTATTTGCAGTGGACAGGTGATTACTTCATCTTGCAGAAGAAAAGCTGATTCTAGGGAAGATGGTATTTTGTTCAGAAACTGGATTTATATTTTACAAAGTGGAAAATTAAAAATGAAGTATGTATAAGATAATGCATAAGGGGAATATGATATTAGACAGATTACTATATAGCCAAAATCTGTATGATTTTGAGCTGTTAATGATCATGCATTGATTTTTCAGATGCAGCATTATGACATTATGCCTCTAACACTGGTCCCTGGCAGACAGCATGGAATACTGATCTGTTCCAAGAAGGTGATTCCTATGTTCTTAACATTTAAAAATGCCTTAAAATCGGACATCTGGAAGAAAAATGCTTCCTATCCTGTGAAACAGCATCTAGAAACTGTTCATGCACTAGAAAATGTTGGTGCAACATTTGCTAGTCTTTGAATACTGTGATTGAAATTTTGAAAATTACTCAACAAGAGAGACCATGTCCTGTACAATATTATTAGACTTATGCCATCTGTTTCTCATAGAAGCCATCTTGAGAGTTATAAAGCCAGACTTAAATACTTTAAATCTCAAATATGTAAGAAATTACTTGCATTTTAAAAACTAACATATTTATTTTCAAAAACCTGCTTTCAATAACCCAACTTAGTGGACTAGACATATCTAGTAACTAGGCATTCATTTACCCAAGTCTGATGAGACTTCTTCTACCGGTCCTACAAAACATACATTTGATTTAGTTGGCTGGAAAATGCACTGCAAGAATCTAACTCTAAAACAACACAAATATATTGTTCCCAGCTTTTATATCATAAACTATGATTTAAAGCACTTATTCTGAAAAAAAGAGATCAGCTGAATTCCCTTTTCACCCTTGTAGGGATTCAAATACTTCCATGAATACTTCCATGGCTGGTAACAATCCTAACCAAAAGCCTATTGTTTGGTAAGGTGAGGAGAACCATTTAGACAATTATAGCCCAAATCTTATGAGCAAGGTCTGCAACAAGGTACAAGGTGTGCTTGGAGCCTCCTGTTCTGGCTCTCAAAGTGAGTGGGCAGTGAGGCTGCATTCCAGAACACTTGGTTAGTTCACAGCTGTCCTATTGCAATCTGATGTCCCACTGTGCAGTAACACAATTTTTTCTCCTCTGTCACATTTGAGTAATTCTTTTTGCTGTACAACTGACCATTTTTAGTGAGAGCAAGGCTAGATAATCTTCTCCATTTTTTTTCATTCCAGAATGACCTGAGGGAAGCATAGTCTCTAATAGACAGAGTTGGGCCTTTGAGTTTTTTCAGGGCTCAGAAAGGTATTGGACTCATCATTTTTCTTTTCAAGCCAATGATCTAAGAAATAATTTGTATATCTTCAAACATGGTAGCCAACACTTCTTAAAAAAAAAAAAAAAAACAAGGACTTTCTCATCCTTATGCCTCATTACTACATGACAGAAGAGAACAGATTTCAGTTTCTCCCCAGTTCCCATGGTTTTTTTTTTGAATGGCTGGAGTATCTTGGACAGTATTTGTCAGGCACCTCAGCCTTTGTGAAAAGGGGACACGTGTAATAGAACAGAAAACGTGGTGCTAAACTGCTGGCAGAGTCCATGGCAAAACTGTGGCCAGTCTAAACTCATGTGCTTTTCAAACAATGCTTAGTTACTGTTCAAGGATGAGGGACTGAGGAGAGTCCAAAAGAAAGCAGACTATATGCAATTAATCCTGTTTTGGTAAGGAGGGAGTAAGCACAGTTGACTGAACACAAGCCACTTGGTGCCTGTTAGATGGATAGAAGTGCTACCTGCCCTGTTTTCCTGTTATGGAAATGCAAGTGGGTGCCTAAACTGGACAACAGATTTCTTGCAAGGTGGCCAAGATTCATAATTCCAGGTATGTAATTAGTCTGTGGCCTTTGGTACATTTAGCACAAATTCAGCAGAGTGAACAGCTCTGTTCTACAAGTGAGGGTGAGCTTGCAAGGTGACTGAAAGGCCTTGTGCCTTTGTGTATCATTCAAGTTTGCTGTTGACAAAAATCCTTGCTCGAGTCCTTTTATGTTGAGAAATGATGATTAGCACCAATTATCTGAAATTGGTGGGTTTATGTACTGATTAAAGCACTGCTCAGTATATCTCTAATGAAAGCCTGCTTCAGCAAATTGACTAAAGCAATCTTTTCAAGCTTCCTAAGGATTTACAATGGAAAACCAAACAAACAAAAGTCAATTAGTTTTAACCCTCACTGGAAGTTCTTTTATCTAAAAACTTGCTTATTGTCAGCAAGTAATCTATTCAGTAATAAACAGATAGTTCCTTACTAAATTTATTTCAAAGGTGTTTGTGTATACCCAGTTTATCATTTCCATAAGGACACAATGCTTTCATAAAATATACACACAAATACCTTCTAAGGAATACATATGATTTTTGACTTCACAGAGGCCAAAACTGAGACTGAATAGCTGATAATGGTTTATTTTTTATGAAAAATATGCAATATACAAATATGTGTATATATATATACTTAGTTTGGAAATTAAAGGGAACAAGTAAGACTTGCTTTGATGTGAAAAGCACCATATGCATTTTATCTCCTAGACAAACTACATATGATCTTGACAGTCTTTGAAGCTCTGTAATAGAGCACAATTTGTAGCTATTCTGCCAGCCATCAAGCACTTTCACACAGAGATGCTGGAAGGCCTGGCTACATATTTCTGTGCAACATATGGAGTGGGCAACAGTGTGCTGCACTTGGAAAACCCAACAGATGAGGGGGGTCACCCAGTAAAGGAAGACTAAGATCTCCTTTAGAAAGGGAATTCTGCTCCCACTGACTTGAAATGTTTAATATGGATGATGTATTTTGACTTCACCATTTTGAATAAAAATTTACATTACTTATATATATATAATTAGTGCATTTTATATAAAGAGTATTGTATAACGTTTCATCTAGCCCCCTACCCCTCAAATGAGTTTCAAAGCTAAACAAGAGATGTAAATTTTTTACTTTTCTTAACAAATGTTGAAATAAACATATTCCATTGAAATCTGGTAGGACTGTACTTTGATTAAAGAAATGGTACACCAAATTAATGATCATTTAGATCCCATCTAGCTCATTTAAATGCTCAGATCTAGTCAAAATTGTAGTGGTATAAACTTCCATCTTCAGTCACAAAATAAAAATAATTTGCTATGTCCCATTAAGAATTGAAAATTTATAGAAAGGGGAGTTTTCTTCATATTTTCTATTTTTATGCCTCTTAAAGATCAGGAAGGATGCATTATTTCATTTAGAAAAAACAAAATAAAGGGAGAGTTGCCAGCTCAAAGCTTATGGTTAACAGGAATACTTCTTTCACAGTGCAGATGCACAGCAGCAAATACAGTGACAACATTCTTTTGTCTCTGAATTTATTGAATTATGTTTCAAAATTCTAACAGAGGTTGTCTTCATTCTAACCTTTCATTTGAGAATATAAAACAAAAATAAAATCTTTTGGGAACCTGGGTCCTAACTTGCTATTCTCCTCTAAGAATGTATGTAAGTTCCTACTTATTAAAAAATAGTCTTGAGCACTGTCCCTATAGTGACCTTAGTTTGTTCCATTAAGGTTCTTAAGAAATTCAATTAACACTGATTCACATATTCTAACTTTCTAGTGCTATAGGATGCATAGGATACAAACATTAATAAAATAATGAATGGAGGACTTATTATTGGACTGGCTAACAGAATTCAGAGTTTGTGATTTCCAGGTTTAAATCACACATGAGTTTTCATTTAATAAGCTTCAAGTTTGCATTCAGTTTTGATAAATAGATCATTACCTACCCCAACTATATTTTGGGATCCTAAAAGATTTTGTAACAGTCTATGTGAACAATCTTGTCTGCACAAATGTTTCTTATATCCATGCTATTCACATGAGGCAGTGGCTAATACTGTTAGAAATGACACTATCTAAAGAGACTTTATTATGTTTATACTTATTAGAAATTGCAGCCAGTGATGCTATCCTAAGAGGTTTAATTATGTTTACATTCACTAGCATTCCACAAAGCTAGCTCTTCTCCAATTACTAGCAACTTACAACTTTTATTATAATTTTTCATCTAGAGGTCTGTCTCATCAAGGTCAAAGCCCTTGCAGAGTCATACTGTTTAGCCAGCTCCCCACAGGTGTCTCTAGATAACCATTTGGATAAGTTCTGTAGCCCAGAAGAAACCAGGGCTGATTTTTGAACCCCTGAGATTTTCTCATAAATGCAAACAACAATGCTTTAATGCTGCTTAGATGTGAATGGTTTCTACAGAAAATATTTTCATCTTTAATGCTGCTAAACAACAAATAAACAGAACATGATACTGCACACAGTGTTGCTACATATCCTTTCAAATTTCTCCATGATTGCCGATTATTTTTATAGCGCCACATAATTTACTTCAGGGCATAACTTGCATTACAAGTCTGAAACCCTATGATTCTGTGACAGCTTCAGTGTGTGCCATCTCTCCAGTAATCCCCTTCTCCCTCCTGCTTGCGATGTGAGAACACCTGGACCAGGCAGAGAAATTGTCCAGAGGAACAACAATATCAGAGTTATGCAATGCAGTAACTTTCCTCAGGACACCAGTGATTATTCTGTCCTCATTTTGGGGACTGCTGTGCTGACTAGAAAGTAACAGTAATAATTATTAACTATGTACTCTAATTTGCAGTAGATGAGAAAGAAGAGTAGAAAGAAGAAAGATTAAAAGAAGAAAGTTTTTAAAAATTGTCAAAATATTGATTTTTTTATGTTCTGAATATGTTTGGCCAGAACTAGCATTGTCTCAGTTTAACATTAGGAAGAATCTCCAGAGTCATGTATTAATGTTAGGAGGAGGCACTAGAAAAAGTAATTGGCATAGCCAAAAACCTAGAGGTTCAAAATAAAGATTATGGGGTTTTTTTGAGTTCTTTGATTGATACTAAAGCATCTTTCTTTTTCAAGTACCAAAATCCTTGATATCAGTCCTCATCTATCTAATGGGTATTAGTGGCATTTTATATAATATTACTAAAAAATATTACATCTGAGGCCTTTCAGGGGAAAAAATCCTCAATTATTTCCTATGGAACTGGAGTTTCTTTCCAAATACCTAAGCAATTCTGGAGTAAAAGTAAGAAAAACTGAGTTTAATACCAAATAAAGAGCTGAGGGATTGAGAACAGTTAGCTGTGATTCCTGAAGGAGGTATTTTGAGCCTAAGGTGCAATGCAAGACAACACGTATTATCACCAGCTTTTTCTATATTCAGAGTTTCTAAGGAAGTCTTTCTGCCCCGTATTTTATTTTGATATAGTATAAATGTACTGACAAACATAAAGCCCTCAATGAGTGCAACCAAATTATCCAGAAAAAGATGCAGTTGCAGCTGATCCTTCAGTCATGACACACATTGGAACTTAGGGCAATCTGCTGTCTTGGCAGGAACATCCTTGCCCCTACTCTGGCCAAAGAATTGCATGAAAATTCAAAGTCAAAGCCCTAGACTAATTTTTAAAATTTCCAATAGTAGAATTATTTGGGCTATCTCTATTGCAATAAAATGTCAAAACTCACACTGAGTACTACTTATGGTGAATTATTCAACAGATTTTACACAAGTGCATGATCAGAAGGTCAACTCATGTTGGGTTGTTAGGGTTCACAGTCTGTTTAGACTGAGTTCTCAAAACCTGGGATATTTACACAAAACTCAGGAGAAAAATTATAGCCTGTGTATTTAGTTTAGAAGCTATAAATTTAGTGTCACAGTCTTTCCAGATAGACTTTTTTATTAGAATGTGTGCAATTGCCTTCTAGATGCAACACATGCAGAAACTGTTGCTAAAAAGAGAAATGTGTTTTAAACATCAGAGAAAGTTAGAGCTCTAGTCAAGAAAAAATGGAGAAAGAAAATTGATCAGAAGTCATTCTACAGTCTCTGAACAAAGTACAATTCACCCTAAATTACCCCAAAAGAATTTCATAATGGTGAGAAGCAATTCTGTTGTGACTTCAATACAATCTGCACTCCCTGAGCATTAAGTTCTGTTTTTCTCTAATTAAAGCAATGGATTTTCTTAACTATATTTCAGATAGCTATTTTTAAAAGCGTAGCTCTTGCATGGTGATTCAGACTAGGTATTTGGTGTAAGTGTACATAGCCTGTGCTAACAAAAATTTCAAGTATTAAAAACCCCAAGATTTAATTCGTGAAATCTAAAGCTAGTGAAAAAAAGACATTGCATCATTAATGAAAACGCTAATAATATACATCCAATAGTATAATTTACTTCCAAAAAACTTAATTCAGCAGATGCACAGCTATTTATTTTACATGTAAGGGAGTATTGCTAAAAAGTGGTGAAGTTAAAGCAAGAGACCAACAACTCAGATAGTCATTGCTTGCATTTACAGGGAGATGCAGGGTCCACATGACAGGAAAAACCTACCCCAAACCAAAGAATGGTCAGAAGTTTAAATTCAAAACTGGAAAAATACCAGCTCATGCAGGAATTGTCACTGAAATAGCAGTTTCTTGAATCAGCTGCCCTGGACCCCACAATTTGTCCAGGACCCAGTGATGCTGCAGCAGGGCTGGTTCCCAGCTCCTCACAGCCCAGCCCTGCCCACCACGGCTCCCTGCTCAGAGAAATGGGGTTCAGGGAGCCCTGGGCCCAGAGCTGGGGCTGCCACCTGCATTCCGCTCCTCATGGGCTGGAGTGGGCCGGACCGCGCTGGGCTGGGCCGGGCAGGGCTGGGCCGGGCCGGGCTGTGCTAGGCCAGGCCCTGCCTCCCGGCCCCAGGCTGCGCTGCTGGCTCTGGCCTTCACTGTGATGCGTAGCACGCAGAGCGTCGCCACGGGGATGCGGTGCCTTTACTGAAGCCTTGCAGCAGCAAACTAACACTTTGCCATCCCTCCCCTGTTTCTGCCGCCTGTCTCCCTCTGAAGGGGTGCTGCATGGCACACCGGCGCTGCCTTTGTGACATATGTTCGATCTGCTCTCGGCGTGCTGCTCCTTTTTTAACACCGACTGAGCTGCTGAGTGTGATCACAGGGCCCTGTCCCAGCCAGGTCTGCGCATGGAAGTCAGAACAGCCCGTTCCGAAGGGTGAGGAGCACTGAAACCCCGTGTCTCGTCACCTGCAGCGGGGAGCTCCTGCGGGGAGCTGAGAATAGGCCTGGCTTTACAAGAGTCACAGGCTGGTGTAGCATGTGGAGAAAGCAGCTGAAAGCCAGTCCCTTCTAAAAATAAGATACAGTTTTAGAAAAAAAACCCTAACGACTTGAGGTATCATCCCGCAGGCTGTGTTGCTTCTTCGTGAACCTATACCCACTTTCGAGACAAAGTAGATCTCTTCAGATATTTTCCAAGTGTAAAACAGAAAAATCCGAAAAGCACATTAGATTAAAAGTTTTAGGAAGATCGTGGACCATTAGAAAACAAGGATTAGGGAAAATTTGCATCTGTCAATAGGGTGAAATGAAGCCTGACTAAACTCAGAAATAATAAGTTAGATTTTCAATTTTTATTAATAATCTTTGTGTGACTGAAAAGAAAATTGTTTCCACAGAGCCATCTGATACCAGGAGAAATCAGTGAATGAAAACCCTCATGGCAGTTTTCTTCTCTCATTTGAGCAGAACACAGCAGCTGTGTTATCAAATGTATCATCTGGTAACCTATAATATATTCAGATTTCTGAAGTAAGCGTGCACCTCTCAATTGAATTAAATTAAATGTTTGCTTGATCATAAATTCATGGAGATAGCAATTAATTGTCAGTGGGTGAAATAATCAAAGGTATTTTTAGTTGCCGCATTTAGTTTGGAGGGAAGAAAGTAGTTTTATACATCTAGCAGCAGAGGACAGAGTTTTGGGCTTTAATTTAATGTGAAGAGAAACTGGCTTTGCACGCCTCTTGAGTAGAAAATAGATGGTAGCTGATTAATTCACACAGTTTTAGTCAGCTGCAGGAAACTGCATCGTGCAAGACTACCCATTATACTTGTGGTCACTCAGGAAGCAGGGTTTTAGAGGTGACTACTCCTCTAAAGAGAAAATTCCTTGGGTTGCACATATGTCACCATCAGAGGCTGCAGCCTGTAGCTTCCCTTGCTAATTGCTGCTGCTGTTGCCCTCCCCTCCTCCTCAGTGCCCTCGGTGCCTTCTATTGCCACCTCTGCTGACCTGAAGTGCTGCTATTTGAAGAGGCTGGAAAAATAAACAGGTCTTTGCTAGCTCAGCTTATTTTGACTGCAGCAGTGGAGGAACCATTCATAGGATAGGGAGGTGATTTCCACAGGGTCTGGGTGAAGGCAGTAACCTGTCAATTTGCTGGGACTAATTGGGGTCTTCCCGTAGCAGTCAGTCACTTGGGCTCACTCCTCAAAGACTTAAGTCTCTTGTCTGAAGCAAAGTTCAGACAGGCAAGCACAAAATAGTTTTTATTTCCCTCTGTCTTTTTCCCTTTCCTTTTCCCTTTCCTTTTTCCTTTCCTTTCCTCTTTCCTTTTCTAGAAATGTAAAAAATACCTTAGTTTTGTCCTAGAAATTTCCAGAAAAAAATATTTGTTCGTTGCAAATTACTTGTGTAAAAATATTCAACATCCAGCAGCTCTGCTTTTGTAAATCAGCATAATTTTCTATAGATAATGTGGATGTTTCCATAACCAAATCCTGGAAAATACGATAAAGTTGACACTAAGTATGGTCTCAGAAGTCTCTTACATGAGATTTTCTTTTAAAAATATACTACCCAACATTTTATTTTTCTTATACATCATTGTAGTAGATGTGACTGAATTATCAGAAAGGAATAAGTACAACAAAATCCAGCTGATTGTTTACTGAAAACTAGAAACTTGAGTGATGTGACTCTTCAGGGGTTCATGGAGCTGCAAGAGAAAAATTACAGTTATGGAAGTGCATTTTTTATTTCTTCGACATAAATAAACTAGGACTCAGTCCCTACCACGTTATAACTTATCTGGCTTGGGAGTAACTACAAACAATTAAAACATAGGAAAAAGAGGAAAAACATAAATCAAATGAACAGACTTTATGTACTGTAGACTAAGGGAGAAGCATGAAAAAAGCAGATAGAATAAATGCCCTTCATTTTATTTTTAATTTGGTAATATGTGTTGTGAGATATAAGAATGACAAGAAAAATATAGAAGAAAGCAGCGGAAAGAGGATTCCTTACACAGCTGATTCTGATTATGCTGGAGACCAGAGGTATCCTAAATGCATTTTGTTCTGTAAATAATTTCCTGATCCACACTACTTTCATATTTTCCATAAAGCATGCTTAATCTAGGAAAACAAACTGAAACATGCTGGCCTTAATTTGATGAACTTCAGTATGCAATCAGACCTCTGACTCAAATCACATTCTTCAACAGTTTCCTGATTGGGGATATTACCTGAATGAGTCCTGGTGAGCCTTTTTCTTTCTCAATCAAGTGTTCATGGCAATTGTATGCAGCCTTTTTCCCCCAAATTGCCTCCCTTTCCCCCCCTTTTTCCCATCAGTGTGTTCCTTTGGGCTGTTCAGCTGTTGGAAATCTCTCCTGTCTGCCTAAGGACCTTCTGCGTTAATGAGGGATAGAAGGGAAGCACACAGGAACTTACAGGGACATTTATGGAAGAGGATTTCCAGGGAGTCATAAGGGAGGGCAGATATCTAATGAAGGCCCTTATCTGTGGATATCTCCAGACAGGTGAGAGAGGAAAGATGATTGTCTCAGGATCAGGAACCACCTTTTAAACAGGACTTTCTCCAGTGTGTTTGATATTATATACTGTGATTTGATATCAAATACTGTGGTGTTTGATATTACATGGTATGAATCCAGGAATGTGCTTTTTTCTCGTTTGAGAGATCTGTTAGATTAGGTGAATCATCAACAGAAATGTCTATTTCTCTCACTAAATTTAAAGGTAAATCTGTTTGGATTTCAATATTTAATAGCAGAATTTTTTTTTTTTGTTTATAAGACCTTGATTGATTTATGAGTTAGCTGGTGATTTGAAGAATGGAAAGTGTAACTAAAACTGATTTAAACATTGGATTTGGTTTTTAAACATTGCAAAGTCAAGTCTGTTTTGCCCATGACAGTCACTGCTGAGTGATCTCTCCCTGCCCTTATCTCAACCATGAGCCTTAGGTTATATTTTCTCTCCCCTGCCCAGCAGAGGAGGGCAGTGACAGAGCAGCTTTGGTGGGCAGCTGCCATCCAACCAGGGTCAATCCAACACACTCTAAAAAGTAACCCAGTAATGCTGAATAGATTTGAGTGATTTATCAATCAGGATTCTCTCCTTTACTCTTTGTTCTCAAATACGTGCAGACACTTTACCTTAGAAATAAAATGGGGTCCTGTTTTCATGTGTAGTTCCTGGCAGGGGCATTGGGGAGGGAGAAGGAGAAGAGGGAGATGGACATTTTATGCTGTTTCATTTTCTTCCATATTTACAGCACCCTCAATTGCAAAAATTAATCCTGAATTTGTCAAAGTTTTTGTTTTTCCAAAGGCAAAATGGACCATTAAAATGCACATTTAGAATAAATGAACCAAGTTGCCTGCAGACCTACTGTGGACTTTAAAAATTATTAGTTTTGCTCGTGTTCCAAGCACTGACTTTCAGTTTATTGAAATGCTAATGAAATTCTGATTATAATATAAAATATAATTTTTTCTTCTATAACATTGTTAATGCCATTCCAGAGACTAATGTTGCAACCAGAATGCTTCATTTTTCATTAATCCTCCAGTTCAGTGCTGAATTTACTTATAAATCTCCCCCTTTATCTAGTTTATGTCTCAAGGCTCCACCAAGTTTAAATTGTATCTAGAATTTTATGACAGCAGAAGTATATTGCTGCAATTAAAATACCAATGAAGCAACCTATAGCACCATTTTCAATATCATTTGTACCACACTGCAAGACATAGGACTGAAGTGAGCGTGGGCCCTTCTATGATTTAACTCTGCTCAGGGAGAATACAGCCACAGTGTTTGAAGAGAAAGATTTGATAGCATTAATCAACAGAAATAGAACAAAAGCAAAATGGATACTGAATCCCATTAATCATAAAATTAATTTTCACAGTACCCTTTTTCCCCTTTCCTGTCACAGAGAGGCCACGTAATGAGGATTAGTTTTGTTACCACGTCTGTGTTGCCTCTGGTTCTGCTCTCACTATCAGCATCCAAGTTCCTGCCAGTCGTTCTTTAAGAAGCCTAACTACTGTTTGCCATCTATTTTTCTCTCTTACTCTCTCTAGGCCAAGGAAATGTGGATGAAAGTGTGCTTTATTCTAGAAAATTGAACTTTTCATCAGAGGAGGATGACATTTTTCCCTGTGCTGGGTGCTTAATTTGGATGCACACTGTGGCTTTCAGAATTATTGCCTGCTATAAATCCTACTGTGGAGTTGGCAATGTCAGTGCAGGTTGATAAAGGTTTTAGCTGTCTTCCATATCCTCAGAGTAAGCTTGGGGGAAAAAATGTTACATTTTTCTTGATCTGTTTCTGTGTTTTCTTCCCTCTAGAGAGATCTGACTTACTTTTCTCTGACTTTTTTTACTTTTTCTCTGACTATCTCTTATTGTAGTGAAAATTGCTTGAAAACCCAAATCTATGTGGGAGATGAGGACTGTGTGAGTCATGATTTAGTTACCAAGACTCTTGCATATCAACATAATGAGTCATCAAATTCCTTGATTTCTTGTTCTGTGGGTGGAGTCTTTTGGCAGCCATTGATACTTGATTGTTCCCCACTCCACCTTTTTGGTCAAAAACTAACTTGAGATGTACATGCACACACCTAAATATTCTGATGAGTTCAGTCTGTTCCAGATTTAGTCAAGCTCACTATCATGTCAGTAAAACTTGGTTAGTGAAACATAAGGAATATTTTTACAGAGTGAGATGTAGTTTTTCAACATCCAGTGCATCCACAGTGTATCTCAGATTCTGAATTTAAGTTTTACCTGCATGTATTAATGATAGATAAATATTACCCTGGTATCACTCATTTGCATGTGGGAGGCATTAAGAAGGTAAAGGATATTTGATGGATTGATATTCTTTGTCTATTTTCAAAGTCAGACACTTGAAAGGTTTTTGTAATAGTAAAGAATTAAGAGCATATATTTTCCAATTACATTAAGTCTAAATATTCTACCTTTTAAACACCTGGTGGATAGCGCTTTTCACCTAAACCTGCAGTTTGTAATTCATGATAATGATGATATGTAAAATTCTACCAGGATTCATTTTTTTTAGCAACAGAAAGGGTAATTTTTGGTTAACTTCAACTTAATTTTTTTTTTTTGTTCAAAGCTTTTTCTTTATAAAAATTAATGATCCCACTGATGCATCAAATTTGTTCTAGAACATTCAAGATTCTGATTTAGGTTTATATTAAAGTATTGAAACTCCCACTGACCTGAGACAATGAAGAGTCACTTTGCTGCTACCAACTGTAGGATATTATTTATGTTGCTGTTGTCTGGGAGAGCGAGCATATTTCCAAGATTAAATGCTGAGGCATGGAGTTATTGCAGAGAGCATTACTAACTTTATTTTTGAATGCAAATCTTTCATTCTGTGCATGGTGAATTACTGTGCAGCTTTTAATCTAAATTTCTTTCAAAGTGTCTTGAATGTAAATGAGAATTCTTTGGTATTTTTACTTTCTATTCCTTATTCTTCTGTTCTGGTGCTGTGCTATATTCTCAGTACTGACTTCTGTATTGTACAGAAGCTTTTGTTCAGCAACTACATTTCTTGGGACTTCACGGGTATCAGAAACTGGGCTCATAGATGTTTGTCTTGGTGACCCAAATAGCCAAGGGATGCATGGGAATGAGAGAAAAATAAATCCTGTTTTGGTTCATAGTGTAGTGATGGGTCTGCTTTATTCTTCCAGCACAGCCTTACAGCTGCTTTGTGCTCCATGAACACGATTGGGATCCTGAAGGAACTGTGCCTCTACTTGTTCCCTCAGCTTTTATGGCCTCTTTATTCTGTGTCTGTATTGAGAAACAAATCTACCACTGGTATTTCCTGCACGTGACCAAAATCCCTGATTATCTGTAACACACATATGATTTTCCTCCCACTGCTCAGTCCTGTCCTAAGGCTTTATCCTAAGGACCATGTGAACTACTGAAGTTTTGTGCTAACGTGATCCTACAGAATATATAACTGCGTCCTTAGAATTAGCCTCCCTTATTTTGCTACAGCGATAGGTGCACTAGTATTGAAACCAGAGAAGAAACCTGCAAATCAAAACAAATTAGGAAAGAAGGCAGATAAATGGACAAATCAGGGTGGGCTATTAGAGGCCAATAACATAATTTTGAAGAGTCTCAAAATCATAATTTCAGTAAGTGGGAAATAGAGCTTAAAGAATGTGATGGAGTGTTGAAGTCTGAGGGAAAATACCCCAAAGTGGTAGATGTTTAATAACCTGCTCTAAAATCTACCAACTCAGAATGATCAACAGTTTATTTCCAGGTTTTCAGGAGTTATATTAAAATCCAGTTACAGAAGGTGAATTCTGAGGATAGAAAATAAATAGCATGCGACGTTTACTCTTGAAGGATGAAGTAGAAGAAATTCACACAAAACTCAGCAACTTCTCCCAGAAAACAGAAAGCACATGAGTAGATAAATAGATCAAAGAAATAGGATTACATTCCATAGCTCCTTCTAAGATGCTAAGTATATACACTACAAAGCTTTATGGAGTTCTTCTCTCAATCAAAGCTCAAATAGTCGATTGTCAGCATCACATAATTTGATGACACATTGCTGTTACTGTTTTTAATTGATAGATTTCTGTCAATAAGTTAATTCCAAGAACACTTTTGGCTATGTCACTAGCAAGAGTGTTCTGTCAACAGTGTAACTGCAGGAATGACACACACTTGTTAATTCTGGCAGCACTGCACGTGCTGGGAATATCTGAAACATATATCATCCCATCTGGTCCCCCCAGTTAAGCAGGGATGTTGTAAGACAGCGCTTTAATGACAGACTTTTTATAAAGAATTTAGAGCCTTCAACTCAGTGGTGTGAGCTGCTTAGATATCCTTTTTTTGGAGGCAGTAACAGATGTGCATTGAAATAGCAGGGTTCATTCTGGCTGGTCGATCTGTGCACAAAATATCCCTCTGCAATCTTGTTTCAGAGATGGAAACACCCTCATTATTTTAATCCCCAACCTCTTTGCAGCATGAAAAAGGACCATGATTTAAAAACTAAAATGGAGAGCCATGACAAGAAATATCTGCAGGGGAACACATTCTCTTATGCAAGCTGCCTCTCAGGTCCTTTGCAGAGCAACAGATTGTGCTACTCATCTGAGTAACCAACACACAGTGGCACCCAGGGTTATTATGAGACCCAGGTGACCAACTTTTCATTGCTTCAATGCCTGTTCATTGCCAACACTTTTGACAATGAAATGTACCAATTCACTGTGTTTCTTATCATACTCTTGCCAGAAATGGAAAGAAATAATACCTTCAGTCTGAGGCAAGCTAGCTTTCAGTTAATGCTTTCATTTCCGTACTAGGAGGATTTAAATGTTGTACTTAAGAATGAGCTTGTGGAGCTGCATCTGCACAGCACCTTGTGGAAGCAGACTAGCAATATATGGTATTTAGTCATACTTTGTAATTATATGGTTATATGAATCATTCCAGGGTCCCTCTCACCCCAGGGAGAGAGAAAGGAAGCTGCTGTGGGTCTGTGTTCTCTCTGCCACAGTGGGGCTGAGCATGCATTCCCAGCTGGTGCATTTGCACACACTCACACATGCACACGTGGCCAAGCACGCAGAGCAGAGAGAGGTTTCAGCACCCACATAAACACCCACAGCACTCACACTGACATGAAGATCAGAGATGGCCTCATCTGTTCCTCCTTCCAGGACAGCTGGGACTGGAGTCAGGGTACATACACACCCTCACTCTGGATTCACAAACACACATCTTGAATCCTAACTCGCATTGGGTTTCTTGAATCCATCCAATATCCCTGGCCCATTCCCACACACAGACTGCAGCCTTAGGTATTTCCCTCTATGGATCTCTTCCTTCCTAACACTGGTCTAATCTGAAGTTCATGAGCAATTTTCACCCAGAGGCTCGGACATTTACCCAAACAGAAAATAATTAGAATGTGTTTAATACAAGGTTACAACAGGCTGTGGTAATCAATCATCTGATTTACCAGGCTTTTCCTACTATTTCCTACAGGCTATGCCTACTTTTCCTTTTTATTCCACTTTTTTCTTGCTGACCCAGCTTGATCCCTTTCTTCCCCTACTTTTGTTCCTTCCTCTAAATATTTCACATGTTCTTACAGTCCCCTTGTAGACAACCCATAGTTCTATACCATCTTCAAATTCTTTGTGCTCCCCGGCAAAACTCTCTTCTGCCTGCATCTCAAAATAAATACTGTACCCCTTTGGGAAATTGTCCCCCTTGGTTTGTATGGTGTTCCAGGAAGACAACTTCAAACTTTTCTTGAGTTGGCAGGTGGGACAAGGGATAATGGTCTAATTGTTCTTCTTTGACAATCTTAAGATACCTGATTTGGTGTGCTCCATATTCCCTTATCAGCTTACTTGCTGGGTGCCTTGGCCTTCCATTGTTCCTTGGATGTTACTGAGTCTTTTTTTCCACTGTGTTTAGCTTTTAAAACATAACCTAATAAGAATAGGTGGTCTCATCTGTCATCACACAAATACATTTAAATAGAAGATATGTTTTATTAGAGGGAACAAAAACAAGCTGTTATTCACATGAGGAACATTCTTTTTACCACTTTTCATGCACAGTTTTCCAAGAACTCTGTACCTTAAAAATGTTGAAGACATTTTGAAAATCTTGTCCTTATGAAAGTATATGTCAATGTAGAAAGGTATTCTGATAATCACGACTTTCATTCATGGTCTCTTCAAAATCTTCAGATATAGCAATTGTAAAACTCATGCATTTTCAATTTTGAGTTTAATTCACGTTACTTTTATTTATTAATACAGTCTCCTATATGAATAACTTCTTTTTCATTAAAATGAACATTAAATGCATCTATGTCTCTAAAATACTTATATCTCCTTTGTATCAAGGAAGATAGGCTGATGGAATAAAAATGAATTGCTTCAAAAAGTGAAAAAATAAAATTGTTCATTCCCCTTCTGAAATTTTTCATAAGTCTGATGAAGTACAATAAAAATTCAAGACTGTGACTGCATAATTTCAAGATGAAAGGGTGGAATAATGTATGAATTTAGACAGTCAAGCAGAAGATAGCAGCACAAATGACTGCCATATATCAAAACAGTCTTCTCATGACTGCTGTACATTGTCTTGAAGCTCTCTTTTCCTTACACACTAATTATGCAATAACAGCAAGCTTTGGTTACGATGGAAAGGCAGTCTTATTTTATCTTGCAAGCCTGACAAATCAATCAACTTGTTTTTAAGAGTCTTAATTCAAAAATCCTTCAGCACTTTTTTTTTTTTTAAATTTATGCAGTGCTTCGGGATTCAGAGTCAGAAAAAAGACTGCAGTGCAATCCCCAGTGAATAACTGATATGCTCACATGCATTTAGGTCAATGGATGCTTTTTAGAATTTATGCTGGTGTGAAAAATATTGACTAAATTTAGCTGAATCATCACTTCATTCGGTATTCCTTTTTATTCTTACATCAGATATAAATGAACACAGGCTTTTTAAATGTGATTTTCTTTTCACTGTCATATCTTTTGAATTTCATGCTTAATGTTTTTGTCTGATACATCTGTTGTGGCTTCTGCTGGATAAGTACAGTCTTCAGAGGCCTAGGGGGAAAAATCCCAAAGGGTTATAGCAACATTGATCCTAAAAGGAAAAGATTTCATCTGCAGGTGATATATGAATACTGCACTTTACACGTATGTTCAGTGTCACACTTTAATGGCAGAATTCAGTTCAAAATTGAAATGTCTAAATTTAGTTCAATGCAGTTAGTTCATCTGACAGAATTTTCTAGAAAGTTTTCTGGTCAGACTGCATCCATTTATTCTTGGTATCTCGAACTGTATAAAAATAATGAAATTCAATATAGTTAGGGCTCACCATAAAATCAGCGTTTGGGAAACTAGATTCAAAATATTATCTTGAATTTTTCAGCTGCCATTTTATACCTGTATATCCATAATTTAGATTCACAAAATCATTTGCAGCTACCATTCAATTCTAGAAGCAGCAGAAGGTCCCCAGTTTCCAGAATATTACATACCGGTCATATAAGCCATTTTATCTTAATGGTACACTCAGCTTCATTCTCACATCTTCAAATTTACAAACATCAGTATATTTTCTGCCCAAATCTGCTGGCAGACTCAGTGAAGAAAGGTTCTTGGAGCTTGCACACCTAACAGTCTCTGCACACATGACTGGAATGAAGGTGATGGGTTTTGCTCAACATACTCAGTGATTAAAAGAGTATCAGAGGTGCTGCTTCATTTCTTTGAGCCTGCTGGGAATCAAACTCCCATCTCATGGGAAAGAAAATGAAACCCTGTTTTTCCTCTTGAAACATTAGAGAAGGCGCTTAAATCCTACTACTGAAGTTGCTAAACCTCTTTTGAATCCTGCTGAAACTGTTCTCTATTTTCAGTGCTGGAAAGTGTCTCTGTTCTTAGATAATTCTCCCCTTAGAGTTTCTGTGAATTAGTGACGTTTTGCAGTGGTCACTATTGCACAGCATAAATATATCTTCTTGTATCTGCCCACAGTTTTGTTTTGTACCTAGATAAATTACATATCTCAGTTTGTTTCAATATTATGTCCAAGAAATGAAATCCTGAAAAAGCCATTTAGCACATTGTTGCCTCCCCAGAGCAGTGCAACATTATTCCCTATTGAGCTCCTCACATTATATTACCAGCTATAAAATGTATGTTCTTTTGTTGTGCTTGTAAAATTGATTCATTCCAATATGCCTAACTTTCCTTTCGTGAAAAATATTCTGAATAGTATTTACATATCTAGAAATGAAGGATTTAAACCAAATAACTTTACTAATTTAAATTCTCATGCTAGTTTAAAAAAAATCCAAACTTCTAATGAACTACATATATTTATGTGCATATCTTGGAAGAATGCCTGTGGTTTTATACAAAGGATGCAAAGGAACATTTTCCCAAATGAAACTAGTTCAAATTTTTCGTAGATCAATTATTTATACAGCTTGAGTTCAGCCTGTAATCCCTTTTAGCTTTTTCCCCTTTTGCAACACAAAGCATGGTAGAATTAAAATGAACAATATTATGAATGAGCAACTGCTGTATTCAGAATGAGTTTCTCAAGTCAAAAAGAAGTTTTCATCTATGTCATAATGTAAAAGAGAGAGAAAGTGTTCAAATCATTCAGTGCATGAATGACAGATTGGTGACCTTTGCAATATACTTATTGTTGCACGTTTATTAAACTAAGACTAAATTACTCAAATACATCTCAGATCTGAAGGGGATTAGTGCCACTTGTAAAATGCTTATAATTTTCTTTAATCAGCATGCAAGAAATAGACAAATTGCTCCATTTGAGAAAATATATTCAATGACTGGTAAAACTCATTCTGGAAAAGAGCATGTTGACTGATAGGAGGGAGGGAAAACATTGGTTATCTATGTATTACAGTCATTACTCCCATAATAGTTCTTAAAATTCAGAAGGGAAGTGAATAATATTTTTGACTGTTCCTTGTCCCATATGTACATAGAAAGAGAATCAAGAGTTCCACATGGGTCCTGACTTGTCATGATTATATATTGCAAATACAAATGTATTTGTAAATGCACATGGAGATTGAAAAGATTTCTCTTAGAAGCTTAACACTTGAGTTATGAGAGTTGAAACCCTCCAAAACAGACAGCTCCTTTTGATCCATACAATTTCAGTCTGAAGGCTTTACTGATGTCACAGAAAATCTCAATAGAGAGCTTGATTCAGCTTCCACTGAAATATGCCTGAATGCCTCAGATATGCTGGGTCTTAATTACAGCTGGGTTTGGCTTTGCTAATGAAAAACAAATGTAGAAAAGCTATAGATGAAATTAAAACCTGTTAACTTTATGAAATAAATATATCATAGAATATATTTTTTTAGAAGGCCTATAAGACCAGCGAGTCCAAGTTTACCTATCCCTGCTACATCTACCACTAAACCATGTCCCCAGGTGCCACATAAAACCATAGAATTTTTAAGGTTGGAAAACATCTTTAAAGTCATCAAGACCAACTGTCAATCCAGCATCACCATGCTCACCACTTAACCATGTCCCTAAGTACCAAATCTTTTTTGAACACTTCCAGGGACAAAGACTCGACAACTTCTCTGGGTAGGGTGTTCCAGTGCTTGGCCACCCTTGCAGTGAAGAAATATTTCCTAATATCTAATTGAAACCTCCCCTGGTGCAACTTGAGGCCATTTCCTCTCCTCCTGTCACTGGTTACGTGGGAGAAGAGAATGACCCCAATCTCACTACAACCTCCTTCATTTCAACAAACCTTATTATGGTGATCTTTTCAGAATCTCTTGAAAAAAAGGCCCATTTTACACATTAATCACCACTGTAAGCATACTGGCCTATTCCTTTTGATGGCGGTGATCATTTGCTTTGCCATCTATGAAGATTTTAATGTTTCTGCTACTTTTATTGTTAACTTTGTAGGCTGCATCTGCTTCATTAATTTGGTGACTTCATTTCCCCTCATATTATATCTGCTCTTTATACACTGAGAGATTCTACTTTTCCACTTTTTGTCTCCCTTGTAATTTCTCACATGCCTGAATTATGTTTTCCAGAAGTCTTATATTTATTTTGTAGGTTTTCAAACTTTTTTCTCTGTTTAATATTTGTCTAATGAATTGGTAATCTTACATTACCTCTTTTTTTGCTAATATCATGACAACTTTAATTTTTAAAATTTTTCTTCCTGGGGCATATGGTCTAATTATGATGTTTGCTGTCAAAAACAGCAAGACTATGTCACTCAATTCATCTAACTGTGCATCTTTTGACTGACAAATCCATCTTCTCCTGTCTCAGTAGGTTCCTTGTTTACCACCTTTCTCTTGGATTGCCCATTTTACATTTTGGTGAGCACATTTATGACAGTCCCTGCTAGACTGGCTATCCAATTTTTATGATATAAATAAGCATTTTATAAAACTGTCATGTGGAAAGAAGTTAATTATTGCATTTTATGGGATCTACATATTCAGAGCTTATGCATTAGGTTAATAAGAAATCAAATACGATGGCTAGGCTATTTCTCTAGTTTATTGAAACAAAGCACATTAAATGTTTTTTGCAGTAGCAGTCTATTTTAACTTACTATCTAGAAGCTGCCTTTTTCTTTAACAATTGAGTGCAAAATTTGAAGCCATCCATTGATTTATTCCAAGTTTTCTACACTAAGGCAATAGTGCAATGTTTGTGTAATAAGAGTTCACACAACACAGAAACTAAAAAGAATTCTCATTAAGATCATAAATATCAGAAGGAAAAACTAGATGTTAATTTGGAGCTGGTTCCAAATTGTAGAAGACTGACAAAAGACCAAGGCAATTATGCAATTCTGTGCTTCGCTGGATAAGACATTCCCCCAAGAATTTGTAAACCTTAAGCAATGCACATGGAGTTATTTAATCAAGGTGTAAATCTGTGATACCTTGTCGCCCTGGTTTTACAGGGCCCCATAAGTTGTAACACTGTAGCTGTAGTTTCCCATGCTTGTTCTGTAAACATGGTCCTTGTTTTTCTTAACCGGCCGGGATTGTTTTACACTTGTAGAATTGTTTTTCATTCCTTTCCCTGGGGTGGAGAAAGATGATTGACCATGTCTTTGTCCTGTAAACCTTTAGGGGTGTTGACCCCTTTCACCAATCTTTGACTGTCCTTAGAAACATATAAAAATAGGTAAATAAAGAAGGGCAGGGCTTTTGGTCGGTCCTGCCTGGTGAAACCACTGCTGCTCTGTGACCCGCGTGTTTCTTCTGTTGCTAACTAACCTACAATACCTTACCTGACATATATGGCTTTTTTAAGCCACTTTGCAGAGCCAAAATATTTAAGCCCTGCCTATCAGCACCTACTTCACAGTATAGCTTATAAACATACCAAATTTATTATAGCGTGCTGGTATTTTGAGATTATAACTATTTCTATTACTGAAATAAAGCAAAAATTAAGTTTCTGTCTAACCTTTATTTATTGTGTTCCATCACCCTACTTGTTAATGCATGAAACATCCAATTTTTTTCTGTTGAATGTATGCCTTTCCGTCTTAAACAGCTTACTGAACATCATACTTCAGGTTGAAACCATTATACTTTTCCCAAGTCCTTCTACTGTGATTAGAGTATATATATCTATATCTATGTATATAATCTATATGAGAGATAACATTCAGGAAATGTGTCAAGAAATACAAAGGCTTTTCAGTCCATGCTCTTTTCAACAATAAACACTGACTGAAGAACAAGCCAGTGACAAAGGAGGGACAAAACATGGATTGTAAAATCCTTACCTCTGTGTTACACTGATGTTCTCTGGGGACAGTTTGCCTTTTTTTTCCTGACATTTGCATATTTCTTCAAATGCACAGGTTCTTACATGGGTATTTATACACACATGTAAAGAAATACTTGTGTATGACAGGTGAAAGTGCCACCATATGACTAATGTGGGACACCCAGTGCTTGTACTAGATAAGTATCTAACAATCCCAGGAAGACTTGAGCTATGCTTTACAATATTTAAGCTTTAATTATTCCTTTTAGAGTAAAAAAAACCCTGATTGATCAATGTGTGTGCCACGATGGTGGCATGCACACTGTGGAACATGCTTACCTAAATCTGAATAGAAAGACCAATCGTGGAAAGCTTACTTCATGACGCTGGAAGATTCAAAATTTCAGGAAAAAAAAAAGACAAAAATATTGATCAGGTGATGCAGCATTTGATGGGAAATGATTGACATACAGATACATTCATATTGGCATGTCTGGTGCTTGTAGCCGTTTGTCTCCATTTTTGATGCATAGAGCAATGGAGAAATGTTGCTAAAAATCTAATCTTTTTGATTATGTGAAAAAAACTGTGTGAGAATTTATAAAAACAAGTCAGATTTCCTATCCACATTAAACATTATTTTTCATTCTTCACTGCTAATTTGAAGAAGGAACAGCATGCATGTATCTAAAACTTTTGATATGAAACATTAAGTGCTATAATAGCAAATGCCTGCATGTCAGCATTACTACATAAACACTAAAATTTCACAGCAGGAAGATTCACAAAATGGTTCCTTCATGATTGAAGACTTTTGTAGATTCAGCAAAGAAAATGTGTTGCTAAAACAGGTTAACCTTATTAAAAGAGCTTTTGGCTTGTAGTAGTTCTGCTTCCAAGTGTGTTGTGAATCTGGAATAACTGGGTCTTACTTGGTAAGCACCGGTCACGCTGCAGGATTTTCCTACTATGGAATGTCTGACATTGTTTGCCTTTTTCTAAGGAGTCCTTTGCTGGCTCCCCTTACATAGAGCTGACTTGCTTATTTCAACCAGTTAATTGTCTCCTTGTCATCTGTTTAATACAATCTTAAGAAATAATCATGCTTGTAGCATGTTTTCATAAAGTATTGGGTTTCTCTTACATCTCTTCAAGCAAATAGTAATCTTATCCATTATATATGGCATTCTTCAAGGTATAAGCAACTCTAAACTGTTGCAATATATATCTTTGTCAAGTCTCCTTTTTGGATTTCTTTTTTGTTTATCATTTTATCGGTAGTTTATCTCAATATTTTTAGTATATTTCTGTGTTCATGTACCTGACTGATATAGAATTCCCCACGTAGCTAGGTAGATTCAGATAAATGGGTTCAAATAAATCAAAGTAATTACAAATTCTCATCACTTCACAATTCCTCAAGTCAAGCAGAAATGTGCTAATATTTGTAAACATTACAGTTTCATGACTATATTATTAAAAAGAGCCACCTTATCTTGATTAGAAATATTTGCAAACTCAAGGAGTAAAATGTGAGAATAAGGAATTTTAGTAATGTTTAGTAATGTTGTAATTGTAAATATAAGGAAAAATACTTATAAATACTTTTTTTAATATAAAAGAATTGTAATAAATTTGTTGCAGCCTTATTTTACACTGTTATGTTATACCTAGTTCCAGCTTCCTTGTGTCATGCTCAGACTGAATGCAGGAACACAGTACCACAACCTGACATTTTAAGAGGTTTCAAGAGTGATGTGCAGCTTAGACAAATCAGATTTTTCCAAGATGCTATAAACTGAAAAGTCAAACTGGACAAAAATGTTATTATAGATGTTTCAAAAGAAAAAGAATTCTACTGCTTTGTCTATATTATTGATAAAATTTTCTTTTAGGAGAAAAATACTGGCTTTACTATCTTGAAACTTGAAATGAAAGACTGATTTTACATAAAAGAGAAAATTTATTTTTCCAGGAGATATACAGAAAAGTGCTCATCTAAACCCTTTAGAAGTAAAATAAATGTTCAACAAATCAATTAAACTTTAAAATTTGTAACAGAAGTTGTGTTTAGGCTGAAAAATACATATTATCATCTAAAATGAATGCTTTCCAATTTATCTTTAACCAAAATTTGGTCTAAATACTTCTAATACTGAGTTAATTGGTATAATTATCTGTCTTAATTTAAAAAAAATTATTGCATGAACATATCTGAGTTATGGATGATTTAATTAATAAAACAATACAAATATTTATCATGTTTTTTTTAAAATTCCTGGTCATAATGTTCTGTACATCTTTCATCACAAATTTTTTAATAATATCAGTATAAAAAATTACTGCCCTGTAGTGTTGCACTGATAACAAAATCAGGTTACAAGGTGTGAGTTTTCTATCTCAGACAAACTAATCTAAGATGAACTGAGTAGTATAATATAAATCAAAACTTAATAAGATTTCATCTCTTTTCGGATTTGACAAATGGGTCCCAGTTTAAATTTCACCAGTTTTCCAGGCAGTTTGAGACAAATGTTTATCTTTCTCCCTGATATGGGGAATCTAAATTTGGACTTAATTCCAAAAGCTCATTGTAAAAGTTCTATTGTTTGATACGTTATTTGTACCAAGCTTTTTACACAAATTTAGCGAGACCGATAATTAATTCAAAGTAAATCAGCTGTAAGAGCTCTATGAGCCTTTACGGTACTTTGAAAGCTCTGCAATTAGTAGACATTAATTTCCCATGTATCTATATGAAAGGCTTTATCCAAAGCTTTATCAAAGGTAATGTAAAAGTTCACACAACTTCAGTGCAAATTGAGGAATTCTTACAAAAGGGTCTAGATGAGCAAGCGTACATTTAATGTTAGATGCATGAATAGTGACATTGAAGGCAGAGGAAATTATTCTAGTTCTTAAAACAAGTATATGTTGGAAGAACCAGCCTTACACTGCTTTAATCTTCTGTAGGACTTTGAGGAGCAAGTAAAATGATGGCATTTTGAAATAATTGATAGGATGAACCTGGATAAACGTGCAGATGAACTTGAAACCCCATTAAAGCGTATGTCACACCTCGCCAAATACCTGGGGCAATTCACTGCAACCTTCCTACTGAAAGAGACTGAGAACAACTCTCAGAGAAGCTCCACAGCCAGAAAGTTTTATTTCAATCTTCATGTCAGCCCTGCTCAGCTGAGCTGCTACAACAGCACACGCAGAAGTAACTCCAGAAAACAAGCAGCTCGTTCATTCATTCACGGCGTCTCCAGCCCTGACAGTTCATCGCTGTCTCCCAGACCTGCACTTCTGTGCCCTTATCATTTTTCCACTAAAAATGACAAGATGTACATGTACCACAAAAGATTTAGCATGACTGCTCCTGTTCCTTTGTGCTGGGATGCCTTTCTTGACAGCATATCTTTGTGACAAATAGCACTCAGTGTCTTAGGATATACTTGCAGAGAAATATAAAATTTTCTTGAAAAAATGTGCTGTAAATAATATGCACACATAGAACATTACAACTGAGCCTTACTAACACCTTTGAATTAAAAAACAAACAAACAAAAAAACCAAACCCAAAACCCAAAAAAGCTAAAAAGTGGTCTCCCAGTTGAATTATTTTCACAATGTTTGTTATTTGCCTGGAATGTGGATAAACTTATGCTACAAGCTGAAGAGTTAGAGGAGAGAAAAAATAAGACAGCTATAATCAGTTACTGGAAACTTCTTCAGATTATTCCTTGTATCTGTTGCGCAATCCCTCATGTGCTCAGCCTTCTTAGGTGAATATATGTTCTCAGAGGTATCAGTACTGTCTGTCTCTAATAATGAGGTACAGGCCCATGATGCATTTCATATTTTTGATCAAGGAATCAAGAGAGTGGAGCAGGCCAAGTCTCTTCTTGTGAGTCAGGGAAAAAGAAAATGCAGCTCCAGGGAGCACAGCAGCTCAGTAATAGATGCCACTGAGGAGACACCTGTGTCTTCTAGATCACCATCATCCTTCATACCTGAACGTGACTGAATGTGAACAGAACAGAAAGTTGGCAAAATCCCAAGGGCATTTGACAAGACTGGATTTGCCTTTTATGAAGATCATGCACATGGGCAAGTAGCGTGACTGAACCAAGTGTCCCTCAGTCGGACACGAAACAATCAGGTAACTTAGGAGATCAGCCACCAAGGCCAGGCAGAGAGCAAAAAGAGACCCAGCCTCTCTTTACTCTTATATTTATACCTTTTTACAGACAGTTATGGATTGGACAAAGAGGTTGCCACCTCTCAAATTCCATAGGTGAGAAACACAGTCTATCACATTCTCCACCCCAGAAAGAAGAATGAAAAACAACATCCAAAGTACAAAACAATCCTTGGCCGGTTATAGGAACATGGATTGTTTACACAAAATCTATGAGAACCTTTGCTACCAACTATAAACACAGCACTCTAGAAAAATCAGGACAACAACCAAGTCTCTAATTAAGAAGAGATGATGATAATGACCTGAGAAGTAGCATTTGTTCATGTAGTAATAGATACTTGTACTCTTGGAATACAGCAGTATCAATTGAAACCATGTTGTTTTCCAAAAAAGTCTATAGTCTTAATATGCAATATTGTCAACATCTCCCTGACCAACTAATTAAAACAGGCCAGGATCTGAGACGCAACTCAAGTTTGTTTATGTTTTTCTCAAAACATATAAAATATACATACATAATATAATATGCATTTATTCCTTGTATTGTTTCCTCCAATTTTTCCTCATTTAGAATGGTCAGAATTCTCTCAGTAACATAAAAGGCCTGCTGAGCAGTCTAAGTCTCCAGTGGAATGCCAAAATGAGTTGATTTAGCACTTGTAAATTTGCCAATGTCCACCAGAAACTTCAAGAGAGTAATAAATGTTTTGTGTTTCTGATTTTGCCAACTCTAGTGTAGCAAAGAGAGACAAGAAGAAAAAACAAGAACCAGAGATCAAGAAGAGGCTTCACAATTACGATCTCTTTTCTGTGGGGGCAAATATTGTCCCCATTCCGAGCATGCTAATGTCATTAATATAACTACATGGTCTCTCTGGTCCTGCACAATTTCAGAATCTTATTTGGCCAGAGTAAAAATTCACACATCATCCTGATACAAATAAAATGCAAATGAAGGCATGATTAACCATCAAAAACCTGATGTAGAAGACCATATGCTTGTACAGACCCACATAAAATCACAGTGGGTAGAAAGAACAGGATTTACCTATTCTGTGTTTGCCAAAGGGATACAAAGATAAATGTTACTTAGAAATCACAAGAGAGCAAATGATCAGCTGAAACATACAGTCATCCCAACCCATCAGGATCAGCTCCTGCCTCCTGTTCTCGTCTTAACCATCTCTATCCCCGAGATGCAATATGGGAGATGAGTGGGCTTGTGTGTGGGGAGAGTTAAAGCATTTACTTTTCCAGCAATACATAGCCATATCTTTTTGTTTGTTGCTAAATAGTATCACGGGTCAGCTCTTCTCTCTCCTTGAGTGGTCAGAAGCAGTCAGCACATGGCTAGGACTTAGCCTAGAAAATATGGCATTGCTTCCTCTCCTTCCCACTAGCACAAACAGGCATCACTCCCAAATCTATCAAAGATATATGCAATTGCATGGTGTTAGGAGACCTGCAGGGAAAGCATTTTCAAAGAAATTTCTGGCCTCTGAAAGAAGAATTGTTAACATTGATTTTCCCCATAGCAAAAGATGTGAATATACAGCACCCTTAATGCTTCATTTATTCTGTACCTTTGGCAGTTTGCTGCAGCAGCATTCAGAGTGATCTATAAAGTTGCCAGAAGGAACCAAATTTTCCATAGAAATGATGAATCTTTAGCACAGGAAGCTTAAGGTTTTGAAATGCAATTTAATATTAGCTCCTGATTTCTATTGACCCCTTTGTACTCTCTTGGAAAAGAAATAAAGCTCATAGAAACACTTCTTGTACTACAGGGAAAAGAAGTCCCCTGAAACAGGGAGCTAGCTTTGACTCTCAGTGCTCCTGGCTTTTTTTCTCTTTAAGACAATCACTAAAGAAATTAATCCCCTGTCACTTTCAGAGTCACGTATTTCACATCAATTGAAGTTTGCAGTCATAGGTGAAAAATAAAAGAACAAATGACAAAAGTAAGAGGGCAGCAAGCTCTGCGGCAATTTATTCTCTCTAACTAACAAAATGACACAGAATATTTTAAAGGCAATTACAAAGAGCATATTGATTTGTAGATTTATAAAAGAGGAATAAGCAAGGTTCCTGTTTCATTTGTGTGTGTGTGTGTGTGTTTAAATCTAGATAGAAACATTTTACTTATTTGAATCCTGAAGAATGGAACTGTTTTTCCTCTATCTGTGTCTAGTATTTCCCACCTTTTATCTCCCACCTTCCTTCTGCTAGCTTTTCACTGCAATCCAACACAAAGATGTCAGCTGCAACAGAAAAAATTACTGGTACAGCTGCATGAAAATTAGACAGTGACCAGATGTCATCTCCACTGCTCAGTCTTAGCAGTTAGCTCTGGCAATGTCTTTTGTTTCACTTTATTAAGGGAGACAAGGTTGTAAAGGCTTCTTAGGTAAAGGGTAAATAATGTATCTGGCTTGAAATGGATAGCAGGAGCAAAGCACCAGAAAGAGCACAGAAAGAGTTCTGTCCCTTTCTGCTGATGAATCTGTGGAAGAAAACTAAAAATATTGTCAAAAATGCTGATGAAGCTGTTGCAGGTATCTACAGACACCATTATAAACCAGTATTTTTGAAAAGGACACAATGCATTATATGTAATATCTATAAATATAAAAATACATATAATTATTTATATGCAGTGCCAAAATAGATATTTGACAATACAATTGGATTATGCTGGATTCTTTCACTTCCAATTTAGACTTTAATGTAATTTATATCACATTACAAAGAGGTGCCAGATGCTCCAGCTTCCAGTTGTTGGGCAATTGATGGACTACCATTATTTTTCTGCAGATAAACAGATTTTTTTTTTTAAATTTTAATCTATGCTTTCCAATTGTGTTTATATGTAAGCACTGATTCATATCCTTTCTAAATAAGTATTTGATTTTGTTGACTTCATTAACAAAAGTCTCATGGTAAGAGTGTGCCCACAGCACACATGGGATTGGGAGTGGAGATTGTGAGACAGGCCTGCACTTCTGCTAGACACTCCTACAACATTCAAATTAGGTTAGCTGCATATGAAAGTAGATATATAAATCTTAAACTGAAAAATTGCAGGCTAATTAGTGGAGCTCAAAGTATAATCAGAATGAAACCCCTCTGCATGCATATTATGTGCTGCCCAAAGACAGTACAGGGATTAGTTTCTGCCCAAAGCCTCTTTCTACAAGTGAATTAACAGGGAATGTAGGACAATGCCTAACAAAGACAGGGCTGTTGGGCTGCTGTGTTATGATGTGAAGACCCGCAGACAGGAAGGCAGATTTTATCAGCTGAAGTCAAATGCCTCAGAACAGTCGTGTTGTAATAAAGGAGCAGGTTACAAAACTGCAGTGCAGAGGGCATGGTAAATAATAATTGAACACTGTGAGGCAAAGGCCAAGGGTATAACATAAGATAAAGTGCTAGTTTTGCATATACTGGTAAATAAGGAGATGTGATTTAAGGATTGCCTCTACTACCAAAAGAGAAATCTGGTTCCTCCTCTGAAGTGTTAATATCATCCTACTGCTCCACTGGTACTAATGCTGTAAGGAATCCTAGCCAGGCAGCATTGATACCATTCTATTTTTCCATGCCAGAACCTCTATTCATTGAAACAGGGCTAACTATTAATCATTTCTATGCCTGTTCTTCTGTACATTTTATAACTCACTGACATGAAGTAGCATATGGTGGATAATATTTTCCAATTACTTTAGTTAAACACTGTAAAACAAATGTAAGAGATGGTGCTTCCTGTGCCTGGACAAAACACATCCCCAGCCTGGGAATAAATAAATCCTAGGACAGATGTTCTATTATAATTGATTAAAAAATGCTGGGGTTTAAGATAAACTGTTCTGCATCCTCTGACAACAGGCTGTTATTTGCCTCTGGTCTCAAAACTGCATCCATATATAGAGACTTTTTCATCCCCTCTCCAGGGTCAGTTTGTCTCCTGACTTCTGTTAGGTGTCACACCATTGGTCAGGTACCAATTCTTGTTCTGCATCACAAATGTTCTACACCTATTAAGGACTAACTTGCACTAATCTGCATAATTATTTCAGAATCTTTGAACAGTATTGCTGCACTTATTGTGAGCTGGTGTCACCAACACACAGGCTCTTTGATGAGTTACTTACAATACTTTTCTCCTTCCCATTGCCACACATTTGCTTTTGTTTTCCAAGCCATGCAATTAAGACAAGGGAAAGGTCATTCACATTTTACAAGCCATGCAATCAAATATGATTTGTTTGCATTCCTAGCCTCTCTCTTTTTTTTTTTCCCTTGCTGACAACAGTATCCTGACAGTATTATCCTGAGGAACATTGTCAGGTGCAGTTAATCAGATCTAAAAGGCCAGCAAGGATGTATGAAATGAAAAAGAGAACTGAATGAGACAGAGAAAATTGCTGAAGAGAAAAAGTGTTTTTCTTCCTCCTCTTTTTCTGAAAATTCTGGACTTCAGAGAAAGTAAGAGCCAGAATTTTAAGATTTGTTGTAAATGAGCTTGACAGTTCCAAAGTACCATAGAACTGCATGCCAAGAAGTTGGTCACTATCAAAGTTGTACTTTAATCCTTGTTTCTCAGTCAATTTTAAATATGGTCTGTATTACTTACTCTTATTATGATGTTATGCCTTCACGCTGTTACATATGACACATATTGTGTTGTGGTATTATTCTTGTTTGCAGGGCCTGATCAAGCTTTTCATAAGCAGAACTTGGATTGCAGCAGCAATTTCACATGTTGAAAATTTCTGCTACAGAAATGGAACTGTATAAGCTGGGGAGAAAGTAGATGCATAATAGAGCAGAATATATGAAGATACAATAGAGTCCCTTGAACCACCTGACCAAGCGCCCCTCAAATCATTTGTGGTGTGACATTATGCAGCTCTGACATCCCTTTAAAACTAGATGTCTGTGTCATGGGGGTTTAGGAAGTCTACTTTCAAATCTATTTAATGGACAGTTTAAGTCAAAATATCAAACTAATGTGAATGAAGGTATCGAGGTGCGAATTAAAAAAAAAAAAAAAGAAAAGACGGGGAAGGTAAATAATAGGCCTATACAATAAAATTTATGTGTATGCTACATTTCCATACCCAAAGTTGTATTCTGTAACATTTTTGTAAAGTGAATTCCTAAACTTGAATATATATGACCTCTCAAAGTATCTGACTGAGTATGTTGAAAGGCCACTTTTCATTTGTAGTTTTACATCTAGCTACACTCAAATTCATCCCACTCTGTAGTAAGGCAGCAAACAGAGATTGAGAAATTAAGCAGTGGGACACCTTTGCCTGCTGAAGAGTCTGTATTGAGTAAGTACTAACGCTCATTGCAGCACAAAACCTTCAGTGGCATCCACTTTTATCAGAACAATTTTTCTATGAGAGGCAGAACTAGTGGTGCCTGACAGCCTGTGTACAAACAGACGTCTCCTGTATACTTTGTATTCCTAATGCTGTAATTCTAATGACAAACTCTTTCCCATAATTTTTGCTCATGTTTACCTGTCTCCACCTTATCTGCTGCTTACCTTCTTTGGCTTGCTGGCTGATGTTATTTGGGATGTACCATAGCTACTTTGGAATCACAAGGTCCTCACTGATGGGTCAGGCTCTGCCAGCCTCTGTAGCAGTTCTTTAAACAAAGATGTGATTTGGAGTAGTCAGCTTGGATATATGAGAGGGAAATCATGCTTAACCAAACTGGTAGGTCCCTATGTTGATATGTTTGTGTTGGTGGAGGATGGGATGGATGTTTTGTCTCCACTGTTTGAAGGTTTTTGGCACCTTTTCCCACAACATCGTGCAGAGAAGCTGTTCGAATGCAGGTTAGGGAAGTGAGCAGTGAGGTGGACTCAGCTGCTGGGATAAAAGGGGTGTGATCAACAGCACCAAATCCAGCTGGAATCTAGTCACTAGAGGTGCACCTGAGGGGTCAGCAGTGGAGCCAGTGCTATTTAAGACCTTCATTAATAATTTGATTATGAACCTCAGCAGTTTTGCAAATGATACAAAACACTGAGGATTTGATGATACACAGGAGGATTTTGCTGCTCTTTAGAGAGACCTTGACAAGCTGGAGGATTTGACAAATAGGAATCTCATGAAATAATAAAAAGGAATAACCCCAGGCACCAGGGCAAGCTGGAGGCCAACCTGTTGGAAAAGATTTTCAGAAAAGAATTTCAGGATTGTGATAGTCAAAATGGTGACCAAGGACCAGCAGTGTGATCTCATGCCAAAGGTGGTCAACAGCATCTTCAGCTGCCTGAGGAAGAGTGTCATGAACAGCCCAAGAGAGGTTATTGCTGTGGCACTCAGCCTGGGCTGCTGTTTAAGTCCTTTAGAAGTGGCCTGCAGGCTGAGGCTACATCTATCCTAGTGAGCTGAGCAGAGCTGGGACCCATTCCCTGGGCCAGCTGGCATAGGGAGGCCACAGCCATGCTGCTAAATTCTTTTAACCTCTTGAAAAAGCTATGCTGCATGCAGGACTTCTATGAAGAATGGTTCCTTGCCCACCATGGCCCATAATCTTTCCAGAGGCCATTTGGGACAGCACGATTTGCCCACAGACAGTGCTGTGACAGGGACTGTTGTAATAATTAAACAGTCCAGATGGTTGACACTATTTACTCTGTGGGCACAGAAGTGGAACAGATGTAGCCCCAAATAAATTATTTTATGTAATTTCAAGACCAAAGCCTGAACCGACCACAAGAATCTCCCTTAACCTAAAAGGAATAGTGGTAGATTAATCTCATTTTAGGTGATATCCTGTTCTCACTGCTGTCTTTGGTGCAATTTAGGGTGATTTAGAGTGATTATCTGAGATCAGAAAACTAGTTGTAGTCAGTTAATCAGGGAAGAGTCGCATGCTCAGGGGCAGATTGTCAAAGAATATTCAGGTGTCAGAGATGTGATAGATGGTTTGTGAGAGTTTAAGAGCAGGCAGATCCCTCACATCTACCCAGTCTCCTATAATGATTGCTTAGAAACAGCTTCTGGTGAATTGTGTCCTGGGCTGAACATGAATCAGAAGTAAAAACAAATCATGGATCACTATTCATCAGTGTTTCATTCAGAAACTACACAGCTAGAAAATAATGTGACTTCAATCAAATTTGATTAATTGCAAGCCCAGAAACTAAGTTATGTGAATGAGTCTGTTAGACTTGGATAAGCAGTGACAGAAAATGTTATTTGTCCCGGTCTGCCTCAAATTCCATCAATGAATAAGGATTGTCTGAAAATGTAGGGGAGGTTATAATTGACAGAGGATTAATTTCAGTTTTCTTGATAAAAAAACAAACAAACAAAACCAATGACAAATTCATCTTCATATGTCACATGTTCATTTTATTAAGCAGAAAGGATGATCTCTGAATATCTGAGCATGTCTTATTTACAAACAACTTCTTGTGAAGGCAATTTGTCCACAGGTGCAGAGAACTGATCCTATTTTGTTGGGAAATGGGTTTAGAATCTTTCCAGGGATCTCATGGTTTGTAAATAAGTGTGATGATAGAAATAACTGTATAAATACAAATAATTCATTATTTGTTTCAACTCTCAGGGAACAGCACTGTGATTTCCATTATTGGATCCAGATTCTCCATGCAAGAATTATCTGAAAAAATGGCAAAATTGTTACTGATAACTGAACTCATTCCTAGGTACGAAAGATTTGTCACATGCAAATTATTTCATTTAAACTTTGATTGTTACCTGGTGTTAGAATAATGACAGTTCTATTTTTCTGTCAGTATATCATGTTTGAAAAAAATTGACTAATTAGTAATAACTTTTTCAGCTTGTCAGGAAGAGAATTTGGAGTAAATTCTTGTCTACAGCAATTAATTGAAATTTGGAGTGATACCATATGTAAATGTGATTTTCCCCTATTAATTAGAATCTTTAATTACTTTAATCGGAGAATTTTTTATACCACTTCTGGGAAGCCATGCAAATAGGAAAATAAAAAGCAGATTTGAACAGGCCAGTTATTCTAGTATCACAAGACTTTTTTTTTTTTTTCTTGTTGGTCCTTATAGTATTGGATAAAAGCTTTATTGGATCCAGATCTAAACTCCTGTGAGAGTAGATTTTATGCCTGGACCATACTGAATCTAGAATACATTTGTTCAACATATTTGACTGTTATTTTTATGTTTCCCTTACCAAGAACAGAACTTCCAAACATCTTAGAACTTACAGCTACCAGTGGAGACAGCAGCACTGTGAGCGAGACAGAGTATGAAGGTTTTGTGATCTATATTTAGTTTCTGCTAGCCAAAGTTTTCTTGTGAAACCTCATATTAGCTACTTAATATTTCTTCATTTTGTCTCCTGTCTAGAAGGAGAATAGCTTTCTCTCTCCCCTTCATCTGACTTATCCTGTTAGAATAAAGTGACAAGCACAGCACACTCGCACAGGGGTTTGTGCAGTGGCTCAGAGCGGCCTTGTGCGGAGCAAAAGGGCAGGGCAGAGAGGTCTCTATAACATTGCAGACAAATGGCAAACAGGGCAGGAACCTAAACAGACAACTATTTCATTAATGTGCTAATGATATCTTAGTGAGGGCTTAGATTGCCTTAATTTTTGTATGTATAGTTGTGCATCCCATGTAAAATCCTAGCGTGGATTAGTTATATGTGCACACAAGGCAGCAGCCTTCCCAAAGCTGTACTTAAATCCATCTGTAGATGTATATGTGGAGTTAATATTCTTTATTAGGATGGGAGGAAAAAAGAGATCTGTGTTCTAGATTATTAAGAAAAAAAAGATAAAACCTAATTCTGCTGTTTTATATAGTCTTTCACAATACTGAAAACAGTACCTTTTTTTAATTTCAAATGAGTTTGTTTCTTCAGTTGCTATTATAAAACTTGTGTTATCCATGTCATCCAAAACTTTTCTTCTAAATCAGTGGCTCCCATTTATCCATCTCGCAAAGGTCTGTAGTCCCTGTCTGCATTTCAATGAGGTGATCTATGGACACTTGAAAATTTGCTGAATGCAGTCAGCAGTAATGAAAAGGCTTTAATAGTATCCTACAGCAGCACAGGTGGAATTTAATATTTATGGGGGCTATGACATTAGACCAGATGCAAACCTGTTGTTTTTTTTGTTGCGATCACATCAGTCAAGTTTCCCTTTCCTTTTATTCTGAGACAGCCCAAAGGCTTACTTACCTTTGCTAAAGCATCTAAAGGAGATATTTTTCTTAATTTGCATGTCAGCGGGCAAATATATGATTATGATGTGAAGGAGAAAAAGTAAAGACTGCATTTTAGTTTTAGTTGAAATTGTGTAGCAAGCACAAATACTAATTCCCTGTATACCAAATATCAGTATAATGGCTTAAAAATGTAAAGTTTGGGGATTTTTTCCTCCACATGCACTGTGCTATGTTATACATGATCAGCCAGAACTAAACAGCCAAACACCAGCTGTGTACCATTATCTTGAATTTCACCAACCATCCTTCAGTCATTAATTCTGTAAAGTTCTGATTGTGCTTCTGAAGTACCAGATAGCAAATATCTGTCTAGGTCATGATGACAGAACTGGATGCTATTTAATCCACAGAAGACTTGTCTTGTAACTAGGGTTTGAGACCTTAAACTTTGACTTTCATTGTTTTGATGGCCTGTCAGCTGGAAGGGATAATGACATAGGTACAGAAGCAGACCTTACAATAAAAAAAGCAAAGTTTTCTGTTTCAGTCAGTGGTTTCCAACCTTTTCTAGCTTTCTGGCAACATTACCTGGGGAGAAATATGCTACCAGCAACATCTGACCTTGGTCTGTAGAAACATATTTCAACTTTACTAGCAACAGCTTCCGTTGGCCTCTGGTGCTGGAGGATCATGCAGAGAACATATTGTTAATAAACTATATTTAGAACCATTGATAAATGTGAATTTGTTTTGTGCTCATCTAGCACTCTGCTTTTTACAAACATGAGTGCAAAATTCCTGTTTTGCTATACGCTAGCCAAAAAAGCTCCCAGGTAATCACATTCTTTTCAAAAATCAAGTTAATGATGAGCAAAATTCAAATACTCTTTTTGTATAGCCTGGGAGAGCGAAAGGTGAAGTGTTCAAAGTAAAACTCAAATAGCTGTAATTAAAATCAAGTGTTAATTCCGTATTGCTTTGTAGTATGCCTCCTTCAAATATTTTCTAGTATATGCATGTTTTCCCAGAGATTTTGTTTAGTTTGAATTCAGAGCAGTATTTATTTTCTGCACTTATCTTGGATGCAAAAATTTACCACAATGTGTGTTTTTTCCTCCATTGTTTTTCTGTTTACAGCTTCAATGGAAGTATTATCTCTGAACAGTGCTTAAATGCCTTTAGCTATGCTTAAGTTGGTTGTGCCTGGCCACATGTCTAAGTGTTTTCCTGAAAGGGGATGAGGAGCTATATTATAAACTGCAAAATTGCTGTAGAATTAACAGGGAATATTGACAATATCTTAAATATAGTCAGTGATTTCCTTCCTAAAAAAAACCCCACCTGACATATCCTGAAGTTTTCTGCAAAATACCAGATTTAAAGCTGAACATTTTTGTTATTTTTATTCACTTCAGACAAAGACAATGTTGTACATGGCAGACTGTGGCTACAGAAGAATTTAAATGAGGCCAAATCTCATTACATGCTTACAGTTCAGCTGGACAACCAAGCTAAGGGCTCTCTGTGCTTTGGAAAATGTCATGGGACATGTAGGGCTTAAAGTAGACAAGATCTTAATCGTGGAGGTCTTCCAAAGTATTTTCTATCCTTCTGCTGCAGTAGCTGCAACTTCTGGGATGAAAGCAAATTTCACTTAACACTGTTAATTAATGCTGTCCCAGTGGAACTGGCAGCATCCATTGAAGGAATCCTAGGAAACATTTTATTAGTGGAGAAACCCCAACACTGCTCACACACAGAGCAGTCAGTCTCAAAGGAAGATGAAGATGGGCTAAGCAAAACCCTTGGGTGTACGTCAAATTATTTGATCAATACATTTTCAATTTTTATTTAATATCCAACAGCCATGTGGCTAATAAAAATATCTGTGATACCCAGTGCACTCAAACAGTTAATTTAATTCTTGGATCATTCAATTAGCTGTCAGAAGAAGGGCCAATGTTGCATAACAGCCTCTTATTCCACTTAGAATTGTGTAATTAATAGTTTATATGTATATTTATAGTTTTAACCTGTGTATGTAAAAAGAATTCCATGTGTTTATATACAAACATATTGAAAGTTTAGGTGTTCGTTTTTAACCTTAAAGTCTAAGTATTACAAAGCAACATGCACCTCTGTATTCAAATTTGAGTGTGCAAAACAATCTAATTGAATCAGAAATCTTTGCCTCTTCTGCATTTTAATGACTGTCAGCAGTTTCATTTCATCAGCAGACTGTGAGCATTGTTTATCAGATTTAAAGCCTTAGAAAACTATATCTACATCTCAAAAGGATTATAAAGATAAGAAAAGTTGGTTTGCCAGGATAAAAATTCCAGGATCTTGCCTAAAATAGGAAGTCAAATGATCTTCTTGATTTTGATATGAATGATAATGAAGAAAAATGCAGAGTTATGAGAAAATAAGAACTCTCTTAATTTAGATGTTTCTGCCTCCCTGATCAAGGTCAAGGGCAAACCTGAAGGACTTCTGATTTAGTCTGGAGATATATACCTAAAAAAGTATGGGCTCACTTGAATTTTTTTGGCCATCAGCATATGTAATCTGTAAAACAAATATCCAGATGTATCCCCAGGGTCCTCATGGTTTCTGCTGTTTTTCCTCTAGGTATATGGGGACAGAGACAAGTGTTACACCTAAGGGAATGCTCCCTCCTCCAAGCCACTTGTCAGATACATTCTTCTGTGAAAAATCAAGTGGAACATTGTCACTAGGAAGTACAGGCTGAAGCAGGACAGTTTAATTATCTTTGGCAAAACATGCAAAGGTGCCCTAGAACATATCTGCTATTGTTGATGCTTTTGACACTTCAGTTTTGTACTTTTTAAACAAGTAAGTTAATGTATGTGTACGCAGATGGAAGTCATATTCCTATTAGAGAAAATTTTTGCTGGTTAGAACAGGAAGATTAAGTAATTTCAGAAGCTTGGGTCTTTTTCTAGACATGCTTTTAGTTTTGTAAAATGAGGTCACTTGCAAGGTTGTGCTGCACCACTAAGAGTGTTAAGAAGCAGTAAGTAAATAAATAAATAGAATTATAGAATGAATTGGGTGGGAAGAGGCCTCTAGAGGTACTCTAGTCCAACTCCCCAATACAGGATATAAGTATTCAATACTCTAGTTAGTAAAATGGATCTAGACTGGGAAATTTTGAATAAATGAATACACAAAGTAGGACATCCACTTTACCAGTCTGTGTTATATGAGGCAACAATTAAAAAGTAACTCACCAGTTTTGTCTATTGCCAGCTGTTGTACCTGTTTAAATAAAGGTATCTTATGTCTCACACTCAGTTCTGAAAGCCTGAGACTTCCATGACAAATTTTTCACTCTCTGATCAGAGAAGTACTTAAAAATGTAGACTGTTTATTTAGTCCTTTCCTTTCTGATTCTAACTTCATAATACATACTATGCAGTTATTCATAGCTGATATTCATTCTTGTCAGTCATTGTATGGTCAGATCTGAAATTGCACTTCCAATCCTATGACTTGCCTTATCAGTTATAGGTGTGTAAAACAAAATAATATAATCAGTTGGGTTGGCTTTAACATAAGAAAGTAATTATTATTTTAGTACATTGATCATAACCTCTGTTATTTCTGTCACCTTTCTACTGAAGATGAATGATAGGTTTTACTTATGTTGGTACCTTTGCTGAGATTATAAATTGTTCTTTCCCCAACCTGGTAACAACCACAAGAAGGTTATTACGTTTATGTCAGTTTGGCTATTTGACTTACTTAGTCACAGGGTCACTTTGATTTTAATACAAATGGCAAAACGTGACACATTTTCAAAATAAAAAACCTATACTGGAAGAGAAGAAAAATTATTTATATCTGTTTTATTTAGGCATTAAGTCCCAACAGACAGATCTTGTTCTCATATGGCATCAAGTCCTTTGTTTCTCTCTCAGCCCTTGCAGTCATTACACTGGGGGTGCATAATCAGTTGGGAAGAAGCACAACTAGGCAGATGGCCTGAATTCACCAAAGACATATTCCATATCACATAACATCCTAATGAGCAATAAAAGGGAAAAGAGGGAAGTTTAGGATGATTAGATGTCTTTTGCTCTAAAACTGTCTGTGCAAAAGTTGACACATGGGTGAGTGATTGCCTTTTCATCACTTTTTTTGTTTTCTTTTCTCTTATTCCACATATCCTTCACTTATTAAACAATTTTTCTTTTAGTTTTTGTCTTCTTAACCTTCCCACATTTCTTTCTCTTGTTCTTTCTTTTCTCTTCCCCTGTTCCACTGGGGCTGATGGGGGGGGGGAAGTGAGCAAGCAGCTCAGCTGACCACCAGGGTTAACACTAACAACTATTTATAATTGTCACACAGAAATAAATACAATCTCAAACCATCAGTACTATCAATAAAAAAAGGTCACTAACTATACCAATCATTTTTTAAAGACACATGGTTCCAAATATCTGCAGACATTCTATTCATTTTCACTAACTGGAGGTCAGATCTCTCTATAATACATTTATGCATTTTTTCAGTCTCATACTGATGTTTTATGAATGTTGCATAAGATGAACTGTATGTCTGTGATGGTTGCAATAACAACACTCTGAAAGCTAACAGGAATTTTATTAAAGATCCAATAAGATGCATTTTTTTTCTGAATGTAATGCAGAACAATTAATATATGTTTTATATCTATATATATGAAAATTATGTTTTCATGAAAAAATCTCTCGCTGTTCAAGAAGACTAATTTCAGTGAGATTCTCATGTCTTGAATGTATTTAGCATGCTTCCTATTTGATTGTTCTTCTTGAGTGCTTTGAAAGATAGGTCTTTGATTAAATTGGTTCCTCAATAAAATCTGAGATCATATGCAGGAAACCAAGAAAGTAAGAAATAACTGTTTATTTTTAGAAAATAGTGGTGAAAAACAAGATAATGAATCAATCACCTGTGAAAATTTGAAACTGTGGATCTTCTAGCTGTGCACAGGTCTTGCCAGAACTGGACACACTCTTCACAGCTGTCTGGACAGAGTTGTGATAATGGCTTTGTTGCTCCTTGTTTAGAGCAGAGCATTGAGCACATCTTACACTCACTGGGCCGGTGACAAAAAGCAAAACATTGTGGATGGATATCAAAAGAAAGGGTAATACTTCAAACCCAACTGGCTGGATATTTACCAAAGTTGTATCATTTTGCACTTCATTTAATTCCTAGTTTCAGCTGGGAGCGCCTGCCTCCCTCCCTGAGGAAACTTGTCTTTTGCAGTTAAGAGTTTCCACACACGTCTTGCATATCAACAGGAAAGTAAAGGAGTTTACTATTTTTTTTTCTCCAAGACCTCTAAGAATTGGATAAAGCATTGAATTTGGTGAGATTTGGCTAGTTCAAGGCTTGAGTCAATTAGTCAGTCTGCTAAAAGGTTTCCTTATGAGTCAATGAAGGGAAAAAATAAATAAAATACTGCATAGGAAGGTTCCTCCCATAATGAGAAATGTTTGTCCAGCAAGATGAACAGCCCTCCAGCAGTGCCTCATTACCTCCATTGGCAAGGGAAAGATCTATCACGCTCTGCTTAAACAGGATGCTAACATTTAGTCACTTATCTTTCAGTGAGAGAAAGATCTTAGGAGCTTCTGCCTCTCCTAGACAGCTGACTGGTTGATTAAGTACCTAATTATGTCTGAAGTTCTGCTTCTTGGGTCTTGGATTTTCTACAGGTAAAAGATTTCCGGAAAAAATTGTTTGCTAGCACTGCATCAAGGAAGTACTGTTTTCTATCAATTTGTACACTTATTAGTATGCATGAATAATGAACTTAAGGCTGCAATTCTTCTCTAAGAATGATGAATTGGTATTGTTGACTTAAAAACTAAACAAACTATACACACGTTATAGATGGATGTATATGTACAAACACTATCAGCATTAGTAGCAACAGATGTCATATTACCTCAGGCAATTGATCCTAAACCTAGAGTATTTTGCCATCAGTTCCAAGGGAACTATTCAAGCTCTGTGTGATGGCAGATACTGGATTTTTTTTTTTGTCTGGATATAGATATTCTGTAGAGAATCAAGATCTTTTATAGGATGTTATGCATTCTTTCCAGAGCATGAGGCAAAATAAAGAGAGACTGCTGATATCTACCTGGCTTCATATGCAGCTTTGTAATTTTGGTATTAGCAAGAGCAAGATCATTTTTACTACCTTAATGTTTTGTATGTATTGATAAAATACAGTTTCTGTGATAATATTTTATAAGAAGAGACTGACAAGCAACCCTAATATTTTCCTAAAATTAGTTGTAATTCAGCATTCATCAGAATTGCAGAATGGCAACTCTGTCCCAAACACAGAAAAAGATCCTCCCTTTGTGGCAAGAGTGTATAATTACAAGTGCCCATGTTCCAATGAAAGAATTTTTACCATCGTCTTGTTTCTGTCAAATACCAACTGACAAATGTGAGTGAACAGATAAGAACAGAGTAGAATAGATAAGGCTATAGACTATTTTGGACATGGCCTACAACAGTCATCCAGTGCAACTACCTGGACCGCTCCGGGACTGACCAAAAGTTAAAGCATGTCCTTAAGGACTTAAACACTGACAGGCCTGGAACACTGATGACCTCTATAGGAAGCCTGTTCCAGTGTTTGCATGCACTCTTAGGGAAGAAATGTTTCCTAATGTCCAGTGTAAATCTGCCCTGGTGCAGCACTGAGCCATTCCCACACTCTGTCACTGGGTACAAGGGAGGGGCTCAGCACTGCCCTGTCCCTCTCCCCTCCTCAGGAAGCTGCACAGAGCAACGAGGTTGCCCCTCAATTTCTTTTTCTCCAGACTAGACAAGCCCAGAGCCTTCAGCTGCTCCTCACAGGACATTCCTTCCAGCCCCTCACCAGCTTTGTTGCCCTCCTCTGGAGACATTCAAGGACCTTCATATTTTACTTAAGTTGTGAGGGCCAGAATTGCAGAGTGCTCAAGGAAAGGTCACACAAATACTGAGTACAGATGTAAAATCATCTATTTTTCTCTTTTTACCAACTGGTTAGGCTGTGCTTGATGCATCTCAGAATGCAGTGGCAGACCTCCCCAGGCACACAAGGCTTTTGGCAGATGATTGAGGGAGGTTCTGCTGTAACCACTGCTCGCTGCTTCAATACTCTGGGATGAATTCCATCAGGCTTTTAACTGAGGCAACTGTTCCCTTACAAGCATCCACTAATGAAAAATCACTGTTCCTGTAGTTGTGGTCCTTGGAGGACTGAGCAGTCCAAGTTTACTGGTATTATTAAAGACTGCAGTAAAAATGCTTCGGGACAGCCTGAAAATCTATCTTAGATTTATCACATAAACCAGGATCAACCAGGAGGGGCAACAGAGAAGTTACAGAATAAAAAGAGACTCGGCTTCCCCTTTTTATTCACCATGCAGATGTATGTTACATTTTTTTAGCATGACTTACTATTTACAAGGCTTTTATTTGTCTGTTGGTTCTAAGAAGGTATTTATTATAAACTATGTATAAACTAAATCTAACAGTATGAACATTTGTTTTAAATGTTGAACTCTGTGCCTCATCAGGAAACCAATGACTGTCTTGCAAGGTGTTGAGGAAAGATAAAAATCCTTGAAAAGAACTACATCTAGGAAGTAGAATTAGTACATATTTTTCCCATTATATGTAGAATTTTATATTGGATTTTTTTCATAATAATAACTGCAAAGGCGACAATGCTCTAGCGTTTGCGTTTATGCCAAATTCTGACAGTGATTATGGATTACCTGGGTATAACCCTTGCATTACCTCCTGTTGCTTTGTTAATACAGAAAAAATAATGGCTAGTCTTAAACATTTTACAAGATACGTAATCTTAAAATGAGAATAATGCTTACCTAATACTAATGTTTCTTGTTCCGCCTGAAAGGCTACATTTTTAGTTGTTTTCTTCACTCAAAAGGCAACTTGTTTCCATTTAATTCATTTCCACTAATCTGTTGCTGCTAAGGATTAATTTTTGATTGATTCTTTTCTCACACTCAAATGCAAGTTATCATGGGAAAAACTTCCACAGCAAGTAAAAAACATTTTATGTAGCCCTGTTAAATTAAAAGAGAGCTACTAATCAGTTATACCAAGTTTTGGAAGTTTTGTGGTTGTAATAGAAAAAGTGGAGAAAAATTTATCTCAAATCATGGGTTTGGAGGTTATAACTGTTTTTGTTGGTGGAAGATGTAAATCCTGCTGTATTAGAACAGCAAGGTAGGCCTGGTTAAATGATTTTTTTTTCATTCAACTAATACCATACAAGTCCTGCTCTAAGTGCAGGTATTCAGGTATTTGGAGAAGGGAACAGAGTTACAGAATAGTTGTCTGAAACTAAAAGGGAATTTGAAAAAAAAAAGAAAAAGGACATACATCTTTGGAATAATGTATTAACACTCTTTTTTATGTAGAAAATTTCAACTACAACAGTATAAGACATTTCTAGGGGAAATATCAGGTGGGCAGGAGGAGGGAGAAATCACTGATGTTAGTTAACAATTCTGTTTAGAGATGCTTATATTCTTTGAATAATCACCATTTGGTATTTTTTAGTTTTACCCTTTGGCAACCATCTCCCTTTCCTGCTAGGAGAGTCCAGGCTCTGAATGAGCAGTCTGCTGTCCTGCACTGGAAGGTTGTCAGAGACCCCAGGGATTATTGCCAAAATTTAGTTTTTGGAATGCAGATCTGGTGCCCTGGGAAAGTGAGCTACAAATTTAATAGTTGTCAGGTTAAATTTATTAAATTTACAGGCAATCCTTTCACAGCCTAGATACTGGATTATTTTTTCTTCTTATAAGTAGAAGTACTACTCTTAGACCTAATCTTCCCCTGGTTTTATGCAGGTTTACAGTGTGTGTTAGAGGGAATATGTCTTTTCCATTCTCACAGCTTTTGTCAGTGATACAAAATAGGGTCTCAGAAAAAACTAGAGCTACTGCAACCTGATATGTACAATAAGGGCTGTGAAACATTATCAGGTTTTGATTTTTTGGGGGGAGGTTTCATTTTGTTTTCATATTCCTCTAGGGCTGACGCTGCAAAAAGCTGTGGATGAGGAGAGAATCATATCAGTGTTTCATCTGTGCACTTCAAGAACTGCAGGAAGAATACAAGAGCAAACAATCTCACAAAATATGATAATGAATGTGCTGCCTACCCTTCTCTGTCAGCTTTCTGATCTTCCAAGGCAGAAACCTCCAAACACTCCTTTCAATAGTGCAGAGGGAACAAAAACTCAATACAACCCACAGGTAAACAACCTTTCTTACCTCTCCCATCAGATTTGCTCAAATATTTTCAGCGGGTGGGCTCTGCTGAAATCTAAGTAGTTAGATTAAGGGTAGGTATAATTGTTTCTTCTAGGAGAGCAAATATGACAAGGAATGTGTTTTAAAATGAGACTTATATGGATGATATTTTCTTGGAACCTAAATGAAACAATAAAGCTTTGGAGGTTAATCTAAATTCGCCTGTAGCCTTCCAAAGTATTTGCAATATCAGAATTTTTTTTGGTCATTTGTTTGACTCATTAAGGACCCATAGCCCTGTCTCTGTCCAAGGGAATGGAATATACTTTTAAATTTGAAATTATGAAATTACATTTTGCCCCTCAGCAGCATTTTTCATTTTTGTGTCATGTTTAATTTTGCAAGGTTTGTCAGAGTGACTTGTTTTAAGGTCTTGAATGTCATGTCCAAGCAATCTGAAAGAACCGACTGAGATTATAATTCTCTTGGTAAAACATTGATGCACAAACTCTCAAGGCAATTAAAAACTCAGTTTTGCCAATCTAATATTTAATTCTTTCTCATGTTTAGTTAATAAACAAGAACTAGAAATAAGAAGAGAGAAACTACAGCAGCTTTTACTGTTCCACAGGCACACAGTCCACTCGGGATAGCAGAAATTACTTTCTCACTCTGAAATGTTTAGTGTCAAGCCTTATGTGATGTGTCTCTCTCATTTGGAGAACAAACAGATCTAGTACCTATTCTGATTCTGATCTGGGATTTCTGGATAGTTTGGAACATTTGTGAGCTTGCAGAAAATTGTGGGTGTCACTTCCCTGTCACCTTTCACAGTTCTCTAATATTTATGTTAACTTTTGGTGCCTGGTCAAAGAGTCCTCCTGAGAGAACTGTTTAAAGTCTTCTGTTGGTCAAGAGATATGGTAATCATTGACAGCTTTTGTTTACTTGCTCAAGTTGAGCTTTCTAGGCTAATGAGGAAATTTTATCATTATGAGACTTCAAAGACATCTCCAAAGCCTGTCTCCATTTATGCTTTCCTGTTATCTGGTCTGGCTTCATAAACAATTTTGATTTCCCCTTCCAAGTATCTCCTTTCAAGTGTCAAGTCTCTTGCATGTGTGGCAGAATGCAAGATTTTTTTAACTCTTCTTGACCAAGGAAATATTAATAAAGCTCTTTCAGTTTTCTAAGCTCTCTCCTATAAATACAACAACATGACCTTTATCATCACTGAAGCATTAATTTAAAATGTGCTTACATGTACATTTGGAGTACATTTGGAATTAGACAAGGCATCCACCAAAAATATATCTATAGGTGACATTTAGAATTCCCTTTCAAATCCATAAGCTGTCAGTCACTACAGCCATTTAATTCCCAATATGGGCTAAACCTTAGTAATGCTGCTTATTTATTTTGCAAAGGAAAAGACATTGTCACCTTTATATCTCAAGGCCATCTTTACTTGGCCTTGCTTTAAAAATCCAACAAAACACCATAAAAATGAAAAACACTAAATAAAGCAATTTCAGTGAACCAAGTCTAAGCCACATCATTTAGGAGCTTTCTATAGAAGGATGAGAATTTCTAGAAGATTAAATAGGTAGCTAAAAGAAATGTCATGAATCTTGTTCCAGGGTTACATTTGTTTTCCCATGTTCCATAGGAAAGGCCTTGTCATCCCAGAAAAAGAATTCTTAGACTTTTCAGTTGAAAGGAGTCTTTACAGCCACTCTGAAATCTCAAGAATGTGTATTTTTTACTTACAGCAGGAAATCTAAGGACAGCTTCTATTCTTCTTTGTTAAAATATTACTTCTTGTATATGCTGTAACACATAAACTGAGTTCACACATATTGTGTCAAAAATGTCAACTTTTATTCTTTTTTAACACGAAAATGGTACAAAGATGAGCATGGGAAGGAATTTAGAATTTCAAACACTTGAGTATAGTTTGCTGATGCTGTCTTAAATGATTATAAAAATATTTTCTTAAATTTGGATAATGGTTACTAACAATCACAATACTAATAGTGTAGTTAAACGTTAAAATCAAGTACCTGGATGTGAAAATACAGGGAAGAGAAAGTACAGATGTGGCAACCTGCAGATGCTACCACACAATCCCAACTAAATTGTGAAGACAGTTAAATAAATGAATGCCATGTTCCATTAATAAGAACAGACACATAAGAATATTATTGTCATTATTATCTTCAAAAATGTCCTCTAATAATTATACTTTCCTACAATTTCCATGTAAAGTTGATACTTCAGTCTGAGAGCTTGCCAATATTTTGATTAGCTGATGCCACATTTCAGCATTAAAAGCTTTATCATTATTGACTGAGCAAAGTCATCCAAGGCAAAACACATAATCATATCCTGAGTCACAGAGGTCTTCCTTCTGGTGTGCTCTGGATTATTTAATCATGTCATTTGCTCTGTCTTTTTAATAACACTTGGAAGGCAAAGGACACCTGTTGAAGTTTTGCCAGCCTTTCAGTTCCTTCATGTTAGCAGTACCTCATGAATCTGAAGGTTCACATCAGATTTTACTATTTTGTACTTTATCATAAAATCTTTTTGATGTCTTGCTTTACACCACAAGTAAAACTTATGGTTGCAGAGATAGTAGCAATATTCCATGAATATCTCTCTTTCTGAGGTTTATAGACATTTTAAAAAGAAGCTTTTAAAGTTTCATTTTGAGACCAGTATAAAAATTTATATTGAACAATGATTTCTCATTCTGTTTCTGTGCTAGATTTTGTCTTAAGAGTATTTAAATAATAGTAAGCTCTCAAGTATTTCAAGAGAGGCAAATGATTGTAGAAAAAAAGATAAAAACCTAAAACCTATATTTTTATTGAAGAAATAATTTTATAAATTAGGTATTCTACTTCAATAATTTTCAGCTTTTTGTCAGTTTGAAAAGTATTGAAATTACTTCAAAGTTTGCTATTAATTTCCTTTTCTTTCTTTCTTTTCTATCCTTTGTTTAGGACAAAATACAAGTAGAGAAAAAATAAATCAAAATGGTAGGTGAAAAAGGGATCAAAGACAGATTCTCATAAACCACAAAACAAAGATTTCTTTTTTCTCTTTCCATTTTAAAGATGAAATACGAAAATTACAATTTGACCAACACTTTCAAAAATAATTTTGAATTAGTGAATTTCACAGAGAGAAATAGAAGAGGCAGAGAGGCAGAAAGGCTTTTCAGAGAGACCTGGACAAATCAGAGAGATGAGCATTCACCAACCATATGGAGTTTAACACAGGGAAGTGCTGGATTCTGCACCTGGGATGGTGCAACCCTGGCTGTGTGCACAGACTGGGGAATGAGAGGCTGGAGAGCAGCACTGCAGAAAGGGACCTGGGGGTCCTGGCTGATGGCAAGCTGAACATGAGCCAGCAGTGCCCTGGCAGCCAGGAGGGACAACCCTGTCCTGGGGGCATCAGGCCCAGCATCACCAGCTGGGCAAGGGAGGGATTGTCCTGCTCTGCTCTGCACTGGGGCAGCCTCACCTCCAGTGCTGGGGGCAGTTCTGGGTGCCACAATATAAGAAAGACTTCAAGCTATTGCAGAGTGTCCAAGGGAGGGGAACAAAGATGGTGAAGGGCCTTGAGGGGAAGCCATGTGAGGAGCAGCTGAGGGCACTGGGTTTGTTCAGCCTGGAGGAGCCTGAGGGGAGACCTCACTGCAGTTACAACTTCCTCGTGAGAGGACGAAGAGGGGCAGACACTGATCTCTTTTCTCTGGTGGCAGTGACAGGACCTGAGGGAATGTCCTGAAGCTGATTCAGGGTAGGTTTAAGTTAGGCATCAGGAAAAGATTTTTCACTCAGAAGATGGTTGGGCACTGAACAGGCTCCCCAGGGAAGTGGTCACACTAAGCCTGACAGTTCAAGTGTTTGGACAGCACTCTAAGGCACATGGTTTGATTCTTGGGGTATCTTGCACAGGACCAGGAGTTAGACTTGGTAATTCTGATGGTTCCCTTCCAGCTCAGAATATTCTGTGAGATTCCAGCATTGACTTGTTATAACTTCTGTTAACTTTGGTTTCCTTCCTTGGAAGATACTGGCATCTTCACCTGTAGTAGAATTCTTTCTACTACAGTTTTAAACCTGTTCTGAAAAAATATGGTTTCTGAAGAAGATATCAAAGAGAGTTTTAGCAGTCTTACAACTGCATTCCTGTTTTCTTGCAGTATCTTTCTAAGGAAAAAAAATTGGATCTGATATGCTTCCCTGGAGTATATCAATGAGAAATTTCTGCCAAATTTTCTTTCTTTCCATTTATTTGACCCAGTGTTAACGAAAAGTAAATTTTGCCAAATGAGGAGGAAGCTCTACATCCTCTCTAACTTCTCACCCGGTCATTAACCTCATTTTGGAAAAAGTGGTTAATAAGGTTCAAATTAGAAATTAAATGTCTGCAGAGGAATAAACTTTTAAGTCTCATCTTCACAGGAGATGATTATGTCCTTTTTCAGCCACCATAACCCAATTCACTGTAAACAAATTGGTTTTCCACCTATTCACTGTTCCCTTTCTAGAGATCCTGTGCTTACAGCTGCTGAAGTTGTACATAACACTTCAGATACTCTTTAAAAGAGTTTGGGTATTCTGCATCCTAGCCACTCTATAAATTTTTATGATAAATATTTAAATATATACAGTACTTGTTTATATAAGACATAATGACTTTAAATTGGGCTGATTATATATGCCTGACTGAATGTACGTTAATAATTTACTTTCCATCAATTTGTTCCATTGCCTAGAGGGCTCCGAGAACACTAAACCAAAAATCCTAAAATGTTAAATAGGAAAACAACTCAATTTATCAGAACAATGCATGCTAGTTCAAAGTAAATAAACACACCCTCCTTCATAATAGCTTAATCTGTTCAAAATGCAAACACACCCTCCTTCATAATAGCTTGATCTGTTCAAAATGCAAAGAACCAAATAATTTGAGATCAGACCTCTAGGCAAACTCTAAGTGAACAAGAGAAGAAAGAGGGAATGAGTGAGTATTACTTTTTTATACAATGCTGTGAGTGGGATTTGACCCAGTGTTTTTGACCAAAAGTTTATCTGCTCTCTGATGATCTTGGTGTGTACAAAAGGAGTCAGTCAGAGATTTTCTCAAACAAAAAATACCCCTCTTCATTTCAGTTAAAGATTTTCCATTCTGCGGTATGTACTCCTGATCTCATTAATTTTTCTATTCTGAATAAGCCCTACTACAAACTTTGAAATATGTATTTAGACAGAATTCCTTCATAATAATATCAAAGTGGACTAAAAATTTAAAATAGAAGATAATGTAGTTCCTTACAAAAATTCCTTGCTACTCAGAAATACCAGTCTTTGGTAGCAAACTATGCATCTAAAATGAGGATGCTTCTAGACATTGCTGATGAAAGTCTAGTTTTTCAATTACCATGAAAAGACACCAAAAGATATATGAATAATAATAATGTCATTGGCTTTTTTCTTGCCAAGGCTTGTAGGGTTTAGCTCCTCATGAATCCACCTTGGAAGCATTACTGGGCAGCCCATGTACAGTCACATTGTCACTTGCTCTGTATCAGAAAGCTCACCTGGTTTCCAGCTGATTTCCCACAAATCCTATGTTATATATGTGACTCCCACCCAGAGAGGTTTCACATCCTGATGCATTTCACGTGGCATTACAGATGTGTGTGTGGACAGCTAGAAACAGACGTCAGCATTCACAAGTTATCAGTCAATGACCAATACAGTTAATGAGGCCAGTGCTCATTTCTGCCAATCAGTGACAAAAGGCTCAATTCAAGTGCTGCAACACAGACACATCCCTGGGGCTGGATGTGTGGAGTGCCTGAGTCCTACTGGAGGCTGCTGAAGGCCTAGAGAGATGCTGTCAAATATTTACAATGGCATTAGCTCCTGTGTTAAAGCAGGGAGTTCAGTTCAGGCAGATAAATGGCTGTGTCTAAAGGGTGGTGTTGGTCAAGGTGCCAAGTGTCCAGAAAGGAGGCTGATTCTGCACAAGGCACTTAGGGATGTTTCACAGAGCTCCTGGGACATTGTGTGTCAGCCCATCTCTCTCCTCAACAAGCCTGACTCTAATCTTTTCCTTCTTCCACCTAAAAAGAGTACTGTGGTTTATCTCACCCCTGCTCCTAGTCCTCCTCTGTAGCCACTAAAAGAGTATTTAAGAGCACTGTACATTTAAGACCAGGGAGAAACTCTTTTCCATGTTACACATGGGAATAGGTCTGTGCATTGCTGATCAGACACTGCTGAAAGCTGGCTGCTGGATTTTAGGTAGCTGCTGAAGAAATCAAGCAACAGGTTATTATGGGAAACCTTCTTGTTAGCTTACCCCTAAGCTACTTGTTATTGGGTATTTCCCAGCCCTAGACTTAGGATATACAACTAGACTTCAACAGGTTTAATGTTTTTCACACACACACACACACACAAAAAAAAAAAGAAACCAGAAGTGATTTTTGCCATGTTTTATAAAAAATGGGACGAAAACTTACTGAACTATGAAAATGTTACATCACTGACTACAATTGCTCCTAGTTCTTGTTCTTTTAATAAATTTTTTTTTTTTGCAGAAACACCTCCAGCCTTGACTATCCCATTTTCATGTTAAAGACCACCCCACAAGTAAAGCCACCCAGCAAGTGGGACTCCTAGGAGTTCTGTCCTTCCTCAGTGTATAAATATGATGCCTCTTTGCACCTTTAGTCATCTCAAAGGCTCTCCATCTCCTCTTCATTGATGTGAGGGGAAGAATAAAAATGTGAGGCTCCTCCTTCATGTAGTTGTCAGCTCCCATGCAGAAGTGTGATAGATCTGTTTTTTCTGGATGCATTGGGGCCCAAAAGTTTAAAAGTTGGTCTGGAGCAGATTCATTGGAGCAGACTGACTGTTCAATATTAACTATCAATATTAACTGGTGACCCTTGCAGAACCTCTGGGGTTTTTCTTCCAAGGGGTTTTTCTGAGGGCATCTCCTATGAAGATAGGCTGAGACAGTTGAGCTTGTTCAGCCTGGAGAAGTCTCTGGGGATACTTCATTGCTTCCACTACCTAAAGGAAGCCTACAAGAAGGCTGCAGAGACACCTTTTATATAGGCAGACAATGACAGGACAAAGGGTAATGTTTTTAAATTGAAAGAGGGAAGGTTTAGATTAGATGTTGGGAAGAAATTCTTTGCTGTGAGAGTGGTGAGGCACAGGAAGAGGTTGCCCAGAGAAGCTGTGGTTGCCTTATCCCTGGAATTGTTCAAGACCAGGTGGGATGGTGCTCTCAGCAACCTTTCCAACACAAACTTTTTTATGATTCTATGATATGTAAAATGAGCAAACTCTCTCCTGTGTCAACTGAGAGATTCAGTTTTGCTCTTATGCCATAAACTGCCAAGGTACACAAGCCATAAAAATATGAAGCATTATGCACACTGTGCTTTGCATCACTGAATTCTGTCCCTCTCCATCCTTCCTTTTTGTTTGTTCTTCCCTAGAAAGAAATAAATTAGCTCATCAACCAAGGACTGTGGAAAAATTATTTTAATAACACCAATAAAGTGCCTGGATTTACACTTAAAAATACCTCTTTCAGATTTATTTTCAGGGTCTTTTTTCAAAGCCAAGAGTCTTGATTCAAAATGCAATATGTTTTCATCACATGAAATATTTATCTTTCCCTCCATGATAATTTAAACTTTTTTAAAATTTCTTGGTATAGTACTTTTTTTAGAAACTACATACTTACAAAAATGGTCCAGAAATGAAAAAGAAAACAAACAGGAAAACAGGATTTTCCCTAAAAGAACACAACTTACTGGCCCAAAGCCAGTGAAGTAGCTCTTAACATTGCAAAATATAATGAGTGTGCTCTGAAAAGCCAAGTTTCACTGCAACTATTGACTTCTTCCAGGATATGAAACTGCATTATTAAAGCAACATGAAGTAACAAAAATATCTGGTTGTCTGTATTAGAATGCGTTGTTGAAGATAATAATCATTGTGGGGGGATCTTCTCTATTAGATTTAGATCTTTGGCTTCATGAAGCAAGCTGACAAATGTATAACTATTTCTATAGAACTCTACAGAGCAGGATTCACAAACTTCACTATGGGGCCATGAAGTGTTTTTTTAACAGACAGAATGAAAATTCAGTGTGACCATGGGCAGCTCTAAGTTATGCAATCTTCACTTTATCCTGGATGTTGCTAGAGGAATTTCTCTTTTGTTTAATGTCAACAATATTTGTCCCTTCACTCACTGTAGTCATATATAATCATGTCAACATTAAAATACAGATACCCAAACTACCTGTATTTAGCCACAGTAGACAAGGATTAGCAAAATGGTACAAAATTTTATAAATAAAATAAATATATCAGACTGCATAGTATCTCTGTGATAAATGAAATATGTTACAGGATACCATTCAGTAAATGGCATGGGAATATCCTGTTTAACCTTATTATCTTTCCTATGCTTCAAAGCCCTGTGTTATCTCTACTCATAAAAAGCAAAGAAAATATGGATGTATTCCAGAATGCCATCACAGGTTATAATTGGCAAGAAAACAGGTATACCTGTCCAGTCCAAAGCAGACTGAAACGAAAATTTATGAAATTTCACAAAAAAAGTAATTTCAGCACTTCTGATGGGAAATGTAAACCCAGGGCTCTCTGCAGCTGCTCCACGAAATTGATATTCTTTTTAGTTTCAGGAAATAGTAACTTGGAATCCCAGGCTGTATCTATATCTATAGGAAAGGCAAAGAGACAAAATGAGCTGCCTTAACCTGTGGCACTACCAAAAGCAAGTTTGCTGCTCTGTGCAATGTGCCATTGCTGTCCTGATTCAATGTCACAATGTTTACCATATGAACCTGCTTCTTTTTCAGTAAACTTTTTCTCATTGTTCATTTTTTCTGGTATGAGTAATATATCACTTTTTATAACACGATCTTATTTACCTGTGTTTTCTACTTTTTTCTAAATAATATTTCCAAAATAAATAATTTATTACATTTTCATATTAGATTTATTTATTATAAACCATGGAAGATCATCAGCTTGTTCATCGTTGGTAGCAAAAGAATTGTTTTCTTTCATTTTAGCCCAGTTGTAACTTCTGCCTGAAATTTTATTTTGTGTGTGTGTTCTCATTAATATTCAAAAAGGCTGTTCACTGCAGGCAAGGTTTAAAACCTGTATAATTGTAATTTTTATCACAATATTCTGCAGAACAAAGAGAATTCCAGAAAAAAAAATCAGACCTTGATATATTGCAATCATTTATCACTTTTAAATTCCCTTTATTTCTGAAGTGAAGGAGATGTAAATCAAAATTAAGGCACAGTGCCGGCAAATTGTGCCAGTCTTCAGTTTCTCAGAACTCAGTCCCCTGTGGTTTGAGAGTACTGAAAAATGGCTATTGCATACCAAAAGGAGGAGGAGGTCCTTGTGTCTCTATGCTATTAGCATAATTCTGCATTGCAGGTCTGTTTCAGACTCTGATTTAACTAACAAAACTATACAAAATTCTGGGGGAAGGAGAAACCCTTTCCCTCTGAAGGAGCTGCAGTGCAGTATCTAAGGTACAGAGTGTCTGGTTTGTGTCTGCTTTCCTGGCATCAGGCTTTTCCTGGCTTAGCTTTCTATTGACTCCAAGCCTTGAGAATCTGGGCAAAGGCCCCTTTCCCCAGTCCCACTGTCCTTTCTGCACCCTGCTGGATGGAGAATTCTACCAGGAAGCAGGTGACATGGGCTTGAGTCGTCTCAAGCTGGAAACACAGATGTGGTCTCTCGTCTTTTTGTGATGGTGGCACCATCGCTGTCTCCTCCAGGGTGGTTTTACTCTCCTTCATCAATTGCCAGTTCCTCACATAACCTCTGGTGTTTGTGAACAGCCCTCCCTTCTGAGGCATTGCCTGTTTCTGTGTGCTGTACTGAAGCATAGGTAGCTCTGTGATATGTAGGTATGAGATTCATAGTGGAAACAAAGACATGGATTAATCTACCCAGCGTCACAGTCTGTCATGAGAAAGCTCAATTAGCATCCTAAATAAGGATGATCCTATGCTTGTAGAAGCAGGGTGGCACTATCCAGATGGTGGCTGAAATATTTCCTCTTTTTCCATTTTTAAGGGTAATCTATGACAAATTAAAATGCTTAATAGGCATTTTAGAACTGCACAATTAGGTGGGATGGAATCAGACCCTCATTTTTGGAAATTAATTATTGATTCTAATTTAAAGATCTAAGGCACTGGCTTCTGTACTACACTACTTCCAAACTGTGGAGTATTGCTTTCTTACATGTTTTCTCAAAATATTGGCAAGGTGAAATGACTTCCATATTGTTCTTTAAATGTCCTGAAGCCATTTTTCCTCCTTGCTGCTCCCTGCTTTAACTCCAGGTCTTAATGTCTCTACAGATAGATGCAATGTTTCATAATTAGAGCTGCATTTACCTCTTTCCATATTGAAAATGTGTCAATGAATGTGTCCACCACAAAAATATCTCCCACCACTCAGTGCTTTTGGAAATCTGAGCTAGGGAACGTGCTTGACCTTGTCAGCAATCTGGAGAATAAAATCCAAATTAAAGATTGCTCGTTGGCTGATCTAACTCTTAACTTGCTTCACTGAAGGTGAAATATTTGGTACTGCATTATTTTAGGTCTTAAGCAGTACCCACAATATTGCACTTTTACTTTGTTTTGTTGTTCTTCCTGGACACAATCTTTCTGTATTGAATGGTGGGGTTCTTTTCTTTTCTTTTCTTTCTTTTCTTTTCTTTTCTTTTCTTTTCTTCTCTTTTCTTTTCTTTTCTTTTCTTTCTTTTCTTTTCTTTTCTCTTCTTTTCTTTTCTTTTCTTTTCTTTTCTTTTCTTTTCTTTTCTTTTCTTTTCTTTTCTTTTTTTACAATACCTAGTAATTTTTGAGCTCAATAGATGCTCAAATATCACCAAGATATCTCAGCACTCACCTGTCCAGTCATGGCTTATCTGTAACTATTTTAAGTGAAAGGGCAATAAATGCTGCAATGGAAGCATAAGCAGAATTCCACTGCTTCATCTTGTTTCTTCCACATGTGAAATGTGAGTATGGTGTCTTCAAGGTTAGATTTGGATGTCAAATTTGGTAACCACTTATAGATTAGATAGTTCCATGTGAGTTGTAAGTATTTTCATATCTCCATGGCTGGTAAAAGACTTAACAGTTTTCATAATGCAAAAAGAATGGAACCTGTCCCTCTTGCTTCAGAAATCATAAATTTCTTCAGCTTCCAAACATGGAAACTCAATACTCACTGATTATTTCCCACCATAGTATAATAATGTGATAGAATTAAGGGTCCCACAATGACACAGCACATTGCTGGAAGTTGTTTGAAAGCAGGTTAGTGGGTTGATTTGCCTTCTGTTGCTTTTCCTTGGGTGTCATGGAAACATCTCCCCACAGGCACTACCTCATTGACCACCTTCCAGACCCTTGGGAATGAAACAGTGTGCAGGAATTCCCTCAGGAGTTTCATGGCACTTCTAACATCCATGTCTCCATGCTTCCTGACTTTTCAAATATCTGAAGATTGGCGCCCTGGCAGGCAAATTCGAGCAAAAATAAGAATTAAATTATATTTTTAGAACTGGAATTCTGTTTGTGGTTTTGTTTTGTTGGCTTGTGGGTTTTTTTTGTTTAGTTTGGGTTTTTTGTGTTTCTCTTTTTGCTTGTTTGTTTGGGGGGGTTTTTGGGGGTGTGTGTTTGTTTGTTTAATTTACTTTGACCTTTTCTCTCAGTTTGGAGACACAAGTCATTAAAAATTAAAGTCCACTTATTCTGAAGAGTAGAAATTCTACATTGCAGCAAACTCTGGCAAGCTGTGCGCAAGTACAACAATATATTAAACAACAGCACCTGTCAACAATAAATACATAAAAAACCTCCTTACTTAACTCTTAAATAACTGTCTAAAAAAATTCTATCCACTACTGGACAGTAATGATGAACTTCATTTACAGTTTTGCTTTTCTGTATCCCTGACACTTTGTGAATTATTTTTATGGAATTCAGAACTAATATAAAAATGAGCAAAAAATTAATATACACTATATTGAGTCTTGTGTACATGAAGCTGCTGTAAATACTTGTTGTTTGCCTGAAGATAGCTACAGTCCCATACATTTAAAATATTGAAAATTACTGATATGTTTGGATGAAACTACCTCTCTTTTAGCTTTCAAATATTAGTTACTGTGAGAATATTTTAAAAGTTACATAAAACCCAATGCATGCTATGAGAAATTAATGCCAGGGCAAAATATAGAAGTGAATACTCTGTCCTTGCCGAGTATTCTGTGTGCACTGAAAGCATTTCAAGATGTTCTGTCCTTTTTCTTATCTGGCATAAATACAGTTTCAAAGCAAGTTGAAATATCTAGTAGAAAATACAGTGAAAAATTGTTTCTGTTCACTGTAACATCTGTCCCTTCTAGCCTGCAGTCATGACAGACTTTTCAAAATGTACTTTGATGATAATATAGAGCGTCTTAATAGGTCAACAGAGACAGGAATGAAGGAAGAATTTAAAACTATTGTAAGACTAATTGGTTTGTGGAAGTTAATATTTTAACTATTGATAAAAGAACACTGATCAAAGCATACCATGAAATAAATCAGTTGTTTTAAAAAGGTAGCACAGAGACATGCATAATAAATAAAACAACGTTGGCAGAGAATCATATGAACATCAAAGATGTCATCTGAGACTAAAAAAACAATGACAGTAGAAATAACAACATAGAAAATATGTTATAAGGAGCTGCAGATGTGTAGTCAATGATGACAGCTTTGCACTTCTGTAGTACCTTTCATTAATAGGAATTTAATGTATTTTAAAACCCCACATGCTCTACCTGTTTTGTAGATGAAAGTGGGATTCTAATCAGGAGTTGGTATCTTGCTGCTTGGATATAGATCAAATGTACAGTTTGGATCTTCAATTATAAAAAGAGTTCTCTACCTGAAGTCGTCTGGGCCCTTTCTGCAGTCAATGCAGGCAAATAGGAACAAGATGAATAATATTTGTGTGACAAATTGATAAAAAATACAGAATTAAGGTGTAGCTACAATTTCTGAAGAAGGGTACTTTCAAAATGTTCATTTACTGTATGATAAGAAGCTGTGGTCCTTCCCCTGGTTGTTTATGCCTACATTGCAGAACGTCCAGACTCCCAGGATATCAACCTCAGGTGCAAGAGCTCAAGTATCAATCACAAGGCATGAAATACACCAAGAGCCTTCAGAGAATACAATACTCCTTCCTTTCTGAATCTGTCTGACTTTAATTTTTTTTCTGTTAAGGCAGTGCAGAGGGAAGAATAAAAGTTCATTCTCTTATGGCATTTAATATTAGGTATGGGGAAGCTTTAAGAGGTGAATATGCAGTTATGATCTGAGAAACAACAAAATTAAAACAGAATCTTTTACATTACTGATCAGTATTTTGATCTATCAGTTTGCTTAACAGTCTTGCTGAGATATTAAAGACTTAAAAGATAGAAAATGTTAAAAGTGTTTTGAATTTTTCTTTCTTCTAGGAGAGAAAATTTAATATCAATATATATTTTGATGTGTATGTACACTTAAGTTACATAACTTAAGTTGTCTTATCAAAACCAGACAATCCACTTGAATCCAAATTATTTTCCAAATACCTTTCCATCATACCACATAATATCAACTATTTCTTCTAGGGATCAAGACTTTCTCTCTCTGTGTGTGTGTGTGTGTATCTTGCCTTAAAATTTAAAAAAAACTATTAAAAAAAAAATGTTTTTGATAAAGATTTTTGAAATACAAGACCTTGAGGCTAAACTTTTGATCTCTAGTCTCTTTTCCTGCAGTAACATTTTCAAATGCTATAATGAGGTGTATAGTCTCTTGTTTTATTTTATTTTTGAAATGAAGGTTGTCCTTTCATGCTCATAATTAGACTCTAGATTGGAGACTCCCTGGATATTTGCCTCTCCAATGAAAAATTCTTTCCCTCTCTATTATTGTTACAAAAAACCCTGACCCTGGCATGGTCAGAGTTATGCCATCTCACAGCTTGAACAATTGCACACTATACTTTTCCTTACCTTCATTCAGGCCAACTCTGCAATTTTAACCTTCCTGCCAAAAGGCTGTCTCATTCTTAGGCTGTTGATTTAAGCATCAGAACTGTGACCAAGACACACTTCAGTTTTAAGACAGAGGTTTTCTTCCATGGCTAAAGCACAAGAAAATAAATGTAACTAAAATAAACTCTTTCTTAGTGAAAAACATAAAGAAAATGAAGACTGCTTTTCATGCTGGGTTATATGAAAATAAGGACAAGCTTTTGTTCTTTTCAGTGCTGTGGAAGAAGAAGAAAGAAAAGAAAGCTACAGAAATGTGTAACATAGAAATATTGTGACAAAGAGGCTACTTTTTGTATTGTGATAAGAAGGAATGCTGTTCTACAGAGTAGAGGTCCATTACAGATCATAATACAAACAAAGGGTAAATAAACTCATTAACTCTTATTAAGACATATAAAGTGACTGCCATTAAAAAAGTCTTTCTAGGCTCAGACAAGATTTTACCTATACTTATTTAGGAACAGTCCCGAGGTTCCAAGGGACAGTGCACACAATTTCAGTGTGTCCAAAATATCCTCTTTCCTCCTTGTCAGCAGCTGCTGGATTTATGTGTAGATCAGAATACTCACTGGCTATTTTCTCCTTGCTTAGGGTGGGAATTTAGGCAAGATGTTAAGAAAATTAATGAATATTGTCAATAGTGCAGATTTTCTTTTCATAATAGCCTTCTGAAAGATGAAACAGAATACACAGTGTTTGAAGAATTCCAAGAACTTCTTTAATAGGAGCATACATAAGAACTCAATTTCTTTTTGCTAGTCAAATGCTCAGGAATGTTTTGTTGGTTTGGTTTATTTCTACCTTGCAAATTTTTGCATCAGAAACATAAAACCTGGAAAGAGGGGGAAAGCAGGTACAGTGTTCCTCTAGAAGAAATTAAAATTGAGGCCATTTGGTAATACAAGAAAAATGAGACCTTGAATGAAAATGAGGAATAGTTTAACTTCAGTGAATAAATTAGCAGATACTGCCTTGACTGGAAAAACTGGATGAGGGATTTGGCTTTAAGATGCAGGTGTCATATATTGATAGTGATAAGAGCAACTCATCACAGTGACAGATCAACAATTGGTTCTTAGGCACTTACTGTAATTCACTATAATTCAGATCTGTCAACTACTAGAAAACAGCAAGAAAACCAGAAAATTTAAACAGGGTAGAAAGGAATTAAGTGACAATATTTCCATTTTGGTGCCCACACAGAAGCCCTCAGGACCCATCACATGCTGGTAGTTATATGTGTGCTTAATTAGTATGTAAAATTACAACATGAAAATTCTCTTACTCTGATATTTACTCACTAAGAAAGACCCTCCTGGCCACATTGGTTGAGTCAATGCTGAGATGCTCTGCAAAACAATGAATCCCTTCTGGAAGAGTGGGTGGGGTATGGAGAGGCCACCGGTGCTTTTGGAGGAGCTCTTGGGGACACAACGCTAGGAGTGGCAATGCAGGCAATGCACATTGCTACATGCTTTTTACCAGATGCCCTGGGAGACTTTTCTAGCTCTCATAGCTCCAATAATCTGGATCTAAACACATGCAGTTCTAGTCCTGAGCTTGTAAGAACATGAAAATTCCAACAGGCTGCAGTGATAGCTGAGCTTTCCTATTTTAAGTACAGCAAAGATGTTTGGCTCCTAAAATCTAGATACCCAAGTGGTTTCAAAGATGCTGCAAAAGCAAAGTGGTTGAACAAAAAGGTCCCAAAACTCATCTGACTTATTTTTACAACTGCCAAGATATAGTGACCATAGAAGGAATATATTTCCTGGATGAAAATGGAGAGTAGGCAGCATTTTAAATAAATAAGATATGATAACCACAGATGGTGGTTATCATATACCACATGAGCCAATGAATGTCACATAACCTGGAGTGACAATACAAACTGATGTTTGCACCCAATTTCATGTTAAGAAACGCACAGTGTTTTCGTAGAAATAAGTAATAATTATTATGCAATATATGTTCATTTTAATCCTCATAAGTGGATGAAGGAATGTGCAGCTATGGCACAGATGACTGTCTATAATTTCAGGATTAAAAGGGGCAGTTGAAATATTAGACAATTAATAAAATTTGTTCTAAAAAAAATCCTACCCCAGCTACCATGAAAGTCTCATAATAGAGACATTTTAGCATGTAACCCATGCATTGCCATGCATTGCCCATGGCATTTTCAAATTTCTGTTTGACATTTTCCAGAGTACCATAACCTAATAGGAGTGACAAGCTCCACTCTAGAAAATGGAGCTTGAAATAAACCTATATTTTATTAAGTGACACTATAGACAAAAGAGTTGATTGTATTTCTCTCTGTACAATTCCTAAAACATAACTCAGTGAAGGCTGCTCCCTGTCAGGGTGTTGAGATCCCTGCTGCACGGTCCCTGAGGAACAAGAAGAGGCAACAACGTGTGCATTACTGTTAAGAGTTGTGTTAAGGTGCTATGTTAAAGTTATTTTCATGTGTGGAAATCCCTCTGCTATTTATCTGAATAGTGCTGAATTGTTAATGCTTTTAATTTAACAGTTTCCTGGTTCCTTTTTTTTTTTCCCCAAGTGTCCTGCTAAAAAATTAGAGCTTTTTCTTAGATAACCCAAGTAAACTCCATTAGCAAAATTTTGATAATTAAGCAGTATGAATAGAAAAAGCATAATGAAACAAAAGCATTTTTTAAGTCTTATTAAAGTTCATGAATACCACTTCTTTTTAGTTGCTGGGACTATTACTCATGAATCCAAGCTGCAAGGTTATTTTCACTGAATCAGTGGCAAGGATAATTATTTTTATTGCTCCCAAGAAGCAAAACCTTACTGCCTGTTTTTTTTCTGGTTGACACCTACAATTTCTTTGCAACAGCAAAATAAAATGACTAGCAGGTGTTAAATGTAAATATTCCCAAATATATCTCCTAAAAATATTAAAGAACGATTTGTCAAAAATTCCTATTGATATTACAAGGCCTCCAATACATTCATTTATGCAGCTTGTGCGTGTTTACATTCCATGCAATACAATTTGTCTTCTTTTTTGTCTGCTTAAACTTCAATTACCTTATATTTTCATGTGTTTAAAATATCAAAAAGGTCAAAATGACTTTTCAAATATTTTATGAAAATGTTTTAGGATCACATTGGCTTACCCAGAGGAACCTGAGGAATCTTGGAGGAGTGGCCAGCATGAACTACATAAAGTTCAACAGCATCAGAGGTAAAGTCCTGCACCTGGGGCCACCCTGTGCTGTGATACAGGCTGTGACTGACTCAGTGACAAATCTGCAGAAAAGGGTGTGGGGACCTGGTGGATGGCAGCCAGAAATGTGCCCTGACAGCAGTAAAGTTTAAATATGTGGTGAGCTGAATTACCAACTGCACAGGCAGCCAGATGGCTGCGGGACATGATTTTTCCCTTTTATTTTACACACAAGTGGTTGCACCTGGAAGAGTCTAGGTTGGTCCTCTCGTCTGAGTTCAAAAAAGATGTTGAGAAACTGGAGAGTCCAGTAAAAGGCAAGAAAAATGACTGGGGGAAGAAGCACTGAACATATAAGAAACTGGTTCTTCTAAGTCTTCTGAGCCTCATTTAGAAATAAAAGTCCTGTTGTGGAGCTCTTGAACATATTAGTTAAGTTTAGTAATATGAATGCTTGTTTTTCATTTCTGGTGGCAGAAAGAACTGATTTCAAACACTTGAAGTGAAAAATTGTAAAGATGTTTTGAAGAATTAAAGAAAGTTGCAAAGTAAGTTGGACAGAATATTTTTCCTCCCATTGCCTCAAAGAATCCCTTTTCATCAAAAGATGGTGAATGTTTAAAGGCAGTAAATGACTGGTAAGAATAAAACTTTGCAATTCCCAAAGCAAGACTATAATGAGCACTTTTAAACACTTAGGGATATTATGTAACTGTCAAAGCTGCTGTGCCTTAAGACCAAAAGGAAAGGAAAAAAAGAGAGAGACAGAAATGTTGTGCAGTGAATAAAAATATTATCAGACTCAGTGGGATGAAAAATTGCTCACTGGCAGTTTAAGCTTCTCAGCACTGCAGGCCAAGAATTTTGCTGTTCTAAAGAGCCAGAGCCTAGACAGGACTGAGCTGTCTGAACAAAGGGAGGGGTCAATGCTAAAGAAATGTCCAAGAATTAATGCCATTATGGAACTCAAGGGATGGAGACTGGATTCTCTTTGTGGACCAGGTTCGGAGATAGCCACAGGTCCATATTGACCCTGGCAGCAGGAACTCAGCTTTCCAGGATGCCAGCACTGGCACAAGAGATCCTGGGAAACACAGGACTGTGCAACCTGTCAGTCTGCTCCCTTTTCACTGCTGTGTCTTTGGTTACTAACTGTGAGTAGATTTAACCCTATGACTCTCTAAGGGTATTTCAGATACTCCTACACCTTATTTAAGAACTGATTAAAAGGGCCATATTACAGGTTTCTACATTCATTTCCAGTCTCTATCTACACAAACTGGCACATAAAGGTACATACTCAGGAGCACTCAACTAGGCAGGGATATTCCACTGAGCTTTTGATGTTTCCTCTCACCTTGCATCTTGAAAAGGTAACATTTATTCAAGAGGCTTTGTTCTTACCCATATGTGTGCGAGGATAAGTAGTGATAGTAGCCAGAGTTCTGTCATGTTCCCTGTCCTGTGAAATACATATTGTACACATGGTCACTAAGGAATGCAGGGCCTCAGCCAGATCTGACAGTCTGTGATGCTGGAATTCATTTTCTTCCACACTTGTGCTGTGTGCAGCCCACTGGAATTTTATATTGATACTTTCTGACTACCTAGTTTACTTCAGCTTCAGTTGCTGCCATGAATCTCACTTGAGCTGCACCTTGACATAGATAAAATTCAGAGTATCTATCCTGTCCCAAATCTTCATATTAGAGAGTTTTCAGCCAGAAGGGGGACAAAAATTTGTGAATTTGTTTAGTTGTCTGTTTTATTTGGACAACCATGGGCATTGTCTCCGGCTCTACTGCAACCACCCTGATTCTGTGTCCTTCCTCCATCATGCACTCACTCAGAACAAACTACATGAGGACACTTGAAAGAAAAACCTGGCATGAAACACAGCTGGACACTCATGAATGCTTTGTATAATGACACAGAAATAAAGCAGATGTTCAGGTTCACCTGACTTTAAACCATGAAAGCTAATTAGGTTGCACACCACTACACCATGGGTGCTGTGTTTGGCTAGAAAAAGACCTGACAGATCTCCATTTATTAAAAACATAAAGGTCAAAGGAAAAAAAAAAGAACATTCACCTTGTACTCAGCTGAATTAAACAAAAATACTTGAACTATGAGAAGAGTTAATAAGGACAGTTTCTGCTTTTGAATGGTTGCAGTCTGAAAATGTTAGCTGTGGGGATTTTTGAATGAAAAGCGTCTGGTAAATCCAATTCACCCATGATCTTTCTCTGACACTTGGAAAATGAATAGGCCTTTCTTACTGAGTAATGAAGAAAGGAAAACCAAATGCTATGTTACTTTTGAGCAGATGTGTTTTCCAGGAGCTGAGCTAAGTTCATCATCTCCTGTCACACGAGGAAGTTTCCACGCAGAGTTCAGATTTTCACCTATTGAGTATTATAGACATCTGGCTTTAGAACTGATATCAAAATCTTTGTGTTGGGTTTTCAATTCTTCTGTAGGTGGGGAAAGTTAATTATTTATTGAAGAGCATATATAGGATGTGTATACTGAGTAAGTAGTTGTGGAATAAAAATAAACAGAAAGGCTTTATCTGGAAATCCACTACTTAGATTTGTGTGTTTACCTGAGATGCAGTGAAATTCATTAAAGATATAAATCAGTTTGAAATCACCTTAGAACTTAATTATCTCTGTTAGTTATCCACTTATAGCATCAGACTCCATTTTTTACATAAAAATCCTCTGGTTAGGATACCCATGCAAAAAGCAGAAGAAATTCACCTCAGCCTGGGATTTGTGAATCTCTAATTTCCCCTGTGGAGTTTGTCATAGCAACAACTATCAGACTTTGAAAAAAGCAAGGGTTAGTACATTTCCTGATAGATCCTTAGAGGCCAAAAGTTACCACAGACTGTGAGATTATGCTCTTTAACAAACAGAATAACCCTGGTGTCAAGGTCAGTTGCACTTACTAAGGTATTGTTCATGACAAAGTCTTAGGTTCTCTTTTTTAAAGAGAGTTTGTAACCCAGAGTTGAAAGATGTACAGCCACCCTTTGCTGCAGAGATTGGTAACCCTTACCTAGTCTCTCCTTGACCCCAGATGTCTCATTTCTTTCTGCATGGGTGTCCCAACAGGGCTGCACAGATTCCAGATAATGTGAGTTTTGACATCCTGGCTTCTAGGGGCAGTGGAGGTGAAAAGTCCATGTACACAAAAGAAGTTTAAAATCCAGGCTCTTCTACTCAAACATTATCTAAAAACCCAAAAACTGTCCCTTTTGACACCAATTTTGAATTAAGCTTTCTTTTCTTACTAATCACTCTCTTCTCACAATCCTGATGAACTTTCTCAGGGAGCAGGAGATCCTTCACAGCCCTGCTGCTGCTGAGTCTAAAATCTAGGTCTTTTGCTCCTTCATTCATGTTTCACTCACCAGACTCAGGGGGATTGGACTGATGGCATGCACAGGGATAATCTAAGTGGGGAATCTTGATTATAAAAAATAAAGGTTTTAAACCTTAAATAAACTGAGGTGCTGCTATATCTCAAAATATAAGGGGTAGTAGAACTTCAGTCTGTGAAATCTCTTAACAGAAATGCAATATCTTTGGTGCTGAGACATTTAGACAGGAAGGCAGGGATTTACCAGCTTGGTCTCTATGTTAAGTACTTACAAACAAGTTCACAAAGTCTCTAACTTCCATTTAGGTATAATTTAAACTAGATGAAAGTTCCTGAGTGCCATTGAGAATCTGAATCCTTAATTTGGTTTAAAGTGAAGCTTAGACGGTTTTGGATTCAGAGAATTAATGACTTTAAATCTGGGCTGAGTTCCAAGATCCAGAAAGGTTGAAAAATTGATAGATCTATACTATTCCCTTTAGATTTCCATTCCCCAAAGGAAGTTTTATCCTATTTGATGGAAATGGAATATTAAAGCTGTTATTTAACTTCGTACTGTCAGTGAGTAAAAATTTGGTGAAATAAAAATAGTGTATCTCCATACAACACTGGTGCTTTGAAAAAAATTGGGGCATATTAAACAATCCTGTATCTCATGAAGAGAAAAATATTGTACATTTTTCTATGAGGTGATTAAGGGCTGGAGAACCTCTCCTGTGTGGGAAGGCTGAGAGAGCTGGGGCTGTTCAGCCTGGATGAGAGGGCTCTGGGGGGATATCGTGAGTGTTTATAGATAACTGGAGGGAGGGTGCAAAGAACACAGAGCCAGGCTCTTGTCAGCGGTACCCAGAGACAGGAACAGAGGCAGTGGGCACAAACTGAAACACAGGAGGTTCTGTATGAGCATCAGGAAAGATTTTTCCGTTGTGAGGATGACTGAGCTGGGGCACAGGTTGCTCAGGGAATCTCCATCCTTGGAGGTACTCAAAAGGCATCTGGATATATCAGCTGGCTGTGGGAGGCCCTGCTTGAGAAAGAGAATTGTAAAGGATGATTGTCATTCCAACTTCAATCTTTTGTGTTTATGTGGTAAATATATATATATAGGGGGGTTTGCACATGTGTGTATATATGCACAGGCATGATTAACATAAATGAGCATATACCTTAGTGAAAATATATATGTATATATAAATTTGTTTCTCAGACATATCTACATTGTAGATATAGGCTTACAGAAGTGCATATTTATGGATTCATATTGTATTCATTGTTCTATTTCTATCTATCTCTATATATGAATGATACTATTTTCTCCCATTTACATTTTGGACTGTTACATTACATTTGGACAGTTTTCTAAGGGAATTACAATAAAAATATACAAATTATATACAGCTGGTTGAGTTCTATTTGTATTTTACACAGAGATACTAAATATTAAGCAATTATAAACCATGCACATATTTCAAGCAGGAACCCATATTCTAGCCAAGCTAATGAATAAAGAAATAGAATATTATGAATATGTCACATATAGCAGCTCCATCTTGTATTTATTGCCATTTCTGTGTAAGGTGTGGTGGCCTGGGAGATGCCACTCTGGCAGTGTGAGCCCTTTCACATTCTCATGGACAAATATCTGCAAATCACCTTTCTTGAGTTTGTGTTGTTCTTTCTTTCCCATCCCCTGCATATTGGCCTGGACTTTTGCACATGATGGTATCTGACTCAGTTGTGTAGTTTGATCTGCTTTCACACTACCCAGATAAACTGTTTCTCCGTTTAACCACACAGAAATTTGAAATTAATTTTTTGTTCCTCTATTGAGAAAAATGCCATCCTGTGAAATAATTTTTTTTTCCACAGGGATAGAATTACCCACTAGTGATAATTTTAGCAAAATATCCTTGTCTTATTTCTAATTGTTCTTTCAAAACTAACAATAACCTTTGGTAGTTAGAAAGTAATTGGTTTTATTGGATCTTCTATCCTTCTCTAAGGAAAGGAAAAGGGACAAATATAAATGAGAAAATGTACTTTTGGTTGACTCCATCTAAATTCTGACCAGACAGCTTCAGTGAATTCTTTTTGAAGCATGCACTTTGTCTCATTCAAGTCTGTTGTGAAGGACCTCACTTCCAGCCCTTTGCTATGTGTCATTTGATTTGTTCATTCCTTTCACCTGTTAATAAATATTCAGAGATGTGCTTCATCAAAAGGAAGAGGGCCTTTGGTTTAAATAAAAAGATTTGGTCCATTTTCTAAGAGGAAATTTGTATTTGTACTGCATGGATTAGAAAATGCATACAACAATGTTAGTTTAATGTAGTCATTTATTTCAAAACAGCCATTCATTCATTAGACATCATTATATTCATCTGCTCCTAACTCAGAAGTTAACTGCAGGTTTAAATGGTACCCATTTTTCAGAAAAACTCCCACTTCTTCAAAGGTCATGTATCATTAATGAGTTTTCACTTTGGAGATTTTCTGTCCAATCTCTTGCCACAGAGCACTGTCATACTTTAAATTGCAAGTTTACTTAGCTTCCTTTTATCAACTTTTCACTCAAAAAAGCTCAAACTGAAGCAGCAAAGGAAATAAAGCGAATATAATGAAACCTATCTAACGTAATGAAATTCATCCTTATTCCAATCATAAAAGTCAAAAATGGCAAGCTTATGGGCAGCCATTCCCTTTTGTATGAAAGAAAATAATTAGAAAAATGTTTGGTGTTGTATATAGCTCTTAGTTTTATTTTATATATATTTTTGAATGAACTATAAAAATATTCAGATTTATGTAATATAATATCTTATTCAGGATCTCCACCAGCATCCTCCCACACTCCAGGACTATATGAAGTTCATCATAAGAAATATAATTGCTTTTGTACTCAGGGTTTGAATGATAAGTATTAGCAATACTACTTAGAATGGGTCTTCTTGCCAGACTACAACAGAACAAACTGTGAAATGTTGAACTTTTGGGACTGTTTTAATCTGTTTTTGTCTGTTGAATAGTGTGTTTTCCTGTACAGCTTCATTTTAAAAAAAGAAAAACATGTCTGGAAATGCTGATGCCTTCAGCAGAGATGGTGTTCACCTATTACTTTCTTACATACTCTTATTTGATTATTTAATTATATTTTTTCAGGTTGCATTTGGCTGTCAGGATCATTTACTTCTAATAAAGGTTAGGCCAGTTAAATAGTTTATCAGATAGAGAAATGACACCTATTCATTTTGTCTAGTCACATTTTTTTGATGGCCTTTTGTGCTGATATTCTGGGAGTTTATGAAAGATGTTATTACTTGATTCTTTGATTGATTGGTGAAGAGTAAATATACATGCAGAGAGTGAGATGAAGGACATGGTGTACCTAAGGCTGGGGAATAGCAAATGTAGGAGTGCAGGAATGAATGTCAAATTTTATGAAGGACTCAGATGAAAAAATTTAAGGAATATGACCAGTATCTTCAAGTAAACAAGGGAAGAACCTCATTTGAAATTACAGTTCTGTGAGAACTTCATGCCATATCATTTCTAAGCTTTTGTTGCTAAAAAAACAAACCTCTAGAATTCTATGACAGCTTCCCTAAGAATTTAACTAAAAAAGAAATCAGTCATTTAGATTTACCATTTAATTAATCTTCAGAATTTAGATCAAAATTTCAGATAGGAGCGTAGAATGGATTTAGTCTGTCCAAATTAGGCGCCTTATAAATCAGATTTTAATATACCTTTCCCTTTCTTTAGTCCCTCAACAAGGGCAATAAGGGCAGAGAGATATGGAAGTAGAAGACAGGTACAGTGTAGTCTCAGCAGTAAAAGAAATTTCCATCATCCGTAAAGGAAGATGCTACTTTACTTGTCTTGAGCCTACTGTTCTTCACCTTACTAGCTCTTTAATAATTGCAGGCTACCCAGTCAAAGTAAGCAGTTACTTCTGTTTTGAAAGCAGCAGGGCTCACATTTAGTATTGTTTATACAATTTTCAGTTGGCCAATTTTCCATAATTTCTATATTTCCTATTTAACTGCAGATGATACATAAAAGGTTGTATGGGCCTGTTTTTTTGAGGAAACTGATGAATTTATAAGCTGGTCAGCTGCAAAAATAATTTTATCACATTTTCAGTGGTTTCAAAATTGCAGTTGCCTTCCAGCTAAAGGCTATCAACTTACAGGTCTGTCAAAAACACAGCTGGGCTGGATTCACAAAATATTTTTGGGCTGAACTGCATAGTGGCCCGAATACAGGTATCTAAGCCAAAGTCAGGAGGCCACAAGATCCTCTTCCAAAATTTACCTTAAGCCAACTGAGGTTCACTTGCTCTTGAATGCTCTGGAGCTTGAAGAAGGGATGCAGACAATGAGAAGCAGATGGAAATTCACTGATCAGTCCTCTGAATGTATCTTGATATATATTGGCCCACACCAGGTGAGGCAGGTAGACAGAATTCTAATAAACCAGGCTGAAATCTCTAGTCAGTGTGGTTCATGCACAGATTTACTCTACCTGGAGGAAAGAGTTGGTGGGAGCGATGCAACAATTACAGTAATGTGTGCTGTATTCTCTTGGAACACAGTGTGTGGCATCAGTCATGGCAGTGTATGTGCCAGTTTCTCTGAAGGTCTTTCTTGAATGAATTCTGCTTGATTAACTGGTCATTCAGGCATTAGGTACCACTTTGTTTTCATCTGGCTGTGCTTTCTGTTCAGTGAGTCACCATCCATGGGCGAGACAGCTGCTCAGAAAGAAACATCAGAGTAGCTATAGTGTCAATCTGTATTGTGAAATTATTGTTGTGTGAAATTACTTCTGGTCATTTTTACCAGATATGAGAGTATCATTCAGTTGCATGTTGGAAGAGGTTAAGAAGGAAGCATACAAAATAGTTTGAACTGAAAAAAAAAGGAAAAAATAGTTGCCTTTTTGTTTGCTTGCTGTAATCAGATAATCAATTTTTAAATTCAGAAATTTCCTTTTTCTGTTACTGGTAGAAGACAAATCTTGATGAGGGAAGGAAAGCACCTTTTCTTAACAAGAGGTTAATTAAGGTACTAATACAGTTCAAGTGCAAACAACAGGAGAAAATCATGTTCTGCAACAGAATAAAATAATTTGATAGTCTATCAGTTAGCTAAAAAGCACTGTAATATAAAATTAAACACTTATCAAGGCATATACACAAGATAACTAATTCACTGTACATTTCAGACTGATATTTGAGACACTTCTTGCATTATTTTTTTCTTACTTTCTGGATTGGATTGCCTTCATGCTCACTTTATCATCATGACTTTGGCTGAAAGGTTTATGTATGTGATGGATCTGATGGGGAGCATTTGCTATTACTTATTTTCTCAGATTAGGGAAACAGGTAGGAAATGGGTCGTTAAAAACAGTAATATTGCTCATAACCATGTCAAGAGATCTTTGAAACAAGCAATACAGCCCCCCATGGCAGGAGCATTGCAACTAAATGATCTTTAATATCCCATCCAAACCAAAAAATTCTGTGATTCTGTGATTTTTAAAGAATGAAGAGGCTTTTATTGCTCCTTTTCCCATAATATTTTGGAATATTTTTCATACTGCATAAAAAAGAGATGACAAAAAAATTTCTGATCAGTACCTGTACAGACAGATAATAACTTTCTGAACAACATGGGTATTAAAGCTGCATTTATATTTGTAGTTGCTTCAGATACAGTATCTTAAATTGGCACAGTATGAGCATTTCAGTCTAATAGCAAAGTGCTCATGAAATGTTTTGGTTATAATTCTCTGATTCTGCTGCTGATGACACTGTTCCCATTTGTTCAGTTTTAATGTTTCCTCATATCCTCTTGTCTTTAGAAGGAACTGCTGCTTTCAGACCTATCTGTTGTTCCTTGATCAATTAAAGAAAGATTTTGACAGCTTATTTTCTTCCTTCTCAATAATTTTAAATTGAAATGGAAGGCAGAGAGTGTTCACATTAATGGGTTTTCCTTTGATTTTGTCTGCCTCCATTGGGAATGAGTGCCAGAGGTCCTTGTGTGAGCCTTCATTCTCTGCAGCTCTGCAGAGAATGCCCAGGACATACAGCAACAAGCAATCCTCATCCTGCATTGGTCACTGTCCATTTTGTTGTCTATTTCTGATTAACTTTATTTCAGTATTTCACTGGACTCATCTTTCTTTCTGCTTGTACTTTTTATTTTTCAGCTACATTTTGTTTGTATGCACTCAGGGATATGAAACTTTTTGTTTTCTTTCTATAGCATCCCTATAAAACAACAGAAATACAAAGAAAAGCAGAGATTATGCAGATATGCTATGGAGATATTCTTTTTGGCCACGTTTTCTGGGAAATCACTCTAAACTTCCTCTGCATTACCTAGTCTGCATTCTGCTAAACCAAGATATTTTTCCCACATTCTTTTATTCTTAATTCTAACAGTTTCACAGTACTGAGAAATTCCTGATGACCAAGTTGCTTCCTTCATTTCCCTGCAGGTACAAGGAATCAGGCTTTGTCATCTAATTAGGGAATTGCTGTAAGTCTCCTACTAATCCTATTGTTTGCCACGTTTGCAATGACTAGGATACTACTTTTCCATATGTAAGGTTAGATCCCCATTTTCCCCATTCTTGTTCTTTCTGTCTCTTTCAGTTCTTCCTTGCATGATGCCAACTTGTGCCAATTTGCAGCACACAGGCATCAAGTACAGGATTAAAGGTATTGGAAGGCATATGTTTTTCTTGTTTCAGTTTTGAGCTGCAGGAAGGCAATCGTAGTCTTTTCACAGCTAAAAATGAAAAAAAAATTAACTAGAGAAAAGAATCAAAACTCCTGTAGCTAAGCAGAGGCACCATGTATTAGCCCATCAATGTCTCTCTATTCCTTTGTGGTAGAGCAATATTTTTCTTAGTTTTAATTATGTTTACTTAGAAAGAAAAATATGAAAGGTGTTCATGAAGTGATAATTTGTTCCAAGGAAATCAGCTGTGAACAGGGAAAGTTTTTGCTTGATAAATAGCTCTTGGTCACTCTCCAGTGATGATACTCAGTGGCCCAAGGAGCCATTCACAGCAAACTGCTAAGAAGGAGCTAATAAAAATCATTCTTTTAGGCAACATTTATCTAAATATTGAGATTTTTCTATGAAATGCAGGAGGAACTGGACTGTTTAAAGAAATTGATCTATTAAATAATTAATAACTGTATCTACATCTATGTAATATTTTCTGTATGTTACTTATGCAGCTGTGGAATGCCATTTCTCTATTTCTGCTTGTAAAAACATAAAAGCTCTTACTGTAAAAACAATCCTGGCATCCCATTTGAAAATTTACGTTTTTAAATTTCCTGTTAAAAACCCCATATTATATTCCATCTTCTTCAAGAAATTATATTTATGGTTGTAAAAGCAAAGCCTGCATAATAAGGAATAAAGTGTGTGAAATTTTAATTTAAAATTACTGTAATGTAGATAAACACAAAGTTATGATCTATGAAATATGGTTATTAATAATTGTGTTTCATTATTTCTTTGGCCCTAAGTCTCTGAATATTTCTCACAGCTGAAGATGTCAGGGCTCTTCTCTGGACATGTGGAATGACAAATATTCACAGATCTGCAGGCTTTCCTGAAGGTGGCTCCATTTGATAAAGGTTAAATTAGACAATCCAGGATCAAATCAACCCCAAATTCTCATCAGAGTAATTGGTCAGAGGAGGAAAAACCAGAAATAACTGTTCTGATGACAGGTATGAATAATGTCATAAGAATTTCCATAAAATATTTCTGGGATTTAACCAATGTGTTCTTGAAATTTATCAACTGAGCAAATGCTCCACAATAAATAGAGAAAATGCCTATTTACAGTGCATCTCTGTCTCATTTCTGAACTAAGGACTGCCTTAACTACTAATTTCCCTTTCTTTCTAATTCTGGCTACTAACAAATACAGGTTTATTTGACTGTATCTCATTCACACATAGTTGTTTCCAGCCTCAGTGGAATAGAGGACAAAGCATGTTCAGGAGAATGCTTGTTTATTTTAGGATAGTTCTCAATTCTGCCTCAAATTTCTTCAGCTCAGGATGTGGATGAAAAGATGAAATGTACAAAGCTTCATTTCAAAAGAAATTCTGAAATAGAAAATGGAAGAGGAAATTAACTTTCAGTGAACTTCGGAAGAACTGTATCTTCAAAAACTTTGAAACCCAGGGAATATGATTATATTTGTCTGCGAATTAAAAAACAACAACAAAAAAAGAAGCAAACCAAAAACAAGGAGTAGTGGTGAAACATTTTTAGTTAAGTTAAATTCCAGGTTACTAGTAGATAGCAACTTCCATCTCCATTAGCAAATAATTTTTGGGCACTAAGATTTTCTGTGATTTTCTAATGACTCAGTGAGAATGGATGGATTATGGAAAAAAAACCTACATTTTTCCATTGCTGAGGATAAACATTTAAAACTAGAGAAGCCTAAGATATGCAGTCGAGGTGTTCTGAAAACCCATAGAGTTCTACAGGCTGACTTGAATCTAGACTAGCATTTATCTCACAACTCAGGCTCAGCATCTTTGGAACACAATGCATTAATTAAATATTTTCTGTTAGTTGCATTTTTAGAAAAAGGCTTTAAACCTGCTTTAAGTACTTCAACATTGCTCAAAGTATCATATGCAATATTTATACATGTTCTAGCTTCCCATCAGCAAGAAATGTCCTGTACATCTTTCCCAAATCACCTGTCTCAGAGTTTGGTCGTAAATTAATGATGACACCCTAACTACCCAGTTAAAGTTGTATGTGCAGAATGCTTGCATGTGAAAAAGTGTTTGTCCCCAGGAGTTTAGACAAATCAAAAAAATAATAGCAGTGCTCATTGTAGATGGCTAAACATATTTACAGGACAATAAAATCATCGCTCCATCTACAGCAAGGGGTCAGAAAAGAACTTTCTCTGCCCTTCCAAGGACCTTCAAATCTTTGATGTCAACTCCATTAAGATAAATATTAGATGCTGGCTATTTTTACCTTCATGTATGCATATACATTGGAATACAGTATTTAAGACATTGAGCACTGAATGGTATTTTAGGTTTCAAATCAATGCTATATAAAATTCATAGGAAAATATAGCAGCATTCCACCAGAAGATGAATCACTTCAGTATGAAATTCTTTAGAAAAAAAGTACCTTGAAAGATTTTTTTCTTCCTTGAGCTGAAATAGGGTATGAATGCTACAGGCATATGAGTAGTTATTTAAGTAAGAATGGATTTTATAGACTGAAGGAAAGCTTTTGGTTTCTGGTTTTCAAAACCTAGGAAATAGACTCCCAAATACAAGAATCTTATCCTGCACGTAAAGACTTTTTAGAATTCAGTAAGGAAGGAGGTGACAGAGGTGGGGTGAAGAGATGAAAACTGGGAATTACACTGTAAAATCACAGAAATACTTGTTGTTCTAGCTGTTGGAAAAGCAAGGTAAGAGATAAGGGAAATAAAAAAGGTAACAGCTGTTCCATGGCACAGGGAATTTGGAAATGGCTGCTACTTTTAACAGATTTTTGTTATTTGTTTTTAAGAAATCATAGAAAATTCCTATTCCACATCTCTCATCTCTGAAAGGATTTAGGTAAGCTTGGAACAGTGCACATGCTGATTTGTGAATCTGGAGACAGTTTTTTTCTTTCTTTCATTTGGAAAGTTAAAATATGAATTTAAAAAATCATTGTGACTTGATGGAAGTTCAAGGCTGTGCTTATTGTTTGGCTGGTAACACAACAGATGTTCTTTATATATGTTTAAGTTATTATTTAAAAGTTTTGGGGGTTTGTTTGACTATTGTTTGTCTGCTTGTTTTAAATAAGAAATAGAATTTAAATATTTAAGTAGCTTAGTGTCTTTTGGTGATTGCTTTTGTTTAGAAGAATAGCATTCAAATTATCTCCTGCTCTCCATAGGACTATGTGATTCAAGAAAATGCATACTTTTTAAAGCTAAATAAATAAGGACAATTAAAAAATATTTTCAGCAAAGAGTTATCAGCTTAACTGGCTTAATGTAAATTCTACCTATTGAACACATTTTGTGGTTTATAGAAAGGATATTTCTACTTTAGTGGTTTAATAACTGTTGCATTTAGGGGGAAAAATAGTCTGAATGGTTATGAATAAGCTTTTTACATGGAAAAAAGAGGTTACACAATACTTTTTAATTCTACTTAAATTATTTTGTCCTTATATCAGCTTATAGTAAACTCCAGCAGAATTAAAAACTGCCAAATAATTTTGATTTAAAAACTTTTCTATAAGGAGGCATTTCTATCAAAATCAACTTTTTCAGGAAAGAAAGTATTAGATTGTNCAGTAACATATAGAAGTTTCAAATGAGCATAAATTTTCCATTATTTTAATTTCTAATTCCACTTTGCTTTTAAGTTTTTTGGTCTTTCCTTCACTTTGTCTTGCTTTTTTTTCCTATTCAACTGTGAGAAGAAAAAAAGAAAATATCAAAAGGGGAATTCAAAATGGCTTTTATTTTTCAAAAATAAACAAAAAATTGTCTATATTTTTCAAAATATTACTGCATCTAAAAAGTATCAAATTTTGAAATGTATACAGTTTTGGAAAGAGAAGTTTTCTTCTGTCTGTGAAAAACTATCTGGAATATAAGTAAAAAATTAGATTTTCAAATTTCAGTAATTAGCATGGAACAGCAAAGAAATTCAAACACTTTCTCCTTCCTTTGGATAAGTATTCTGCATGTATATGCCCCTTTTGATTGTGTTTTTAATGTCTTAAAGATGATTTTGCAATTAAAAAATAAAATCAAATATTTTTATTTTCTTTCCAAAAGTGGGAGCAGGAGACTCCTCTTTTTCCTCACTTTTTCTTCATTGGATCACAACAAAATATAATAATTTTAAATTATTCACATAGTGATGAAAGCAAACATAACATTTTTAAGAATTAAATGAAATTTAGGGGAGATTACAAAGGAACAAAATAATTGGTGACTGTTGCATAACCTCAAAAAGGAATACGATCTTAACACAATTTTCCTACTCCTAGAAATAAATATTTTTTGCCATGTCATTGTTTGCAGGATTGCTTTAAGCAGCAGGTTTTTTTAATTAATTTCTGTCTTTCATGGTCTATAGAAGGTAGAAACTAGGGACCATCTTGCTTGGTCAGGAGAGTTAATGCAATTTATTTTCCAGGTCATGAAGGCAGGAACAAATCCACCACGAGGTCAGGAAGCACAACAAAGTCATTCTTGGAGGAATGTCACCCTAACAGAGATACAGCTCAACACACCTGGAAGTTATTTTATTGAATATTTTCATCTCTTCACATTAAAAAGCTGAACATGATCACTAATTTTTCTTAACAGATGAATGTGAGTATCCTCACTAATTTCCAGCCTTAGCCAAACCACTAAAGCATCCTAGCTAAGATGGGCATACTAAGAAAACATGCTTTGCATTTGAATTTTAAGGGGTTTCATTTCTCTACATGTCTGTGAGAAGCAGCTGACCATGCTCTTGCACCCAGCTCCATTCACGTGCTGCTCTGCAAGCAGATGCTCACAAATCCCTGCTGTCTGGAGTGACACAGGACACAGGTGGACACAGGTTTGAAGCAGTCACAGCATCTGTGGCATTAATTTGCAGCTGAGAAGCCTTCAGCAGTACAAGCTGTACCACCACTGCCCAGGAGGCAGCACAGGCACATCCAGTTTTGGGTATCACTCTATCCATTACAACAATTTAGTTCTGGAAGTCTGAAATTATTCTGGCCTCCTAAGAAAAAGAATAAAACATGGGTTCTTCAGAAAGAATATCAGCTCTATAGTTTTAAGTTTGTGGATGAGAACAATCTAATATCACCTGAAATCTACATGAACTTTTGCTCCAAATCATTTGAGCAGAGCATTTTAAATAAAATCTCCCTTCTAATTAGAAGGAAACACAATCATCAATGTTGTGGTAAACAAAGCTGACAATATCACTGTGATAATTATTTTAAAAAATAAATAAAACATGTTCTGTCATGCTTGACAAATTTAATTGCGGGATGTTTTATACGCAGGGGTTGCAGACTCTTAGTAGTAATCAAACTAATGGTTTGTCCTTGCCACTTAGCAAGGTTTATTTTGTGCAGTGAAAACATAAGGTAAGCATAGTACTGGCATTTGTGTCAGAATACTGATTATGTTGATATCCTTCCTACACAGAAGGATGAGACTATTGGGAAATTTTTTATTTGGTCACCATTCCCTAATCAAAAGATACTCAGACCCTGAAAAAAAGGTAGAGATATTTGGCCCTGTCTTACTTATCAGTGTAAATTTTGAATCCCATTTTTGATTGAATATGCTTTTCATATATGAATAGAAGCTACGGGGGAAAAGGGGAATTAATGCTCCATCCCACATGATGAGCACTGGGCTTTGAGAGGAATGCATGAAAAATCACAGTTATTAATTAGTTTCATCTCATTCAAACTTATAAGTCCCTAAAGGAGTTTCCCCAAAGGCTAAAGTAAGTATGCCTTAAGTCAGATTTCTTTATTTTCTGCTTTGGGACAGAAGACAAGATCCTTTTGGTTGGTTTCTTTCTCCCTGTATTTTTCCTGATCTGGTATAGATTGTTTTTCCTACTCTTCTAATGCAGCTCTATGCTGAGTCCAACTGAACATTCTGCTCAAAAGCACCAACCACTCCTGTCACTTCCATATTGGGAAAAGACCTTCTCTTAGCTATAGAACTCAGGACAAAGTAGCTGAAATGAAAGTGGACTTTATTGTTCTTTCATATCATGATATACTCACTATTCTTATTTCTCTGTCTTAAAATCTTAATTTCAGCCAGCACACCACTGCAATTTAAAACACCTTTCTCTTAACTATTAGCAGCTTCAATTTGACAGTTTTTCTTCATTTATAAAGAAGAGCTGTGTCTTTGATTTCAAAATTTTTCATCTTGCTGTAAATAGATTTCTTATTGTTAAAATGCTACCCATTCCCTTTCTTCCCCATTTACTGCTTCTCTTTCAGGGAGAAAAATAACAAGTAAGGAAAGATGTGATGCCTTGGCCTGCCAATGCTTACAGATTCAGTGTCAAAGGAAGATGCTGGATTCACTGCAGCTTACATTTTGCCTTTTCTGCAGAGCAATAGGGAAATCTTTGTTCGGTCACCAGCGGGTACCGCGTCTGCTGAAATGTTCCCATGGAGACCGGGCGTAGCTGAGCACAGCAGCAAGGATGCATGTTGCTCTGCTTTTTGCAGTGTTCCATGTTTGTAATTTTGTAGTAGAACTTTTCATGCATTTTCTATAAACATAGTCCTTGTTTTCCTAACTGGCCAAGACTGTTTTGAACTTTTAGATTGTTTTTCATTCCTTTCCCCTAAGGCAGAGAAAGATGATTGCCCATGTCTTTATCCTGTAAACTTATAGAGGTGGTAACCTCTTTGACCAATCCATGATTGTCTTAAGATGTATAAATAGGAGAATAAAGAAGGGCAGTCCTTTTTGGGTGGTACTGCCTGGTGGTTCAAACTGCTGCTCTGAAGCCTGCGTGTTACTTTCATAGCCAGCAGTGCAACAGATGCACCTCACCGCCCTTCCACGGGGGCTGTGGTTACCTTTGCAGCTGATGCAGTGCACAGCAAAAGCACCTCCCCTCTTCAGAAACCACACTTTGCTAGGAGTCAAATGCTCGTTTCCTAAAGAAACCTTAAAACACTGTGAAGTACATGAAGGAGGAGCAACCAAACAGGTGTATAAGCATTTCACACACATTTCACAGTATTCTAGTGCTGCTTGCAGAAACTTGAAAGCTCTGTGTAATTGAGATCCTTTTTGTTTGTTCGTGCTTTTTTTGTCTTTCAGATTCATTTCTAGATCTGAAATCAAACAAATACTGTCTTCTTTAGCATGAGATGACTTGGACTCAAAGAAATACTCATTGAGATGTAGGTATTCAGTTTGCTGTCAGGTTGTGGTATTTGAACCATGTTTCATTCCACAACACTTGCTGGAACAAGCTGCTCCTAGGAGGAAGACATTGGCATTAAACCTTGGGATGTGCTTCTTATACCATAGGTAGGAAAAAAAGACTTTTTTTTTGAATAGGTGTGGGGAAAGAAATCCTGGCCATTCGATTCATCAAAGTCAGTGATAAAACTGTAGCTTGGCTTCTTTAAGGTTTTTTTGTTGGATTTTTTTTTGTTTTGTTTTGGGTTTTTTTGGTTTGTTTGTTTTTTTTAGAAAAAACAGCAAGAAAATATTAGTACTGCTGCAGAAAAGGCTAATAAAAATTAGCTTTCAATTTTTCAGACTTTTCTAGTCACCAACATTGAGATGAACTAAAATTCAAGGTGCCAACACAGTGATAAAATTACTTTGGAAAAGTAGTATAAGACACTGCATGAGTTTGATTGGTTTAATTTGGTAAGGCGAATTTAAAGATGAGATCTGCTGATTCTTTATAATAAAAAACTCCAACAATTTAAAATAATTTCAAAACTACAAGCGTTTTTAGGAATTAATTCTACTTAAAACTTAGTGACATTAAAATCTTTTACAGTGACATTACAGGTGTTCAGCTGCTTATCCAGCTCAATATGTAAAACTAATTATCAGATACAGGGTCCAGAGGAATTTTTTCTCCTAATTAGGAAGAATTTCTGCAGAGGCAAAATTTACATTTTTTGTAGCTTGGGTCATAATCATCATCATCATCCCCTGGGAATTTTATTGACAAAGGTCCAGGAATCTGGCAGGCAGATAATGCTCTCACTTCCTCCTGCTTTCTTCCTGTGGTATATCATTGTCTTTCAGGACATCAGGAAGCATTTCCTGGCCCATGGCATTTGCAGATCTGTGGGGTGATGCTGTGAGCTCCCCCTGACCCAGCTGCAGTCTGTGTGTTAGCACAGTCAGGGCATGCCTGCAGTGACCCAGGGGCTCTTGCAGGGCCCTGTCACTGTGCCCTGCTGCATGGAGGATCACTGTGAACATGAAAACAAAACTCACATACACAGCGGCCTGTTGGGACCCATTTAAACATTATCTCCATCCAGAGCTGCTCATGCTGTGGGTCACAGTTGTTTTCTTTGCTGGAATGTCTCCAAGGGAGGCAGGAGAATTTTATTCAGCCTAGTGCAAAAAATAGGGGAACCCCAAGGCACTGACTTTTTGCAAGTGATGCTTTCCCCTTTGTGGTCACACAAGATATAATGCTTGAATTCAAGGACTTCTGGAAATGAAGAAATCCTGAGAACCACAAGCCTGTGAGAAATTCCAGGTTTGGTGCCTGCCCTAACATTTACCAACCTTTTGCCCCCACCCCAAAAAGTCACAGTTTGCTGGAGCAGTACTTTCACTTGCACTTGAAAATATCAAGCTTTCTCATCCATCTCCTGTAGTATTTGCAGAAAACTGTATTGCAGCTACTTAGAATTCCATTGTCAAGACCCTAAGATTGTCAACGTTTATTTGCCACACCTTGACACTTCCCAGAAGTATGAAAGGTTGTGATCTATTAAACAAGTCTGTGTTATGTGAATTGGAGAGTCATTCTGCTGCAGAAAAGGCTCTTAAAATCAGAGTTGGCTCGATGCAGCCTGGCAGATATGTCAAATCCATCCTACAGTCAGAGATGTACCCAGGGCTCAGTGTATCCTGGTCCAAGTGTCACAGAGTGATTTGATCTTTATCTTTGCAAGACAATTGATCTGGATCAATTCTAACAGACATTAAGAGAAACTAAGTCTGACATGAAGATGAAGATGGACAAATATATTACAGGAATCATTTTGACCCAAGGTCTCATTCTGAGACCTGTGAAGGTACTATAACATATTAAATGAAAATATCTCTTTGTACAAAGTGGTTGTAGCCCTGCCTACTTGTTCTCAGACTGGTGAGCCTTGTGAGCACCAGTCTGCATTAGTCATACAGCTGAGCAGAGGAGGATAGTCAGAACTATATTTCTCTAGAGATGAAGACAGAAATAGGTGGGACAATAACACAGCAAAGGTTATCATCAGTCACTTGTAGGAGATTGAAATATCTGTCCTGATGTTGGTTGGGATAGGGTTACTTTTCTTCCTAACACCTGGTATGGTGCTGTTTTGGATTTGGGATAATAATGGAAACACATACATGTGTTAGTTGTTTGTAAGAGTTGTTTGCACTAAATCAAGAACTATTCAGCTTCTCACCCCACCCCAGTGGCAAGCAGGCTGAGGGATCACAAGAAGTTGGGAGGGGACACAGCTGGGACAGCTGACCTCAGCTGACCAAAGGGATATTCCAGAACAGACCAAAGGGATATTCCAGGCCAGCTGGCACCATGCTCAGTACATAAACCAGGAGGATGTTCAGAGTCATGGCACTCATTGTCATCAGTCAGTGTTAGGTGTGATGGAGCCCTGCTTTCCTGGACTGAACTCCTGCCTGTCCATGAAAAGTGGCAAATTAATTCCTTGTTTTGCTTCACTTTGCAACTTTTGCTCTTCTGATTATTTTTCCCGTCCTGATGCATGGGAAAGGAATGTGTGTGCCACACATCCAAGAGTGAATGGCTCTGTGGGACTTGGTTGCCAGCTGAGGTCAAACCACAACACCATCCTATTTTCAGAGCTTCTCTCTGAACAGTAAACCAAAGAAACCAAAGGATTAATCACAAGCAAAATTGTACCTTTTGCTTCCCCTTAAGAGGTGATCAGGTGCAGAGAGTGCCTGACCCTTTTGTCTGTTTAGTGTGAAGGAACTGTGCCTTCAGTGCTTGAACACAGGCATAGTTTCTGCTCAGCTTTGCAGTGGAATTTAGCAACCATCTTGAGCTGAAAAATTACACAAGGACTTTCAGGATCAAACTTATTATGCATTCAGTATCCCAATACTCCATCTGCTGTTTCCTTGTTCCATATCCCATTAACAAATGCTAAGCTGCAGATTGTTTTTCACATAGTAATGAGCTGCATAAGTATGTAAACAAAACAAAAGTTATATATTTCTGTTAGAACAAGTGCCAAGAATACCTCCTGTTGCAACACTACTAATGACAGGATAGCAACAGTGGAATAAAGAGAGTAATTTGTCATATTCCCAGGTCAGCTGCACACATGGTTTCTCCAAAATAAGTAAGTGAGGCAATTTATTCCATACTTACAATGCACCAGATTCATTCCTGCTTTAATTGCAGTAGCCTCAGTGGATCTGTACATGGAAGAATTTGGCCTTGCAGTTGGAAATCTTCCTACAGATGGTGGTAAAAAAAAAGGTGAACAGCACAAATAATGTCATTATCCCAATTAACTGGAATTGATTAATTTATCCATCCATTTCCCAAGTGATTATCTCCAATTAAAATAATTGCCTGGATAACATTCCACTGCAAGATCCCTGGGTGCAACAGAGATTTCTAAGCATCATTTTACTCATCTTCCAGCACCACCACCAATACCTGGCAGCAGGGAAACACTTTGCAATTTGCTATTGTTCAGCATGAACAGAGGAAGGTTTGGAATATCTCTAAGAAACACAGACTCATATATTATTATTTGTATAAGCATAGGGTTACTGTGGCACGGGACTTGAGTTGCAGAATGCAAGGGGATGGTACCTGCTGTAAAGAGGTGCTATTTATGAACAAGCACAGATGCATGAGGAGCACAAAGAAATCATGAGATAATATCAGTAGGAATAACAGCCTCTCACTGTTGTATATTTTTGTAGGCTTCACAGTACTGGATGCTTTTTCCAGCCACATCTCTGAAGGTAGTCAGCTCTGTTGATGCTTACAAAGAGATCCTCCCAGCTGTGAAAGTGATAAAAAGTCTGATGACACCTGTCTGAAAATGTAAAACATGGGCAGAGGAGCCTGACAACACAGAATGACCAGAAGCAAGATTCTACTTTCTGATAGTGATTAGAAGATGATGAGTGTGACAGGGATGCCTTGAAAAGGCAGTTTCTGAAATTGTATGTGAAGTGTGAGAGAGATACAGAGCAGTAATTTAAAGAAAGTGATAACAAGCTCAAATGAGCTGGGTATGAGGAGGATGCCTGTAGCCACAGTATAGCATCTGCTAAGTTCAGAGAAAAGGCTGTGCTAAAAAAATGTGAGAGTATGCTTGGATGTATGCACAGATGGAGATGAAAAACTGCATCTAAGAGATGCTTTGTATAGCAAATATGCGAAATTCAAGTAGAGTTTGTACCCAAAAGCATTAAGCTAAGAGGTGAATATAATGTTAAATTACTGCTGCTTAATCACTCAGTACAGTAGCTGGCACACTTTTACAGAAATGAGTTAGGAGAAATGGTAACAGCAAAGACTTCAGGAAAAACGTTAGTTATTTTCTGGATTGATTGATTAGGAGGGATCAGGTAGTGAATCATAGAATCATGGAGTATGCTGAGTTGGAAAGGAAACATCAGGATCATTGAGTCCAACTCCTGGCCCTTCACAGGACAAGGATCTTGGCCCTCCCCAAGGATCCCACCGTGTGCCTGAGAGCATCGTCCAAACACTTCTCAAACTCAGACAGTCTTGGGGCTGTGACCACTTCCCTGGGATCCTGTTACAGTGAGTGCACAGCTTCAGTCTCTGGGTGAAGAACTTGTTCCTGATATCCAACCTATACCTCTTTGGACTCAGCTTCATAGCATTTCCTTGAGTCCTGACACTGATCACCATGAGCAGAGATCCATGCCTGCCCCTCCTTGTCCCCTCATGAGGAAGTTGTAACTGCAGTGAGGTCTCCCCTCAGTCTCCTCCAGGCTGAACAGACCCAGTGCCCTCAGCTGCTCCTCAAGGGGGCTGTCCCTCCCTTGCCTGCCTGGAGGTGCTGTGCCTGATGCATTCCAGGACACAGTTGGCCAAGAAGTGAAACCAAACAAGCAAACAAACAAACAAAAAGTTTGTTTTTGTTTTTTTGGTTTTTTTAAATTTTTTTTTTATTTTACTAGAGTAGGGTTGTTTGTTGTTTATGAAACTAAATTCCCAAACAGCATTTTGTGAGCAGAAAGTGCCAATGGACTCATAGCTAAACAGAAGACAAGAATGAAGGGGACAGTTCCACCAAGAAAGGAGCTGAAAAAGCTTAGAGGCTAAAGAACTTGTATTGGAAATCTTGGCTAAAATCCTTTGTCTGCCTGAGAAAAATGAACCAAAGTATCCTACCACATAACTGATGGTCTGGCACCTTTTGCTTGTTGTCATTTTGGTTTATTTAAAGACTCCTCATTGTCTACAGCAGGGATTGAAAGCACTTAAGGTTCAAGGTTGGAGTCTTAACTGCTCAGACAGAGATGTGAATGACAGACATGGAATGAGAAATATTTTCAACAGCTGTGAAGGAATGGTAGACAAGGACACAAACCTGAACATATGCCATGCTGTGGTGACTAGGGCATTCTCTAGATGGGTGGGAGGCTCCAGTTCAGATCTTTGCCCATAAACAAAGATCAAATAATGATTAAATTAATACAGAATAGCTATCAAAAGTGCAGAAATGAATTGACATCTCTTTGGATGGAGCACAGCAGATCACAGAGGAGGAGTTCAAAACCAGTGGTATTCAAAAGGCAGACTGGTTCTTTCTTCTATAGTTTCAGGAATACAGTCACAAAATCATCTCCACATGAAGATGCCATTTTAGGGCAGCTGAATCTGTATTTTTGTGCCATTGCTATTATTGCAGGCAGTAACCTGTTCCAAATCGAATAATTTTTCAGACACTTGAAAAATGTTAATAGCACTCTTTACTACCTAGAATCTTTCTAGGGATATGAGGAAAGGTGCAGCATTTTTAACATGATTCCAGTCAAATCCTTTTCTGTCATGTTGGGCTTATTGTGAACAACTCTTGTATGTGCCCAGTCCCACTGTTTGATACAGCCTCACTAGGTTAGGCCTCACTGACCTGAGTCTTCTAAAAGCTTGATCAATTCTATCAGCATTTAATCAGTTCTGAATGGGTTGACTGTTGGATCAATGGTTCTCCACCAAGCCTAAGTAAATCAGATTTTAAGACATTTGACCAAAAGTGCTCAGGACAGAGGAAATGAAGACACAGAATCAAGAGTATCTATTTAAAGTCTCTCAGAAGTTCTATGAGCTTAATATTTATAAAAATAGGGGTTTTTAATGAAAGAAATCAAGGTTTCTTTCATGCACTATAAAAGCAAAGATATTTGTTTTTGTTAGAAACACATAACATCAATTAAACTTGAAAAACCTTCATCACATTAAACAGAGGAAGATTAATTGGTGGGTTTATTTACTTATTTTCCTTACATGAAGACATAACACAAATAAGCCTTCATTAGGTATCTAGAGCTCTAAGATGAGAGTCATATATTTTAAATAAAAAAGCTAAGTAAATTATAGAAACTACCTTTATGTAAAAAAGAGAAAACAAGTCACACAGGTAGTTTGCCTATCTAAAGTAAACTTTCGGGTAAATTTTAAAAAGGGAGTCAAGGGTTAGAGGTAAATGGAATCAGATATATTGTTGAATTGCCAAAAGTACACCATGCTAAATTAATCCAATATTGTTCCTGAGAATTTTATTTTTTTTTTAATTGATTACATGCATTTTAAATTACCGGGACCTTACAAGGAGACCTAACATGATGCAAATGAGACAAGAGGGAGAGGGATTCAGAAGTGGCTGGAGCAGAGATTGACATGGGTTACTACCAGGGTGGAGGGGGCTGGTAGTGGCTGTGTGTGAAGGGAGATCTCAGTGACGAGCAAGGAATGGATCCAGGAAGATACTGGGTTGAAGATGAATCTCAGTAGTTATTTCCTGAATGTAAGTGATAGTGAGAAGTTACACTGCCCCTTCTAAAGGCATACAATCCTTCCTTAAGAAAGTGAACAATTTGACTCATCTAATACATGTAAAAGCACAACCCTAACAACATATTTTTGCTTGTAGTCCTCCTCTTACAAGAGTATGCATTGCTTCTTTAAAAAACTGTTATCTGTGAAGTTTTTATACCCTGTTTCATTGTTAAACAATTCTCAATAAATGTACTTTATAACTTTACATGTATATATGTAATGTGCATTTTGTGTTCCAATATGTGACACAGATTAGCTCTTCAGGAACTGCAGGTTTCATGTTTTTTTAAAGAGTAACTATCCATTTCTAAGGGTATTATCTTGTGCTGATATTTCAGGATAAAGGTCAGGAAAAAGGAAATCTTTGGCACCCTTATGACATGACTTCCCAAAGGAAAAAGCATGTTGACTGTGATAAAAACAGAGGAGACTTCTGACAGATCTAGGATTAAAAAGCATCACACGAAAAGGCCAGTATGAAATGGCTCTTTCCTGGCAATTTGGTTCTCTTGCAACTCTTAAAGTAGGAGTTCCTAATTTTTTTAAATATTCCATCCAAATTTTAATGCACGTTTAAAATGTATTACTGAGAAATCATTTAGAAAATGTGTTTGATAACATATGGTGACATTGGGTAGCTGTCAGGCGTTTAAATAGAGAAAATGAGTGTTTCACATACACCTGCAAGGGTGGGAAGGAGTCACAGTTTGTCTGATTTACCACTGCATTCTGCATCACTTGACATTGTGAACTTGACTTAAATATTTGGTGACTGACAACATTTGCAAAAATCATTGTCCTTGTTTCTATAAAGAATCCCCCAGTGCCTTTATGGTAGTAAGACTGAGACTGTACATTCACTTCCCAGTTCCTTTTTCCCTCACTCAGAAAGGAGGGGTGGCTGGATGATTTTGTTCAGAAAATGGTTTGAATACTTCTACTCCCTCCTTTCTTCCATAATATTTCTTTTTCTTGAAGAGAAGAGGAGCCACTACAGATTTTTCCATCCTTTTGCCTGGTCCGGGATTCTTCTGATTCTGTTGCAAGTTACCCAGAATATTTTTCTCTTAAAAACAAACTTCCTGTCATCTTCCTTTCCCCAAGAGACCCCATTTTATTTCTTAATGGAGAATAATATCACTAATTTTAAAGATAGAGTTACCAATTTAGATTTGAAGCCTTAACTTTGCTGTGACCACTGTGCCATCATAAAAGACACGCAGGTGTTCCGCTCCCACTCTGCCTTAATAGGTGCATTTATTGTTGGCTACTGCCAGCCAGGCCCACTTATGCCCGTGGGAGGGCTGCAAGAACCAGTCCTGTCATGCCCTGCCAGTAAGCACAGTCTTGTAGATCCCTCTCTATCAACCTCTGCAGTTCCTCCCATTTCTGCTTGGTACCACTCATGTCTCTCCTACTCCTGCTGCCCATGCACGCTTTAAGGACGTGAAAAACCAACCAGGAGTGTAAGCCATCTCTCACTTAAGTCAATTTTGAAATTTGATGTCCTGTTTTAAGCAGTTATCTCTGCCAGAAAATTCAGGATAATAATGTTGTTGTACAGCAGTGTTATTACTGGCAATGAGCATCTGCATGGGAAAGCATTTCATCATTTCCACATCTCTGAAGTTTAAACCAAAGGTAAGGAGCAGTGGAAAAGAACCACAAGAAGAAACTCCTCTTTCCTGTATACCTTGGGAAAGAAGATTTCCTTAAAAAAGCTTATCTCATGGTCATAGTCCTTTCCTGGAAAGTTACTCTGAATCTGTGTTCCCAAAGGCTGATGACTTGCTGTGGAACTTCTCTATGCTCTGTTAATTCCCTTTGTTGACCCTAAATGCCCACCCATTTTCCCTGTTATGGCACTTCCAGAAGGCTGAGAATGCAGAAGGATACAGTGCCTGAAGCCCTGAACACACAGTTTAGGTGGTAACTGAACAAAGTAGAAAGATTTTTCTTCTCATACCCTCATTGAGGAAGCTGGAGAGAGTCAAAATCCAGTCCTGAGCAGATTTAGTGAACTGGGGGGAAGTGACAGCTATTGCTGTGGGGAAGAAGGCTCAAGTGGTCTCCCAACCTGGGAGGTGACTCGGTGCTTTGCACAGCTGTGAGCAGCAACACACAGAACAGGATGTCACTCCTGATCTGTAGATGCTTTCAACCATTTTTTAGAGAAGCCAAAACACTATAATATCATCAAACAAGCTAAAGATCAAACAAAGCAACAAATTTTCTATCTCTGAGTAGTAACCAATTAGAATGACAACAAAATAATTGGGAAGAGTGAGGCAGAGAGTGTAGAAGATGGCATCTCTTTCAAAATGACCCTTTTCTATAACAGCAGCCTCTTTTAACACCCCTGAAAATAATGAGCTGTAAGCTGCAATTAGCATGAAAAGTAGAATTCTTGCAGGGAACAGTTTGAAACAAGTGCTAAAGCAAGGGTAACTTTGTGAAAAGAGTCCTGTCAGAAGCTCTTATTTTCTTAGATTGAAGAGTTTCTGGCTAAAATCCCTTGCTCTCCATTGCAAGCTGAACAGAGGAGTTATGGCAAGCTCATCATTAGACAAGTTAATTTTCAGTAGGAGACAGCAGTGGAATGAATGCAAACCAAGTGTTTGTAGCAGACAATGCTTTGTTGTTTGGATTGTGAACAGCACCTCAATCAGTTTGCTCTGGACTTTGCTGTGAGTCAGTGGCACGAGCCCCTGGGGTGCTGCTCTGCACTGCAGGGCAGCCGTGCCCATTGCTGGGCTCCCAGTGAGTAAATAAAACTTCTTTGAGGGAACCGGTAGAAGCCAAAATATATTTAAAAACTGAAATTGAATTCTAAGTAAAAAGCAAGGGCTTTAACTACAAAGTCCCAATTTTGAGGTGTAACACAAAAGAATGGAAAATAAATTTGAAGCACTGGGCTAAAAACAGCATCTTAGCACAATTTGTCATGCCATGATGATATGTAGGAGGGAGCTGCTTGGTCAATCTGACAAAAATTTCAGCACAGTGTTGAAGCCTTAGCGCACAACAGCATTTTATCTTAAGAAAAGAAATGCAATGTAAAGTTATTTTACTGCTGGAAATTAGACTCTGCCCACTTTACACACCTCACTGACCCCTTTTGACTATTTTCAGCCCCCCATAACTCCTAAAGATTAAGGGATAAATACAGATTGCTTCCATTTTTAGCAAAACACTGTGAAGCAAACATTTCAGAAGTTGCACCTCTGTTTATTGACAGAATAAGAGGAAATTCTCTAAATGTTGGTAGCTAATACCACCATATCTTGCTAAAATTGAGTCCAACAAAATACATCAGCATTCAGACAAGAATAAAAGCAAGAAGTTAAAAATATAAGAATAGAAGTTATGACCCTGGTGATTCTCTGTAAAAGGTGATATTTGTACATTTTCAATAAAATATATATATCATAGAAATGACTGTGCAAATTATACATGCAGAAAACTGACTCTTTACAAGAGTGAAACTGTGAAATGCCTAACATGTATCAAAGATAGAAATCTGAATCTCTCTAGGACAGGCTGATTCAAATCCTAGAATTCTTCAGATTACTCATATTCATGAATGTCAAATTTGTTTGGCTATTGCTATAATTTTTTTCCATCAGGAAGATTCCTTTTGTTTCAATTTCCTGTAATTTGTTTCGTGTTCCCCAAAACAGAGGACCTTTTTCAGAGCTCTTGATTATCTATCATTCTTTTACACTCTGAATCTAGTTGGATTAGTTCTTCAGGCAAAAGCGGTAACTTGCTTTCATTATTTATAAGCAGTTTGCTTTTCCACATGGAGATTCTTTATTATTTTGGTTTCTTAGTTGACTGTAAAGAACTCCCACTGCCATCCTGAATTTAGCAAAAATAAAGACAAATTTTTAAAGCTCCATTTTTAGGAATAAAGGCATTTGTTTACCTCCAGTTGATAATTACACTTTGTTGACACCCTTGTGGAGTTCAACACCTTTTTCAGTGTCCCAGTGAAATCATGAGTATCTTCTTGCAGGTGTGGGTTTTTCTATCAGCATATATTTGATTGAAAGCATCTGATTCCCAGCCTCTGCCAGGACAGCAGATGCTGTGCGAGTCATTTCAGAGTGATACAGTGTGTGGAACTCATGACTGCAAAAGTAGCATCTTTTCTCTGAGATCCTATTCCAAGACATTTTTGAAATCTCTTCTTTTTGAAAACTTTTACTTCTCAAAGTTTTAGAAAATAAAACAAGTATTTTGCTTATCCCTTAGGCCAGTACTCTGTTGCTTTCTCATATTCATGGGATGTTGAGTGCTGCAGAGTTAGTAGGTTGGGGAACATTTTGCCTAGAGTTTATATGTGGACCTTGTGCAGGAATGAACTCAGATAAAGCCCACTGATACAGTCAGCTCTGGTCATCTGTCATTCAAGGTACAGACTTCTGACAGACTAGGAGAAAGACACAGCATGAAGGCAAAAAAGCAAAAGTGCTAGTACTTACCATGGAGGAGAAACTGCCAGATGGAGGGTTCTAGGTTAGAATCACATTGTAAACCTAAGATTTTCTCTAATTCCCACAGAAATTTAAAATTGGAGCAGGCATTTAAGTAACTGAAAGAAAACTGCTGTGATTGTAAGGCAATTGTCATCACTGAAATAATTTCCAGCTCTGTTCAGCTCTGCTCAGTTATGTCTGCAGCTGGTGTGAAGTGCAGAGATTTAGAGAGGTCTTTGAAGTAAGTGCTAAAAATGTCAGCTCTATCCAGCTATACAAGACAGTGCAAAACTGCTTTTTTTTTTCTCCACTCACATTTCAGGAGTTTAGGGCTAAAACTGTTCCTCTTGTAATATCTGATCAGCTGTTGCCTATTCTAGAGAAGGCAAAACTTTCGTGAATGGAGGTATGCTTAAATTTTAGATTCTTAATGTGCAAATCTCCTTAAAGCAAATGCCTAAAATGCTTATATAATGTGTAGCAAAAAGCAGGTGCTTTTGAAAGTCTCTTGTTTATTTAAACATAGACAACTAAGCTGAACAGAGGGAGAGCTGATGATCAATGGCTTTTCAGCTGGAAATAGCAAATCTGCAATTCCTGAGCTGTCCCACCAGATATTGTGGTATTAATTTTATTCTTATAAGAACATCTACCTTAATCTGGTGCAGCTTCTAACTCGTGAGCCAGTAGATAAAGTGACAATCATCATTAGGTTCTCTTCCATTTACTGGAAACATAGGGGTTTGAAAAACAAGGCCACAACCCCTAAAAGAGAGGGGAAAGTCTGTTTGAACATAACTTATCACCTTTTACCAGTGCTTCTGCCTCTTAGAAGACTTCTGTCATTAACTACTTGTGTAGGCTGTCATTTATGATATTTTTGGGTGATTATCTCCTCCCATTCATCTTCCAGAGAATTTATACCCACGTTCAAGCCTCTGTTGAAGATGTTTGCATCCTATTATATTTTAGCTGGCAATGGCTGTTTTCAAATTCCAAACTCAATGAATAAGAAATCAGAATTGGCCAAAAACACAAAGCTATCTTAGTTCTAATCTTTGTGCTAGAACGCTGCTGCAGTGGCTTTAGTTATTAACTACTTTTTTCTGAACTGCAATCTGCAGTACCAGTACTTACACACTACACAGGAGAGGAATTGAGTGGATTAATAGTGCCTTAATAGAGCTGTTAAACACAAATCTATTCATAATTATTATTATCCAACCACTGATTTCCATCTACAGAAAAAAAATTAGTCATGCTCTGCTATAATTTACTTATTTGCACTTGACTGGGACATGATCCTCTCTGTTTGCAATTGAACTACCAAAAAACCCCCATATTTACTTCAGAGGGATTTTTCCTCAGTAGCATATATTACATATTCTTCAGAGAAAGTATATTTTCCTTGCAACGAAATACCTAACAAGGAAGCTCAATTTCTAGGAGATTTTAGACCTCAGATATCAAAAAAATCCACAGCTAAAAGAAATCCTTCCACAGTTAACTCTTCAGCAGTCTGAATTTATTTACATATATAGTAATAGGTATGGATCTATGCCTATGGGGCATATCTATCTATCTATTTATCTATCTATCTATCTATCATCTATCTATCATCTATCTATCTATTTTCTTTTATTTTTTTTTTCTCCACAGGACTAGACAAAATCCCTGCATGCCTGCAGGAAGAATAGGAGATTCCCTGCCATCTGACCAGAAGAATAGGGCTTATCAGGCAGTTCTAGTGAAGGAATTGCAGTCCCCATATTTGCAGTTTTAGTACCTGGCACACACTACCTTCAAAAATAAAGAGATACTAGAAGAAAATGAAAAAGTAGGCAGACTTGATTTTTTTTTAAAGCATAAAAATATGCTACTAGATCAACTTAGCTTGATTACATTTGTTTCCTGGATATAGAAGAAAATTACATCCATTCTCCCTTTTCTCTCTGATCTGACTGGGAAATTCTATCATCTTATTTCTCTGCTGATATTTGCTCCTGCTAATATTCACTGCTTTTCATTCTGCCTTCATCTGAAATTTATCCAATAAAAAATCATAACATTCAGGTTAATGGAACTTTTCACATGCACTTTTTTAAAGAAACTGAAATATAGGATGAAAAGAAAACAGAGTGCACAGCTTGAAATCTCTTTGAGTTACTTGATTTTGATCATGCCTGGAACATCCAGTCATCCAAGCTCATTGCAGCAGCAATGCCAAGACTTATGGCATATTTTTATTGTGAAAAAAATGTGTTTTAAAATGTCAATAATTTGTCAAGTCAATGCTTTCACATTGCCTCAAGTTTAGGACCTGATCTCAGGCCTCTAAAAACAATTTTAACCTCCTTAGCAGAAAGACAAGAGGAGCCTATTTCAGTGAGGAGCCCCTGGAGCAGAGATCACAGACCCCTGAGGTGGCTGCCCCTTTCCCACAGCACCACACCTGGGCACCAGTTCTGGGCTGCCATTGATCCCAAAACTGTGCTGCAACAAAACCTAATAACAGAGCCCTTTGCACTTACCAGGCACTGCACTATTCCCACTCATCAAAACTCAGGCTCCCAAAAGTCTTTGTCAGCACCAGTCACACTCACACAGCCTACATTCCATGTCAGCCTTGACTCTTTCCTCTCCCCACCACCCACATTTCAGGAGTTTCAGTGAACTGAGGGGCTGTCAGAGGTTTATGGGTCTGGATCTTTGTCCCAGCCCTGGTGAATAGCAGCAGAGTGACTCCAGACCTTTGTTAATCAGCTCTCCATCTGCTGAGGAGCAGAGGTCCTGCCCTTTGGAACACCCTGCTCTGCCATTCAGGTTCCTTGGAGTTTGACACAATGACAGACAGCTCTGTGAATTAACAGGATACCAAGGGCTCCTGACATGTACAAGTGCTTTCAAGAAATGGTTAGACATGATTAATGCAAAATAATTCCCCTTTGCTTCTGAACAAGCTTGGCATTTGTCAATGAACTTTTACACCAGGGAAGGATACCCATGACTCCTCAAATCCTCTGTTAAATATGAGCTGATTCCAAGGAAGTGGCTCACATGGGCTGCTCCTTAACTACAGAGCAGGCTAAGGAGGTGGAAAACTTTAAAAATACCTGTAATTAGAAATGATGCTGTAGAAACACCCACCTCAGAGGAAAATCACATGTCCATATTTTCACAGAGTATGGACTGTCAGCAACTTGCCAAGTGTCTTCCAAATGCAATAAATATTTTAAAACTTAATAGATTGCACACACATTAACAGTACAGCACCCAGCTGGTGGAGCTGGCTTGCAGCACATCCTATCCTACAATCAATAATGTTAAGTGGATCTTGTTCCTCAATGCTCCCCCTTCTACCTTCCAAAGGTCACCTGTGTTCTGATACTCTCATTTTTGAGCCTTTTTTTTTTGATTGATGGCAACTTTGAAACAATCTAAGACAAATATTTTAGAATTTTCAGTAGTGTCACAGTCTCATTTGACGGGAGTTTTATTCATTTTTGTCAAATTGATCTTTGAGGTGACATTTTAGAAAAATTCGTTTTAGTGAGTATTTGTACTTCCATCGTCTTTAGAACATGATTTATTTTATCATTCTTCTGAAATTAAAGATTTTAGCATACACATAAAAAGAAACAAAAATTGGAATTGTCTAAGTTTCTTCCTTATCAATTTTTTTTAATGTCACTATCCCAAATCATTGATGGTATGCTTATTTTTCTTGTTTTTCTCTAGTTACACTTTTTTTTTACTCCAGGCTTAATTTATGCCAGCCAAATACTAGAAAACAACTCACAAATTTTAATATGACTTAATTTTTAATGTAATAGGATTTTTTTCCTAAATTGACACTCCAATACATGCATTTTTATCATAAAAAATGGAGAACATATTTTTATCCTAGTTTTTAACTTCAGATCAACAAACCTTAAAAATAAGCAATCAATTTAGAATAAAAAAATGCAGATTAAATAAATCCTGCTTCCCCTCCTTTAAAAGGCAACCTCTGAGATTTAATGAAATATTGTTATTCTTTTAAGATAAATAAAGCAAAAATATGTAAGCTAGCTCTTTTCCTTGTGGACTGTGGTCTCCCTACTATGCACTGCCCAGAGGTTAATGTTGAAAGTTGTGTAGAATCTTGGATTAATTTAGACAGAAAATTGGTATCTGAACAAAAATCAGTCTGGGTTCCTGTTTTTAAAGAAAGGGTAAAGCAACATTTCTTATGTGTTACTGAAATGGCCACAGCTATTCCTTCCTTTGTCTCCAGAGTGAGTCAGAGGAACAGATTTTACCCCAGCTCTGTGCAATTACTAAAATTGCAACAGTAAAACAGATCATTCATCATCCTCATAATACTACAAGAAACAATGGAATTGTACCTTACCTTCAACCACATAAATCAGTCTCTTTGCTATATTGCTAGCAAGTTGCTCATAATTAGTATGACTCTTGCTTTTCTCCCTTGATATGCTTTCTTATTGCTGTATTTTTCCTTATTTTTTATGCTAGGAATGAAATTGAAAAATTATATGAACCATATATTCAGAAAATATTGTAAACAGATTGTCAGTTGATGATTAGTTGGCATACAAAGCTGTAGGGAAAAATATTTGTTCCACTGCTTGGAAAAATTGAGGGTGAAACAAATTTATTTTCATGTTGCATATTATATTATTTGTAATTTATAATATTCATATTAAAATATATTTTTTCAGTAAAAAAGAACTATTTTCCCAGTTTGCAAATGAGGTTATTGGATAGTAATTCTGGTCAGGGAGATTTCCTACATTTCTGTGCCCCCTCCCCCAAACCCTAATACATAGTTTTAAAATAGCACTTTCTAATTATATGTAAAATCATGGCTCTGTTGAAGTCTGTAAAAGCTTTTTCCACAGATTTCAATGGAACCTGGATTTTGCTTCAGAGAAGGTAAACTTCTTTTTCATCCTGACTGGATGGCTTTAATTAGATAAGTGAATTAACTCAAGGATAATAACTTGACATTTCAGTAGCATTACCCTTGGAGCCTTAATGTTCTTGAATTCAAGTTGTTAAGAAGAAATAGCAATCCTGGTATCTGTAAAAACTAATGAAAACAGTGGCCATACTCTGCCTATCTTAAGGAAATACCTCAAGCTGCAAAGCCTATTCTTCCTTCTGCTAAGGGCCCAAAATGCCAAGGAAAAAGGAAAAAGAGAGATGGAGCACTTAAGAACACCTGAGGAAAAAATAACATTTTTCTCCACCCCAGCAATGACTGATTGTCTTCCCTGGCAGCCTGCCCATACACGTGCTTCTGCTGTGGGGATGGTGTGTGCATTTTCCTTTTAGAAACCACTAGCTAAAATGAGAGAATGGAATTAGTTTAGCAAAATACTCTAATTTCTAAGATGTATATAAAGAATACTATCTAATTCCACAACAGGGAAAAGTTAAGGTTATTAATTAAATAACAAGAAAAAAAACCTAGGCATGGGTTCATCACAAAGTAGCAATTAATTGACTAACTGGTTTCAGATTATGGATTTGATCATCAAATATTTAATATTTGGGGCAATGATCCCCTTTAATGACCTACAAGATACCTCCTTATTTTGACCTTAAAAAAAATTGTCCCCAAGGATCTGGTCTTAATGGTAATTAAATTTAAAACCTTTCCTTCAGTCTGAAGTGTGTCAAGCTGCTCTTTGCCACTGAGAAATAGTTTTGTCAAAAAGATCACAGGCAACTGAATTATATAACAGTTTCGGTGTCGTTCCTGAGGGATTAAAGCACAGAAATATAAAAAATAAGTTGACTTTAAGGGCCACTCCAAGTAATATAGACCAGGGTAGTAATTCAGTGAGTACAGAACAGCTTTAACAATGACAATCAGACACCTCAGAAGCTGCAAAACTTTAATGACACTTTGGGGGTTCACTGGCTTTAAGCCCTGGTTCCCAAGTAGAGATTTAATCTTTTCCTTTAACCGTGAAAAGCCTTTTGCAGTTTTACAGGTCTTAAAGGCTTTACATAGTTTCATATTTTATATAAAGCTTGAATTATTATGTCCTGTTAGCTTGAGTTCTTTCTCTTCTATCTAATTTTTCTTCAAAGCAAGAGGTAGAGTTTAGTGCAATTGTTCCTCTAAGTATCTCCCCAGGAGTGGTTGTTAGTCGCTTATATGAAGTGCCTCCACTTAAAGTGCCAATTTGCACAGCAGGACTCTGCAGAGCAGTAGTGGCAAGACAGGGGATATTTAAAACAGTATTAAATACAGCAAGAAAATGAGTAGAAAACTGACAAAAAAAAAAAAAAAAAGAAGTGGGATAGGAAAGAAAGAAAATTGGTGTTAGGAACATGGAGCATTTGAATTTTGAAGGTTCAAAGCAATTTGAATATTAACATATCTGTAGAAGAGTAAAGATTGATATTAACAATATTGTTCCTTTGACTCTTGGCTGTTCCTGGGAACATAGGAAACCCTGGTTCAAACCCCTAGTCAGAACCAAGTGAAGACATTAATTTAACCCAACTTAATCATGTACAGTCTTCTTCCCAGAAGTGTAATGGGGAGGAATTCCTCAAAATGGCAGTCCCTTCTGAATATGACATGAAAGCATTGCCTTCCTCAGTTCACATCCTGGAGGTCTTCTTGACAGGTACACATGAGCACTAGCAGGTGACTGCTCCTGTTGCAAGGCATCCATGAAGCTTCTTCCAGAGCCAGCCCTTGCTATCACTGAATTCTTCCTACCAGAGGATGAATACAACAACGTAAAATACACTCACCCACATCTTACAATGAATGCTAAATCCTCCCAAGTTATTGCTTCAATGTTTTTTTTTCCCCTCTCAGACATGCAGTCTCCTCATCCTTCTGAAAAGAAAAAATCAATATTGTGGTGTTGATATATTCCATGTGCTCATGACAGGAAATGGTAGAGGAAAAACTTATAAACCTAACGAGACAACATTTTTTCTAAAACTTGCATAAAAAAAGGTAAAGATTTTTAAAATTTTTTCTCTTCTCCATACCCATACAAATTGTTTTCTCGGAATCTGTTAACATTGCTTGACATTCACTGTTATGTTTGCAAGCCTTGAAAGAGGAGGTGATTACAGACTTAATGTTGTATTGCACACTTAGATTTCTTGGTTCCTTTGAACTTAATACTGGAAAAAAAAATTATTACCAGTTATTGGAAAAAAATTACTAGCTTCTAATTGTTTACCTTTACAGCCCAGAAGTGATTACATTTTCTGTTATAATGTGTTTATTATCTATACTGTGTAGATGAGCCTTATATTTGTTCATACATGATAAGTTCTGCTAGAAAAAACTTAACCACTCTAATATATGATGTCAAAAGGGTCCATTAACAGAATAGCTGCATAGGATCTTAAGTTCAACAGATCTGTGATTGGGATTCATCTTCCTACAATTGTGCAAGGAAATAAGATTTTTTTTTAATATTTTACAGAAAACACTGTATATAGCTCTCCCAGTCAATAAACATGGGAGAGGAGACTATCAGAGCCTGTGAAGGAGCAGCTCCTGACAGAGAGCATCCTAGTCTGGTAGGCTGAAACCTTGCCAGGAACAAAGACAAAACATCAGAGCTCCATTTTCAGAACAAATTATCTTTTCTTTTTCACTGTGAAAGGAGCACAGAAATGGTACTTATGCTTCTGTCCTGGTCTTTTAAAGGCAATAAATGGGGTAATAAAATAGTTTTTTGCTGCACTGAGCTCAGCTCTAGATCTCATCTTTAAACAAAACAAACACATGAGGGTGGACTGCTTCCAAAGACAGCAGCGTGGGATCTGACTGTGTGTAAATCAGGGCCACAGCAGCAGCTTTCCTAACAGGAGGAGCTGAGGCTCTGCTTCCCACACTCCCATCAAGGTGCAGCTTACTGGCAGCACACAATCTCACTCATACTCTCTTCTGCACAAAAAGACAAGTGGTGCCTGACCCCAGAGCCTGACAGAGTACAAAAGCAACAAATGGATGTCAGGTGAGGGGCAGAACATGAGGGACAATTTGTAAATAGCATGAAAAGCAATGGTCAAGACCTGTCAGCTGCTTAGCTGGTATTCAGAGCAGCATTTATTCCTAGCTACTGGGGTGGAATTATTTTGCAGGGTGCCTTTTCCAATTCACTGTACCTAGGATGAAAGCTTGAAGTAGAAAGCAAGTGTTAAAAGCAAAAGAGATGAAGCAGAGATGGACACAAAAGCCAGCAGCTGAAATGTATTTGAATAAAGAAAAATATTTGAATGTGAAGACTAATAAAGCATAAAAAAGACAGATTTCAGAATGACTTTTTATTTTTTTTCCTTGACATAGGGACTCAGTACTGTTTGGAGATGTGAAAACTCAAGAAACAATAAAGTAAGGTGGAAAACAGTCTATATAAAGGGATGGACAAGGAATAACATCCTAGGATGGATATTTTCCCCACTAAGAATGAGACATTAGAAAGAGATTAAGTAAAAAGGCACTGGTTTATTAGAATAGGATATTGCTTATGGAGAAGTAGCACAGCTTCTTATCCTTGTCTCCCTTCCCTAGAGAAGGAAGGAACATAATGCTGGAAGCAATGGGGAAGGATTGGTCAAATCTTTACGTACTTTGAAAGTGTTAATTTAGGCTAAATCAAATAAAAGTAGGTTGAAAGCAGGCAAAGTGAGTTGGAGACTGGAGGAAAAATGGCAATTTTGTTAACAAAATACCAGTAAAAAGGAGTATTCAGAAAAACTCACCTTACTTTAACTTTGTGGGTAAAATTAAGTTGATGAAGTTGCCTCTGGGGTTGAAATCAAAGTCTCTCCTCTGCTGGCTGAATGGCCAATCCACAGAAAAACTGGAGAAATAAGAGGAATAAAATCTCCATTTGATGTTCCTGTGTAAACAGATTATGAGGGGAAAAAGAGATAACAATCCCTGCACATCTTTATATCTGTTTGAATCTAAATTCCCTTTTGTGCACAAATAATTAGAATTGTATACCCTGCTGAAGTGGCAAAAATATTAAGGGTGAAGAGATCAAGACAGTGCTGATCCTACAACAGCAAGAGTCAGAGCAGAAACGTGAAGGGTTACTTTCCAGAAGGAAGGAGGTGACCTGAAGAGTGTGCTATTATTTTTATTGTTGTTCTAGAAATAGTTAGACAACTAAATGTACTGTCAACTAAAGGCTTTCAGTGCATTGGTTCCCCTGGTAACTTCCAGCCTTCAAACACTCGTTTCTCAGCAACTCAAAAATGTCTCTTTTCCCTAAGGAATTGAGTTACTGTGCACTGAGCAGGGGCTGGAGCACATTCCTTGGTGGGCAATAGAAAGGATCTGATTTCATTCACACTGAATAGCAACTTGCAGTACCTTGTTCCAAAGCAGAGGTTAAGATAAGAGATAAGGGCTCTGGTTAGATAGGAAAGCTTACATGTTTCAGTGGTCTGGGTTTGGCACTAGGTCATGGATAGAAATAAATAGCAGTACCAGCCTTGGGATATGGTCATCAGATCTTGGGGGTTTTTAATGTAGGACTGATTTTGTGGCCTGTAACAGATACTACAGAATAGCTATAACCAGGTCATTTTCATTGCCTGCCAATGACTAGTACCTATTTTTTTTTTCTTTAGGTCAACCTGAAAAGAGAGGTCTCAACTCAGCTAATATTGTAAATTCCTTCATATATATGCATCCCTGTTGAGTTATGCCTGTTTGTAGAAGCTGAGCAGACCAGAAAAAACCCAGCTTAAAAACTGCCTTCCTCCTCTGCCTCTTCTGTGCTTCTTGCTGCCTGATGTACTACATTAAACTCCTTTAGTGCTGTCATGGGCACAACATTTTTAACCAAGAATGAGATCACTTGCCAAATAAATGAATTAGTGCATCTGACAGCTGAAAATAGTGTGTGTAGTTCCACTTAATTTTGGCTCAAATGAAGCTCAGCAATAAAAGTACTCTAACCAAAACAGGTCTTTAAAAGTCTTTTGCTATCTCAGTCACATGTTTGCTGATCATGTCAGTGGAAGATTTATTCATACTGTTACTGATTTTCCCATTCAAGGCATGTGGCCTAGTATTGGAGCTACTGGGTCATGTGTGTTTGTAACCATTTTTATGCTTCAGTAGTCTAGGGATGCTGCAATTATGAATAATTGCCTTATGCTTTCTTGGCAGAGATTCAGTTACCTTTAAGCAAGTGGCAAATGTGGCACGGGGTAAATCATTTCATGTTCACTTAAAGATGTGCAGGCAGACCAAATGGCATCTGTTGAATCTAGTGAAGTACTGCTTTTTGAGCATCATGTTTACAAATTGCATCTATACTCACTGAATAGCTTAAACACCAAAAGGGGAATGATGCAACACACAACACAGCAGAAGTCCGTGACAGACACCTCATCTTCCTCCACAAAGCCCAAAAAGATGTTTTCACTGAAGACAAAAATCTTTCTTTTAGACACCTTTTATAGTCAAAGAAGAAAAATCTGCATCCTATAGGGGATGATGCACCTACAGGAACATTATTTTAGGGAAACATAAATCATCCCATGAGACAAAATCAGAAAATGAGCTTATCTTAAAGAACAAAATCTTGTACAACAAAAGCTTGGGGACAGGAGCGCAACATAAAGTATTCTTTTGATGTTGAGAAATAGGACATCTTCTCAACAAATTATTTACTTTAATGACAATTGTTAATTGTCAGTGTCATGCAGTCAATTGAAGCCACTGTCTAACCCTTTTTAGATATTTTCTAATACTTGAACTTAAAACTAGTCCACAGACTATGAATTCGCTTACTTCATTTAACTGACTCCTACATAAATTTTTGCATCAAATTTATAATGATTCATTAAAAATATCTAGCAAATATCCCCAAATCAGCACCATTATTAGAATCATTCTGAGCTAGGACTGAATTTCTAGGTAACCAAAATCTTTTAGCAAGACTTGTCTATCTTTTGTAAGAATTTGCCAACTTCAGTGAAGCTTTTAAATTACACATCTATTGAGTACTTAATAATCAGATTATTAGAAAGACTTTTTCTTCAGTAAGGACCTACAGATTGTGATCCTTGCAGTGTAGTCTGATGTCTAGGCCTGTGTCTTGAATTCTTTGAGAGAAAAACATCCCACTCTCTCCAGTTTCCCACCCATGTGAATTATATTTCTAACATTTCAACTGCCACTCTGAAGACAGCTTGAAACACCCATAGAAGAGCAAAATTACCTTAATAGCTCAAAATTGCTGTGTGGATTTTTAGATAGTTTTGGGGTTTTTTTTCCCAATTCAAGCTTTAGGCCTCATTAGGTGACTGCATTCTATGAATGATGTGTAGAGCTGTTCAAGCTCCAAATCTAAAGGCATTGTCAATATGGTTATTTTGCCTGAATACAGCACCCTGTGGAATGGTTACACTGCTATAGGGTACCCTGAGCTTGGACCTCTCCTAGATCTTCTACAGACACACCTTCTCATATGGAAAAGCTTGAATACTTCTAAATTCACATCACTTTTCATTTTGTAGGCAGTGCACATGGACAATAAATCACCAGAACCACTAGAGGACTACAGAGACAGAAAATGCTGAAGCAAATATTCAGATAAAATGTGACCACTGCTGTGATTTCAGTGTCTATCTCAGAAAAATAAAAACAAAGCAGTTTATTTCCAACCTGTAATCATCATCCTGGACCATCCTCTGAAACAAAATATCCAAACGACTTTTTCTCAAAAATAAGAATAACACTTTTCTCTTTACACGTAGGACACAGCACCCCCATCATTCAGGAACTCCACATATAAATCTTTGTTGACAACAGAAAGGGGAAATGGATATTCCAGATTAAGTGTGATACCAGCTGCACTATAGACTCACATCCCTCTTCATCTGGCTCAAGAACATATAAGTCTTTTTCATAAAGGGGAGAAGTGTTAAAAGCAAGTCAGTCTATGTGCCTGGGAAGGTTTAGATTAGATACTAGGAGAAATTTCTGCACTGAAAGACTGGACAAACATTGGAGCAGGCTCCCCGGGGAAATTATGGAATCACTGTCCCTGGAAGTGCTCCAAAAAGCATGTAGATATGGTTCTTAGGGGTTTAGTGGTTTAGTGGTGGACCTGGCAGTGTTAGGTAAATGGTTGGGCTCAATGTTCTCAGAGGTCTTTTCTAATCTTGATGACTCTAGGAGACCTTGAATGCCAATGTGGAATTTGGAGAACCCCAAAACAGTTGTTCCTATATTAAGTAATATCCATGTGAGAAGTCGGAGATGGAGCTTGTCTTTTATTCTTAAAGGCAGGAGAAAAATGTGAGTGGTTATATCCCAGAGGAATGCTCAAAAACAGGCAGTTTCTGGATTAAAGGTGTGTGGATGCAGGTTTTCCTTTGTACAGGGGATGATCCAGGACTGCAGTTAGACCTGTACAGGTGAATGCTCTGCACATCTTGATTCTCAGTATTGTCAAGGTCTGAGCAGTCCTCATCATGTCAAAAAGCAAAAAATGGAAGCTTAAAGACTTTGGCTAATGTTTTAGGCAGGGATATCCTGCATTATATGACAACTGAACTGAGGTTTTGAGGATTCTGATTTTGACACCTATAGGGAGGGGATGAGAAACTCATGGGAAAGTCTGAATGTTTGCCAGGATAAAGATTGAATACTATGTTTTCTACCAGGGAAAGTCACTCATTCAGAAGTTATACTTTGTGGCAAATGAAAATCACTGTGATGCCAGGACCAAGACTCTAGAGGGCTTGATAATGGAAAGGACTTTTACATCAGGAAATTTGATTTCTAATGTAGCCTAGGAAGACAAATGGCAGTATACTTATAATTCTGGAATAAATATGAAAGTCACAGTTTTAGATTATCCTGGGGATTGCAGTATCATTTATGCATCAGGAAATGAAATAACTAGGTTTAGATATCAGCCATAATTTGTCAGGCTCTCTCACTATACTGCTCTGTCATGGACATTTCTTATTTTGGATGTGGGGAGGCTGTGCTCCACATGAAAAAAATGTGGTAGCTGGTTTCCTCAGTTATTAAAATTTCAGAAAGCTAGACCTTGGAATATTTAGGGATTAATTTTCTGACTGATGAGTTTCAATGCAGGTGACTAACGTGGATCAGGCAACAGGAAATAGCAACAGGCTCAACTCTTTCCAAAGCATAAAATGAAAAATGTATTTTGAAGTCCTGTGTCATCACTACTACAGCATCCTTGACTTGCTTAAAAAGAAAGAATATGTACAAAGCAAATAATACCATATAAATAGAAAGATTTGATGTCTTAGAAGTGTTTTACTTATTGAAGATACATTTCCAAGAGATAAAAGCAACAGGTTATTGTGATAATAATAGTTCTGTGGTTGTATATGATAAAATTGCTTTTATTATGTGCAAAAATATCAATATGCATTTTCCTAGTACTTCAGAAAGGAAAATTTCAAAAAACTGTAAATGTGAGCAAAAGACAGTAGGAGGAAAAACTGAATGGCTACGATAATGTCAAATTTGTTAAATAGTCCTTCATTGCATACCTAATATCTGTAATTATTTGACAGTGAAAAAAACCTAATAATTAAGAACTGAGATGAAAGTATCAGTACAAAGGTTTATCAGAAGTAAATAGAAAAATTAGCTTATTAACAATGGAAGTTGATATGTGGATGAGTGATACAGAGGTAAAAATATACTTCTGCACAGTTACTGAGAAGGGATAAGATCCATAAGAGGGAATGTTTTGCCCATACCAAGAACAAGAGCAGTGTGAATCATCACTGGATCAGATAAATACATTCTATACTAGAAGAAGGAAGGAAGTTAAAGGTGTATCAGGAATTGCTTGCAACTCTCAGGGCAGAGCAAAAAAAAAATCATAGCTCAATGTATCAGTATAAAACTCAGGTACAGAGCACAAAATGTGGTCTTGTCACTGGAATCAGGGACGTATTTTCAGTGTGACCAGACTAAGAAGATTCATTTGAAGATAATAGAATCATGTGGTCCCATAAAATCACTGAAGCTGTCTGTTTTGAAAACAGTCCTTTCAGGCAAACCAATGCCTCAAAGGTAGATCAGAAACCATTGGACTAAAGTATAGAGATAAAATACAGATATAGATCTGCCTGCTGTAAGGCTCCATGATAACCACCAGAATTCTCAGCTCCTGATCTTACACAATTTACACTAAAATTTTGTTTGTAAGTATCGTTACTTCTTGTAGAGCAATATTTTCCCTGAAGTCATCAGAAGAGGGGAAAACCCAACTTCCCTTACATCTAAGGCTTTCTTCTTGCACTCAGAATGAGTTTTAATGAGTTTCCCTGGAGAAAATATTTTCCCATGAATGGGCTGATCCATCAGTTTGGTTTCTGTGTTGCAAGTGTAATGACAGGTCCCTATTTTGTGCCTTCCAAAGGCATATGGCTTCCCAGCACACCATGAGAGAGTATTTATCTTTCTCCCTTCTCAGCATGCTCAGATCCATAATAGAGCCCTTAATTTCTTTACACAAAGAACTAAAATCTGCCTGTTAAACTGCCAGGTGCAATGTGATGTTAATGACTGAGTACTGCATAATTCTGTGGTATTAACAGCTATTTCTAGGCATGTATGTACCTTTCTGACTGTTACATTATTCTTCTCAAACAGTATTTTTCCTTCCAGCTATTGTGAAGCTCTTTGTGTCCCTCTTCATTTTTCTATTTATTCTAATTAGTTTTGAATCATATTTCCTTAAGAGCGTTTTCAACATTATACATTGAATGAAGTGTCATGACTTTGAGTTGGATACTCCTTTTCATATTTGATTAAAAAAATTTAAAAGCCTTGATATTCACTTATCACAGAGGTCAGAAACTTTAACGTTGTGCATTCAAAATTAATCCATAGTTAGCTCTTAATGTTTTTAATGAACACTATTTCATTGGTAAGATGGCAAATTCTGAGCACTCAAAGTTCTTAGAGAATCTCTAAGGACTAAGGAATTGTAAATGAGCAAACTTCTTGGTCTGTATTTTTTTTAAAGGACCACAGATAGAATCCAGATTTCTTTCTTTCTTTTCATGAATAATCAGGATAACATAGTGTTGTATTCTGAAGTCAGGCTGCCATTCGCCACTATTACAGTCTTTCTGTCTGAGAAATAAGTGGCTTGTGCTTTGTACCACTGTAAAAAGATAAAAAGACATTGAAATTAGTCTTTATTCAGTTCCATTTATGCAGTTCAAGTTACTTTGAACATGATATCAATGGCCACCTCTGTCCTGCTCTGTGGGGGAGGACTATCCACACTGCAGCTTCCCTTTTGCCTTCAAAGGTATCTCTAAGGGTCCCCAGCTTCATTCAGCTCCAAACCACATTTATTGCCTTTCCAAATTTTTATTTCCCAGTAGTCATTCCTCCTAGCAGCTGATGCCACTCTCTACCTGTCTGCACCAGGGATGACCTCTTGAAGGCCCAGGTACTTCTCCTGTAGATCTCTAGGCATGACACAGATTAGCTGCTGGGACACAAGGACAAGGGAAAGGATGGAGGAGGCTTTGTCCATGAGGCACATACAGACACTTTCAGAATTCACCGAGTCACACCATGGAAGATACATTTATTGAGCAAAGTTATCCCTGGCACTGTCTTTTATATCAGCCAACGCAACCCATCATAAATTCAGTGCTGTGCCTGGAGTGCAGCAGTCTCATCTGCTACACAGTCTCTGCAAACAGATGCAGATCATGCTCTGATGTGCTTATGTCACATCATCCATACAGGCAGCCACTGGAATGCCCATATGGACCAGACTTCATCTTTTTTCTTTCCCAGTACCTGAAGTCTTGGGATGCACAAATCTGGAAGTCTGGGAGAGAAAGTAATTTGAGTCACCCTTGGCCCTGCTGGATCTAAATGTTATGGTAAAGCACAACATACTGAGCACAACATGATGAAAACTGAGTGTCAGAACAGAGGTCTTAGAATCATGGAATCATTATAGAACCACAGAATTAACCAGACTGGAAAACACCTTTGAGATCATCAAGTCCAACCTATGACCTAACACCACTTTGTCAACTAAATCATGGCACTGGGTGCCACATCCAGTATTTTTGTAAACACAAAGACCTCTAAGATTATCAAGTCAACCATTAGCCCAGCACCACTGTGTTCACCACTAAACCCTATTCCCAGGTGACACATCCACATGTCTTTTGAAGGCATCAAGCAATGGTGACACAACCCCTTCCTTGGGCAGCCTGTTTTAATGCCTGAAGACACTTTCAATGAAGAGTTTTTTCCTATTATCTAATCTAAACCTCCCCTGGCACAACTTCAGGACATTTTCTCTTGTTCTGTTGCTTGCTACCTGAGAGAAGAGGCTGACCTCCAACTTTCAGGCAGTTGTAGAGTGATAAAGTCACCCCTGAGCTTCCTCTTCTCCAGGCTAAATACCCCCAGTTCCCTCAGCACCTCCTCATAAGACTTGTGCTCCAGACCCTTCCCCAGCTGCATTGCCCTTCTTTTGATGTGCTCCAGCATCTCAATGCCTTTCTTTTGGTGAGAAGCCCAAAAGAAAAGAGGTGTCTTTTCCTCTTATGTGATTTTTCTTGATTGTAAAATGATGGTTTATTTCAGTTAAATATCTTCTGATTCAGTGTGAGCTGTGTTTAAAATCAATACTGTAGAATTCAGGCTTGTAATTAAGTTACTTATTTCTGGACTAATATTGCACATGCCCATCTCTCTCAGAACTGCAGAGATGGGCTGACTGCCAGCAAGCATTGGGAGAGCCCTCAACCATCATAACAAATCAAGAGCAGGGCTTGTTTTGATCAGTGATAATAAAAGTCATGGCATTTATACCAGTAAAACACAAGGTCACGTTCACTAATGAGGGTGGCTGAAGCTGTGTACAGCACCTGTGTGACTTGTGAGAACAGGCTGTATGTGCTCAGAGTCACTGAAATGCACAGCACTGCATCTGCTTGCTGGCAGCTCTCCAGCAGAGCAGGTGTGCCACTTCCCAGGCTGCCAGGTAAGGGAATGCTGCTGTAGGTCCCTTTGGTCCAGCAGAAGTGAGGATCTGTGGCCCCCAACAGCGAGACAGGCGGTCCCTGCCAGCAAGAGACAAGGGACAGTTTGTGGCTACATTGCTCTGTAAAAACCTGAATAAAGATGTATAGATCATGAAAGGCTGGTTAGGCATATCAACTAATAGATCACATAATTCAGTATTTTTCCATTCTTGCATGATGTATTTTCTGCCTGTAGCTATAGTAAATGGATGCATTGCACACATGGATTTCTGACAGAAAATGATGTAGGAAGAAGCCATGACAATCTGAAAGATTATGCTTTATAATTAATAATGAACCCCATGCAAAGAAGCTTAGTAAGAGCCAATGAAACCCAAGTAGGTTCATTTATATTTGACAAGGACTGTGAAGACACTATGTCAGTCTAGAAGGAAATCTACCCACTGGTCTAGTGGAAGGTGTCCCTGGCAGAGGGGTTAGAACTGGATGATCTTTAGGACTACTTCTTACTCAAACCATTCTGCGATTCTATAATATGTCAAATTACAATTACTAAAATACAGCTTACAAGGAAGGTATTTATGTGATGCAGGGAACATATAATACATTTCTCTGTGTATTCAGTACTATAATAATGTTAATCTTACTAGTTGCTTTACTGAATGAAATCAAGTATTTAAACTGTGTCTGGGATGTTTTTTCTTGTCTTCTCATTAGCTCTTCAATAAATACAAAAATAAGGAAGAAATCTGTCAGTGTAAACAAGTGAATTTTTACACTTTTTCTTTGACATTCTTATTGTAACTTTCACTGGTAGACACACACACACAATGACCTTTAATTAAAAATATTATTCAATAATTAAATTTTCTGGTTTCATGGAAGAGTATTTGCATTTTTACCTCAGTTGATTTAGTAGGTTCCAAATAATTTTTTTCCAAAACTTCTTTCTCCCCACCCCCCCAAAAAAATCCCACTCTGGTAATCAGAGGTCTAAAAGCACTTGTAGAAGTCAGAAAAATGAACTCTAGCAGCATGTGGTAGGTAGTAAAGGAAATTGGAATGGTAATTTCGTCTTTATCTCTCTCAGATTTTTCCATGACTTCAGATGATAGTCATACAGCTGTGTTTTTTCTTTCAAGGTTTTTATTTTTGATAGGGTATGTCCTTATTCTGAAAATAGCTTTTGAAATCAATTTATGTAGCTTTTAAAATCAGTTCTGGTGGGCTTTTTGTTTGCTTTGTTTTTCTTTGCTTTGGTTGTTTTTTTTGGGGGGGGGGGCATACACTCTGGAAAGCTCACATTTTGCTGAGAAATTGAGAGATTTCTGCTAAAAGGAATTAATTGAAAAGTCTTCCTTAAAACTGCATTACCCCTCCTCTAAGCTTTCTATATCCTGAATGCACTTCAATAGCAGTCATCATTCTGCTTCCTTCACTTTTCCTCCTGCCTGTTTCAGCTGCCTAAGAAGGTGATAACCTCTTGTCTGGATGTTGTAACTATTATTTTCTTATGCTGGGAACAAGGTTGGAAAATATGAGTAGCTGCATAGGTCGCACCACCTGTGCAATGTGTAGAGATCACATTGAGCCCAGTAAGCCCAGTGAACAACTACTTTTACAGAGTTCAACATTTTCTAAGTCCTTTGTGTTTTCAGCAGGTAGAACATGGAAAATGTTTTGTTTGTGCACTCAGAAATATCCTTGTACAACAAATTTAGCCATAAAGTTTATGTAAGTCCAGTCAAGTTAGCACCTCACCTTTGGGCTGAAATGCAGGGAATGTGAGAATGGTTGGGGCAGTCTATATTTGGGATTTGTTCTGTAGTCTATTTGGTTAGCACCTTCAGAAAGCCTTTGACTGGGAGACAGGAGAGCTGGAGGAATGGCAGTAGCTCTTCTGAGCACCTGATTAAACAAATATTGTTTATTTTCTCAATGTCTTAGAAGTCTCATTTTATTAGTGAGGTGAGAATTAAAACCAGGAGAGACCAGAAAGGAAAGTATTAAAATAGTCAGAGCTCTGTGACTAACTTCAGTAAGAAGCTGAAATCCTTCTGTGAAAATAGAGCCATCTGTGTGAGACTGTCATTACAAATGTTGAATCTGAAATTAACCTGGAAATTCTAGGCTATTTATTGAGTATCCAAATTACAACTGAATCAATATATTTCTACCATTAAAGCTAAAAATGTCTATTTTTTAAAGAAAATGAAGACCCTTACAAGTTTTCATGGAGGCAATATAGGAGATTTGACAGCAGACCAACACCCAAACAGCTAAATTCTTTGTACTGTAGTCAAGGTCACCAGATCTAGACAAGCTAAATCACAAATCTGAGCTGTTCTGGCTATCAGCTGCTCCTAGAAGGACACTCAGTCTTGTGGGAATGTCTGTGATACATCAGCCCACCAAAGAAAATCTTAACTCTCTATTTCATTCATCTAGGAGCATTCCAATGGCAACCAATGAAAGAAATCTAGACAGCTCAGTCTGGAAGCTTAAGCAAAGCCATGCAAATCCCAAGGAGACAGAAACCCACTTCTGCAATGATGCAACAGGTATATAGAATATTCTGAGAAAATGGCAAATTAACAGCTTGATAGTAATATAAAACTATAGTACTGAAAGGAGGTGGGGGAGGTTACATCAGGCATGCATGATATTACAGGAAGTAGATAATAAAATAATTGGAGTTTTAGCATGTAGAGGGAGATGAAACCATTTGTGAATGATGGATGGAAAACTGAAGGTAAAGAATAAAGGTAAATCCAATCCTGACCTAAAGTATTTCACAGTTAGCTATTAAAATATATCTTTGGCATATTTAACCTATATTACAACCACATCAGTAAGGAACATGCTTTTTTTTTCTTTCTGGATGACTATTCCTCTAGTATTTTCTATAGTAACTTTTCATCTCATTAGACACTGAACCACAATGATTTTTGTTTAATAAAGGCACATCTAATTATTAATTAATGGCAGTATTTGAAATGTTCATATTTTAACTGCTGACTTGGAATCTCATATGGCTCCAGGAAAGGTGGTTGCCTTAACTCTGATCTATTTTTAATTATTTAAACAGGAAGTTTAGTTTTCAGGTAGCGAGATAATACAAGAGAAAGAGGGGCATTCATTTCAGAACATTCTGAATATCTCAAGAAGATCTCTTGATCTCTAGGGTCTCTGATAAATCTAAAATTTTTCACAACAGAAGGTTCTCAATATAGATTCAAATCTGTTTAGAACTTTTAAGGCAGTTGGATTTACATTCAAAACAGGTATTTTTTAAAATTAACTGAACTGCTTTTGAAATTTTGTGCTGTCTGGTAAAACTGATGAACAATATCTTTCTTAATCATGCCGTAGAAGCTTCAGCTGTATAGGAGGATATTTGTTAGTGCTAAAAATAAATTTAGGTCTCAAGGCAAAGGAGTAGTTAAAAGTGTACATTAGTGATCAAACACTCCAATTCCAGTTTTTATTTATCCGTTAATCCATCAGTTGTTAATCTGATCATGCTTTTTTTCCCCCCTGAGATTTATATAGCAATTAAACATTTGCCAATGAGTTTATTGAAATTATTTTAGAACCCTGTCTAGGTCCACCTACACTTGAAATGTGCTGAATGATTCCATAAGCACGAAAATAGCCAAATAGTGCTTGATGTTACTTGAAAGAGATAAACAACTATTCCCTGTTATTCCCTTCCCTGATTATAACAGGGTGTGGTGAGCCTATCTACCTTATGTTAGGATTTATTTTTATGTGCAGTACCTTGTATGAGTGAGGAAGCTTTTTTTAGCCCAGTATCTTGTATGATAACAGACTGGACTAGACTGTTTCATTCTTTGCAAAGATCAGTTTCACCTAACCAGGAAAATGCTGCCTGCTTCTTGCTGGCAGTGGATAGTATCGTGTTTCCAATCCTTATGAATAAAGGCTTTAGGAAAGAATTCGTTTCTACAGCTTCTAGAAACTCACAGTTTTGTAATCTGAACTCCAGATTCAGATCATGAAGCCAGATGCCACAAGCCTCAGTACTGCTGTCTGAAAATTAATAAGACAATGAAAACTTTAAAAACTTGTTTGATTTCTTGCAAGTAGAAGATTCCATCTGAAACTGAGGTGCTACTTCCTTGACTTTGAGTAAAACAAACTCTTTGAAGCACAGTTTGGGGCATCAAATTAAATTTGAAATGAGAGCCTGATGAAAACATATATTATATTCATTGCAACCTGACCTCTGTATTGATTAATTGGTCATCTTTATTGCTCCTTGGTGTTCATCAACTGGAGTCACCAATCATGTTCTGAATACTATTGTAAACTATGTTATATGTCTATATTGCAACACACCAAACCCACTGCATAATGATTTTTAATTCCAGAACTGATTAATTAAAAAAATATCTGTGATAAGATTGGTTTAAACTCCTCTGTGTAACCACACATTAATTTCTTAGCTCAGGTGTCCTGCCTTTGAAATTAGTAATTAAATTTTAAAGTAATTAAACTTACTTAAACTATATCACTGACTGTACAGCATCCCATGCTTCCTATAAGATAGGATTACTCCCTGTCATTAGGGTCAATATTTAAAGGATAGAATGTGGATTTTAGATCAAGAAGAGTTCAGAGTCATCAGCATATACAACAATTGCACTTTCACTATATGTTTTTAATGAATATATTATACCCAGCAATTGCTTGTCAAAAGCTGATTATGAGGGTAAATTGAGTTTTCTGAGATAATGTCCCTTTCTTCTGAGAAGCTGTCTAGTTTCTCCAGCTATTTTGATGTTTTGTCAAAACATGAGCATGCAAAGTTTTTGAATGACTGTTCTAAAATAATTAGAGTAATCATTTTTGAGAAATAATTTGTTGCCAGTTTATATTGCAAAGATATCAGGCATCAGCAGACATTTTGGCATATACAGAAAGGTCAGTGTTTTTTGGAACATATCTGGTTTTAAAAGAGCTATGCTACACTGCTTTCAGCATGTTGTTTCAGTGTTAAATCTAAACTATCAGGCCTTGGCACACAGTCTCATTATGTTTGACTCAAAGATGATGAACATTTTCACAACTGTGCTCTGACCCAATCTGGCACATAAATCTTCATTTCATGGCAGAAACAATTCCATGTTTTTGTGCTATTCAGACAGACATCAAATGCTGCATTTATGATATAGCATGATTTCTATATGAGACAATGCTCAACTTCATTATGTGTTACAGAATCATGGAGTTTCTAAGACTTTTTAAAACAACGTGTGGGCACTGATGAAAAAAGTCACCATAAGGAACATTTCATACCATGCTGTCTGATGAACTTTCTTCACACCTATTCTTTTCCTTAAGAGAACATTGTCTCCATCATTATTTTGATGTCTCAGCCTTTTCTGCAAATACCTGTGCATACCATACTGTTCTACCACTACAGCTCCAGAGGAACAATATTTGCACCCTCTCACTGCAGAATTTACACAGGTCTGAGCATCTCTGCCCAAAGATCCCTTTTCTGGGTCAGCACCTTAGGGAGGTATAAAGGCCAAGATGAAAGAGAGATTAATGAGGGATCAGCACTCCACAGGAACTGAAGGAAGACAGACTTAATTGGGATATAAATTAGCCATCCTTACATCTTTTAGCCTGAAAAAGGTTAAGAGGAGCAGCAGATCAGGAAAGCAGGTGGCTACAAAACTAACAAAAAGGCACAAGTGTTTAGGTGATCAAATGATCCAGGAGAGTGCTCAGTAGGTTCAAACAGTGTGGGTTTAATTAGAGGCAACTGTGATAACAGACAAGAGGAGAAACCTGTGCTTTCCTAATAACTGACTTTCGATTGATGTACATAGAACTTAGTTTTTTATAAAAAAATAACCACATATCTTGGATACTGCAACTATTAAGGCTGTGCAGATAAAGCTTTTTTGCAATGCTGTGAACTTTGCAATGCAAGTCTCATCTTCTAAGCATCCTGTAGGGGTGAATGGATGCCTGTGGCAAATAAAACTGAGATTTAACTCAAACATTTATGGTTAGGTGTTGACCCTAAATCTAGGAGAAGAGAACTGAAGACAAAACACCTTGAAAACCCTTCAAGGTCATGTAAATATAGGTCTTGTGCTCTTGTATGTTGCATATCTCACACCTTGGATTTGAGAAAGAGATCCTGCCAGCTCCCCTGGGGTCACAATGCTGAAGGACAGAGAGGTCTAGGACAAATATAGGACTTTTTCTGATTCAACTTATTCCATTTTATATTAATTGATATAGGAACTGCATTCTAGAAAGCAATCAAATGAATGTTGACTCCTGTCTACGTTCAATACACTTACTTTAAACATTTCTAAAGACCCATGGAAATTTTCTTATAGAAACATTGAGAGAGATGTCTCAATATTAAAGCATCCAAATGGCCAAGAGGAGCAGGTGAAGGAGGTCACTTAAGAGTATAACTGGAGAAGAAGGATCAAGAAACACAACATGCTCTCCTATAGGTGATGCTACAAACTAAACTGGCCAGTGGATTAGCATTTGATTAACAGGATTGGCAAACTATTACCTCAGGTTTCAGCAGCATTCTAACTGTAATTAGAAAGGCAGTGACTTCTGCATTACAAAACCCCCAGGAACAAACATCCAGGAAATCAACATTGTGAACAGGTAGAAGCTCATTTAATTTTGACAGCCTGTTTGAACTTTGCATCAGTGCACCAAGGAACGTGTTTAGAAAGGATTATTCAAATGGGGAAGGAAGGAAGGAAGGAAAGAAAGAAATAGGATGATGGTTTTGCATTCTTTTTCTTTGCTTTGCTTTTAGTAAAAATTTTAACCTTTAGCAAGCTACATGTTTTATCACATAATGGGGACATTATGCTATTGTAAGGATCAAGCACTAGAAGTTTTGCTTGTTTAGCTAAATCCTCTACTGAAGTGTTTATAGAAAAATAAACCCACTAATTCAAGTCTGTTAAACTCAAGTTTACCAAGTGAGGAATACATTGATGTCTTGGATGGCAGAAGGGTGCAGTGTCAATAGATTACAAGTAAGTGGACTTGAAAGCAAATCAAGGCTTAGGGAATGTGTGCAGCAGAACTGCTGCATGGCATCAGAGGGAATGTGTGAGAGCCTTAAACTCTCCAAATCACAAATGAAGGAAAGCGAGGTACTTCAGCTGGCAGTCAAGTTCTCATTTATATCATTATACTTCATGAGATCTCTCAAGAAATGAAAATATCTTGTATCATTAAAGCATGAAAATTGTGTATAGCATAATTTTTTGCAATATTACAAGAAGACTCACACAGTTTTATAGATTAAGACAAATTGTCTGGAAATAAAACAGCCAAAAAGATTTCAAGAGCATCAGCTTTCCCTGCTAGGAAGAAGACCTTGGTGTAAGGAAACCTATCACAGATGCTGTGTGTACATTTCTGCTCCAGTAGACAAATCCAATTTCATAGGAATTTTTTTTTACAGGATTGTAAATAATAACTACTAAAGCTGCAAGTTTTATTAATTTAATATAATAGGGAAGAAAGAAAAACTAGATGGAACAGGAACTGCTTAAGCATTAATTAATGCACAATGGCACTCTAATAGCCCTGAACAATGATTAATGGTAGCTAAAACTGAGTTGGCTCTGGGAAGGTACTCAGAAAGTAAAGAACAGGTGGGAGAGTTTTGGTTCAGACATTGAAATGCACAGTCTCTTTTACATTTGCCTTCCTTATATCAGTTTCCTACCTTACAGTCAAGAACCTAAACCCTCACTGTGTTAACTTGTTGGTTTTTTTAATTCTGACTTGTCTAGTTTGTGATGATCTTAATCAGATCTGACGACAACAAAGCATTCTTTTTCAAAAGCAACAATTATCAGTAAGGTGTTTCCACAACAGCTTTTCAGATTACCTGTAAATTAAAACCAAAACAAGTCTGGGAGACACCAAGATTGGAATGTTCTTTCCAGCGAACTACAAAGTCTCATTTGGAGCAGGATTATTACACACTGGGTAGAAGGGAAGTCAGTCTTTCCAAATCTTGCCCTGTGATCCTTCACTAGATTTACTTGCACAGTGCAATCACTTCAAGGAGGAGTGAGGAGCCTGATTTTTGAACCTACTTCATATTGGAGATTTGCAGGCCAAGATCAAACTCCTGATCCGATGTTCTTATTAAAGGTGAAAAGTAAGTCAGGAAAAAGAAGAAGGTAAGTAAATAAAATAGAAAAAGTGAAGGTAATTAATAAAATTAAAGGATAATTTAAAAGGTTAACATTTAAAAGGTTCGCATTTTCTTTTAAGCTGCTTGTTAACAAATATTAAGTTCAGAGAAACCCTTTAGTTTGCTATTCCATATTCAATACTTCTACACTGAATTTAAATGTAATTTATGTCAGGATATACTTGTGTTTTAGATAGTGCTATTATATTAACTGATTCCAATTTCTAAATCTGTTGGTATTAAAATTTCCAAAATAATATGACTTCATCTGCTAATAGAAGCAGTGTTTCATAAAAGACATGGTCAACACTACCTGTATATTTTGAAAATCCCCAGATTGCAGAATGGATGCTCCAAAATTCAACTTCTCAGAAACTTTCAGCATATCATGGGCAGATCCAGGAGTAAAACCTCAAGTCCCAATCCACTTATAAAGACCATTTGGTCTTTGCAGTAAATCGATTCAAGTTAGAAGGGAAAAAGGAACTTGAGACTCACAGCTTATGCTTACATATCTCATTTCAGTGTTTCAGTCATTGATCTAGCTAGACAAATTCTTTTAATCCCACCATAGAGCAAGATTTCTTGTTCTCATGACAAAAAAGAAAAAAGATAGAAGATAATTATCACTCTTAGTTCAGCACTGGTCACCTTTACTTCTGTTCAAAACTTTCCATACCTTATTGGAGTGGAAAGGGGAGATCCCCTGTGAACATTCATTTAGAACTTGCCTTGACCTCTTCCCCGGCCAATTAATATTTTGTTTAGAATTATTATTTTCAGCACATAAAATGTACCCATGGCTTTATACATCTTTTCTTATTTGCAACAAGCCAGTCTCTCCTGGTTCACTTTGTTGATCAGAATACAGTTGGTTTTGACATTCTTAAATTATTTCATTGCTGTCAGGAAGAAGACAGCTGAAGTACATGTTGTACAGCAATCTGAGAAAATAGACTAATAGGTATCAAAAGGAAAAAACCTTAAAACCAGCTCTTGAAGTGCACACAGCAGCATCAAACTGCAAATGAACCCAAATTCCTTGGAGAGAGCCCGAAATTTCCTTTCATTGTTTTTGGGGCACACTACATCAGATTCTTTATTAGAAGATGCATATCTTACAGATCCTTTCTTAGAAATTTCTAGCTCTTTTCTTTCCTTATCCCTCATTTCCCTAAGCACGTATTTGATATATTGGTCACACAATTTTCTTACAGTTACTGCTTGCATGCAAACTGCCAGCTTGTGCAAAAAAAAAATCTGTCTGAAATCAATTACTGAAAAACATAATCTGAAATGGCAACAGAAGGATTTCCAGAAATTTAACACAGTTAGATTCTTGGTAAGGAAATAATCAGTGTTAATAAATTTAGCTCCTTAAAATATTTTTCATGCTTATAAAAGAAAACAGGCTATTAGCATCCTATCAACAAGAACTATTTTTAACATGGAGAATTTTCTTGAAAACTTTCTGCTGCATTTATCTTTCTTTTGCCCTTTCCTATTTGCAGTGGAAACTGCCTCACTGCCAACTTGGGTGTCTGGTTACTCTGAGTACCTTTGAGGAGACTCAGATGGAAATCTTGTGCTTATCTCTAGGAAAAAAAACCATTATACTGAGTACTGTATTTCTCAAACTCTTCCTGTTCCACCTCTCTGTATTTGGCACTGATAATAACAGAAAGGAAGTTTCTCAAGCCTGGATCTCCTCCAGGAAGCTCAGAACTAAATGGTAAAGTTTGTCTAACTGATATATTTTAATAACATTGCATAACAGGCTGCTCTCTAATTAACAAAAGCAGAATAAAAGAAGTTATTGCTTAGTGATTGAAGAAGGAGACTATTAACAGGATTAAATGGAAATATTGAAGGAAAAGCAGAGATTAATTCACATTAGTCCATATTTGTCTCTACTCTTGCATCCTTCTTGTGCATATCTGTCGCTAATCAAGTATTGTTTCTGTTCAGTACCCCTTGTTCTTTTACAGAAGACAGTGGCAAACAGAAAAAGAAATGTTTGTACATCTTGCACTGCAAGATTCTTCATGTACAGGATAATGATTTGCAGGCACAGCAAGCAGTCTGGGAGAGAGATATCACTATGCAACAATTGCCCCATGAAACACACTCGTATTTTGCTTAGATATAGTATCTTACCTGATTCAATCCTACTTAAAAACAAAATAACAAAACTACAATACCTGTGTTCTGTTTACTTGTCTTTATTTAAAGCCATTAGTAAGTTTTTCACATTAAATAATTGAGTATAGAATGGAGTATATTGGTATTCCACGTCAATTACCTTTCACAGTGTAATTCATGACCATGACCAGCACCACAGTGAACTGTTGCAGCCAATTTAAAAGAAAGAAAAAGAAAATTAGAAATAAGTATATGTAAAATATCAAATATAATTCTAACAAATTCTGTGGATAGACCTACTGGGAAGATATCTTATCGTCTGTGCTTGATTGTTAATAAAAGCAAGAGTTATGCAAAGAGAAAGTTTTATTCTGTAATTTCACATTGATGAAATGTTACCTCCAGAGACGTTGAGCTTGGAACATTTTGGGTGCTAGACTTCTGCTCAAGGGTTTGATGAGATTACCTGTTTGAAATGTTGAAAGACAAAAATTGCCACCTCGATGTTTTATTGGAAATGATCCTCACAGGAAGTAGATTAAGAAACCCACTGGTTTCTTCATCTTCTCTCATCGTTTGCAGTGCACAAATTCCTCAGGTTTTTTTCAAGGTTTAGCAGAAGCTGTGTTATAGTGTTAAGCTGTGAGTAGCTTTATGGTCTGAAGTATCCAAAGGTCATCTTTTTTTATAAGCCTTCTTAGTGGATGCTCCAGGGCATGACATCCTTGAGCTCTCAGAAATAACACATTTTATTTTTTATTTTGGAAGAAATATACTTTACAAGTTTCAGGCTAGTCTTAAAATTTTCCTTTTATGTTCCAAGCCCTTTTAAGTTGTGATATTCTAACAGACCTAAGGATGGTATTTTGCTATTTTTTTACAAAGAAATCTATAAAGAATGCAATTCTAGTTAATACAGGCTTGATCTTCATGTGGACAAAGTTAGGTTAGTAAGAAATTAAAAACAAGAAAAAAATCTATACAATAATTAGATATTAGAAACAAGAAATGAACTAAAGACATCCCAGCAGTGAACTCTTGTGTACTATAACAAACAGGCATAAAAAGTAAATCAATGAATTTTAAAAAACAGAAACTTTATTTCCATTAAACTTATGTTCACATTTCTCTTTTCAGAAGCCAGAAGACCTTGGCAGAATTACTATAGTAGGATGTAGATACGTATTAAAATATCTTTTGAGTTCCTACATGTGATTTTAGTGTCTACATTTTTTTAACCTGTGTTGCTAAGGCAATTAGGTCAATGCAGTTGCCTCAAGCTAGTGGAGAACTCACTGTGTTGTGGACAACAGCAGGTTCAATTCAGATGTTTAGTGCCTTATGAAACATGCAAATCCATCCACTGTTCTGGAAAGATCCTGGCTTCCTATGGATCCTAGTCACATCTCAGAGCTTTGTGCAAAATTTGCAGATAGAGAAGAGCATGACAAATGGCACTGGACACCTAAATTTGGGAAACTGATTCAGCCTCTAGCAGGCCGGGTCAGCTAATTGCTTTCTAGATCTGACCAGTTGCTAGATCTCCACTGTCTCTGCTCTCCACCTTTCTTTACACTTCTTCCTCCAGAGTTGGAGTCCATTTGCAGAGCTACATTCATCTGCCCACATACAGGCATCCACATGATTTCAGATGGACAGCAGCATCCACACGCTGCTAACAGATGTAATATGTTATTGAACAGTTGAGTTACTGTTGAGGAGTGTTGAGGACACCAGGGACAACACTGGATCATCACTACACAGGGTCAGCTGAACTGAGCTAATCTGTAAATTATGCAAGTTTTATGTCACAGTAGATTTGATGATCTGTCATGTATTTAAAGAGAGGCTGGAAACTTCCCTTCAAAGAAATATGTATTTTAATGACCAACTGAATTGAATGTATATATTCCTTGAGTCTCATTCCCAGTGCATCAATCTCTATTTTCTCTTTGTATTTTTTTTTTTTTTTAACAAAATGCTATAAGATCTTTGCCTGCCTGGGACAAGGCCTATTCTGAGTAAACACTGCAGGAGATGAGGCTGATTCTTAAGGTTAACTCTCATTTCCCAGAAGAGGAAGAGTGCTGATTGAGGTTAGGTAGGTAGCAGGCAGACTGTTGTAGTGTTTCCAAGCAACCCATAAAGCAGCCTGCTGTTTTGAGCAGGTCCATTTGGCTCAAAATGTTGTAGGAACTAACAAGATTTAAGAACAACCCAGGAGACAGAGGGCTGAATTGATTTTTGAATGCTACCTTGGCTGTCCCTTTCCAAGGAAGCTGGTTTAGTACCAGGCCTCATCCCCAACACTTGACAAAAACTCTTTTTATACACTTAGGTCTGCAAAGTCATTCAAAAATAGCTGTTCCATAAGGATAAACAGGTTTCCAGTTTTCTGACATTTAGCACATACAAAAAAAAAAAAAAAATCAGACACTGTTTTGTATGAGAGAAAGGTACATTTCATATTTTTTGGTGTTGCCTACAGGAGAATAAGTAGGTGCACAAATGCTGAAAAGGTGTAGACAGCAAACAAAGAAGACCTGAGGGTAAAAGAGCTATTTTAATGTTTAATCTATTCATGAGATCAAGAGCACTTTGCAGAAGGCATCTCAAATGGTTAGTTAAAACACATAAACAATAATAATATATATAATCCAAAAAATTAGTTAATTCTAGGGACACTGTATGTGTATACAAGTTCTCTCTCTCTCTCTCTCTTTGTTAAAAATTAATGCCATTAAAGAGAAAAGAAAGAAACAAAACTAAGCTTCTTATTGCTTTAGGTACTTGATGTGGAAGACAAAAATATTTTTTTCAGTCCTAAAAGGAAGAAGTAGAGTCAATGGACATTGTGACAGCTCCCCTATCTAAGAGTTTAATGTAATCCAGTTCTTGCACTGTCATGACTGTGCCTATATCCTGGAAGCAGGAAAGCCCAGTCAATCAGAGAGTCAGCATTACTTGTGGAAATAAAAGCCTCCAAGCCTGACTTTGGGGCAGTAACATCCCTGTCTGCTTCTGAAAGGCAATTTTCTGTTGGCTCCTGAGTGTGTCCTCAGACCCTGGAGCACCCTTTTTGGTACCAGTCAAGTAGAAATAGAGGAAACCCCTGCTCTGTGCATGCTTTGGTTCATGGCCGTGCAATTCCAGACTCTCCTGGATATTCTCACTGCACTGCTGCTGCTGGCTGCATATACAGTACACAGAAATTTATTTTTCACTGTCACTGTTTAAAGACTGACACCAGAGCTTCTTAGGACCCTAATTAAAGGACAGCATGTTTTGTGTCTTGAGTCTTTTTACATCAGCAATTTATATTGGATCATCCTCTATCTCTGTGGGCTTCCTTTAGAACTAGTGAGTGGGGATTACCTGGTTAATGCACCTGTGGTGGCTGCTGCTGCTTTCCCCACTTGATATGCAAAAACAATTTATCATAACTACTGAACAACCAATTCTGCCCTGTCCATGTTTATTGGAAGCAAAATTATTTAATCAATTTTTGATGGGTTTGAATCAGAAACCTTAGCAATGTATGCTCCCATAGCCTTAAATAGAAGGCCACATAAAATCCATGAGCATTTTTTAAATCCATTTATGCTATTTATAACTGGGAGTAAAATAAGTAAATACCACATACCACTTGAAAAGTCCTAACCTCTGGACCGTTTTCTGCCTCACAAAGAGGAAATTAAGAGAACTCATTAAGAGATTTGCTCCTTGCCATCTCTCATAATTTATTATAGTGTTGATCAAAATGAACTCTCTGCCAAGACATTAATCAAGTCCTATGAGGAATACAAGCTTTGAAAAACTAAACAGAATTTGTTTTCTCGTTTATTTTGTGAGAGATTCCTGACAAAAATCAATTTGTGCACAGAAGTCAAGTAGCTAGTCCCTACAAACCTTCATATTTATGTCAAAGAAGTAAATGCAACTATTACTCAAAATTCTGTATGAAAGAAAATCTGAGATTGAACTCTTCCTGAATAGTATTTTTCTCGGCTGTTAGATTTAAAAAAATAAATTCAAATTTTCTATTTTAGATTTTGAGAAATATCTGTCCCCTTTACTCTCAAATTTTCTCCTTTAGAATAATCTGATCCTTGATCACTTGATCAATCACTTGATTAAAGCAGGATGAGGAATAGATCTGGAAAAAGCTTCCCCATCCACTTGGAGTATTTGAGACTTAAGTCACACCTCTTTGTTTCTGTACTTTCTTCTCTATTCTTCAGGCTTCCTAGCTGACCTAAAACTGCTAGTTCTGAGCATCAAGAGCAACTAACAGGATTATTATTTTTTAGGTTTCATTTGCATGCACATCCTGGTAATCACTTGTGACAGAAATCTCTCACTGTGTCTGTCCTTGCTGCATTTTTCCTTAGGACTTGGAGCCCAGAGCAGAGTTTTCTCAAGGCAGACTTCCATGAACATCTGAATTCTCCAGTTTTTTCATTAAATGACAAGTCACTAAAACTCTCAGGGTTCCTTGGAGATTTATAAAAAAAAAGAGCTCAAAATGGTTTAGTGGCAGGTGGCATAAAAAAATCAGATGTCATTACATGTAATGTAATGTAAATAAATACTGTCATGTAAGGTAAATACCTATTGCCATTTTTGGCAGAGTGCTGAACATAGTACATAGTAAACATTTCAGTTTTAATTCAGATCTTGGCCATGAGAAGTGTTTGATGGTTTAGTAAATTGCCAGGAACACATGGATCAAGGCTCATCTGGAAGGTCATTGATTGATCTGAATAAATTTGTCGCATGTAAAGAAAACTGAGGAATTCACGTTAAAAAGGGGCCCAAAACAGGCCAGCAGAACAAAGTTTAGAAACTCCTCTTTTTCTCAACTAAGTTCAGAATGAGGTTTGGGATAATTAACTCAGACCTAAACATAAGACTTTTAGCTACCAACAGTTTGGCAAAATGATTCCCCTCCATATGGAGGAACAGTTTGTAAAAGATATGACTCAGTTTTCCATTTTCCAGCCTCACTGGGAGCTCCTAATCAGCTCCTTTCAGCTCACNAACCACTGTCTCCTTGACAGTGGGGGGAAGCTCTCCTCCTGGTGGGCTGGACCACCAGGAGTTGTTTTTCTCCTGAGCTTTATTTGATCTTTCACCTAAGGAGACCATCTCTACAACTCAGCACCTCTTCCATCCCCAGACAAGAGCTGCCTAATATTCCATTTATAAAACAGAAACCATGTATAATTTTTGAAGTAATGGCAACTAGAATACCAATTAAAAATAAAATAGCTGGGAAAACTAATTATATAAGTTCATGATGTGTTCGTCTGTTTATGGAATTTTATAATGAAATCAAGATAAAACGTAATTTTTAGCTTAAAAAATGAAGATCTTTACTACTGATTAATAAATACTTTGAATGGTAACATAGAAGATGCAATAATTTCTCCAGGCTTTTGGCAGTAAATATTTTTAAATTTTGCACCTTCATCTGAAATAGATTTTTATGCTCCACCATTTCCAAAGGACATGGAATTCATTAATACTTGACAAACCTCCTGCTCTGTCACTGCCCTAGAGCAAACCAGCAATTTCTGCCAACTCATTTCTGGCCAGTTTAAAACAAATGTTGGGTATTTGCTGGGAGACAGCTCAAACACTTGGATTTCTAAGTTTGTTTCCCTGTTGGTGTGATTGATGATATTGATCCTAAAGGAGAGAGAAAGGAACACACTCAGTCTCTCAGATGTCTTTGAAGGGAAGGTAGAAACTAACATTTGGGAATGCATGTGCTGTTACCAGCTTGTCTGCCTCTTTTGAAATATTTCCCTTCAGTCTGAGGGGAGACTTCTTGGATTTGCAACAACGCAAAGGCAAACTGTCTCTCAAAAAGTAAAATCAATTCCTCTTGGGATTCTCATTGTCAATATTTTAAAAGACATTAACTTCAGACAATTTTTTCCCCTCTTATTTTTTAAATATTTTTCCCCTGTGGCATCAGTTTACCTTTTCCAAATATTACCTAATCCAGAAAATTAAAGTGAGGAATGAAAATCTTTTCCTGTACATTAGCATATGCTTGTACAGTGTCAGGTAGCACAAAAAAGAGAATTTGTGCTGGCAGGAACATTTGTTTTAAAGTGCTAAGATAATCAGTGTATGTAGTTCTATAGGGTTCGGTATATTCAAGGCCATTGATCAAACACACGACAAAACTCACACTAAAACCAGATTTATCCAGAAAGAAATGCAAATTACTGCCACTCCATTCAAAAGGATGTGATAAAGCCCAACATCTGACATTCTAAATAATTTTGAAGATAGTCTTGTAGTGGAGGTTTTGTGCTAGATTCAAATGGTAATTCATTATTTTCTGGGGGTAAAAAAATGTAGTTAAGAGGTTTTTTTTTAAATATGGATTTTTTGAAAACATTTGAAATAGGACATTCAACAGGTGATGAGTTTGGGACCATTTCTCTATTATAGAGCAGTAAAAATGTCTTAAAGGTCTGCTGCACCAAAATCAATATTGTTACTATGGCCCTGTTATGTTTATATGTGTACTGTCAAGTTTACTTTATCAGTTAAAATGCCAACTTATCCTTTGATGACATTATATTGAATATTTATTCATAAAACTAGCCTGAAACCCAAAACCTGCTCGTATTAAGTCAGGAAAAATAGTAGTCCTGATTTATGACTTGTTAGAAGAATGCAATATATTTTGTTTGCAACCCAAAGCTACTCTCACATGAAAGTTAAGCCATATCACTTCATGACATGTGCATCGCTTTCATGACCTGTTTGTTTATTCATGGAGCATTTATCAAGAAATCTAGAAAAAAACCTCAGAAATACTTTGAAGAAACTTCAAGCATAACCAAAGTCATAGAATAATGATTTGAGCAAGAAATACTTTAAAACAAAATACTATTTAGATTGAAAGCTTTCAAGTGATGAGGAATCTGTTATATCCCATGACACTTGTTCCAATTAGCTAACCAATATAGTTATAGCAAATAATTGTTCTGTTTGCTGTGCACTGAATGCTCTCCCTAAAAATAAACACAATTTATACTTCAACCTACTAAGCATGTGATGTGCCTTTTTCATTAGAGAAGACATTATTTATCTCTTTTACAAGCAGAAAAAATAAATATTCAGTCAATACTGTCCTTAGAACTGACATTTTTACCACCATTATTGAATCTTCATTATACTGGACTTCATTTATTTTCTGTATATTTCAAACATATGTTTTTAATGCACATAGCATCCTGAAATATTTGACTAATTGGTATCTAGTCCAGATAAACAGGCAAATGCATATTGATGCATTTTTAAAGCATCATTCACAAATATAAAAGCCACAGAATGCATTCATTGTTTGTTTAGTGAATTCATCTCACAAAATATTAGCCCAGAAATTCCTTCATAGCAACAGTAATTTTAAATGGCTGTGTATTTTCAAAGCCTGCCTCCAGATAATGTACCTCAGGAATACATCTGTTCATGGAAGGGTTTCTGTCTGGAGTCAGCCAAATGTATATTCCAGTCATGGAGCAAGAACATGCCCATGTTCCTGCTTGATAGGATAAGCAGCTGGGATGCAGCAAGCTTCATTTTGCCAGAAAGAAATTAATTACAAGAAAGTAAAATCAAACATAGGATTCTTAATACTATGCTGTCTCATTTCGAAATTCAGACAAGTACTTGAAAGAAATAACTTAAATGTAAGAAGTTTAACTAAAAATCAAACAGAAAATCAGGCATTGCAAAACATTGTCCGTGTGGAGGAAGCAAAACAAGCAGCAATGAGTGAGTTCAGTCTGTGATGTACAATTTTCCTATAACTGAATAACTCCATCAGTAGACCAAGTCCATTGGCGTCCCAGTTGTGTCAAGAGAAGCTGAACCTGCAAGTTATAGCTTTTCATTAAGTTTTGGCAAAAGAAAGCAACCAAAAATCCACCAAGTGTAGTGATTAACCCAAACTACATTGCTACATTTAAATTTTTGCCACTGTGTTTCAAAAATAACATTGTTTTCTTGAGGTCAGAGAACTCACTATTTCTTGAGGAATTCCACTTTGCACACAAAATATCTCTGCAATACTGTGCCAACTGGACAAGTTTCTTCAAGAAAGATGAAAAAAATACAGTAATACCCAACAAGCATTTGTATGTTATACCACAGTGCTCCAGCGCACTCTCTTTTGATGGACTAAATGTGTTGAAATAGGGCCCCTCTGAAGTTTCTAATGCTGAATAACCATAAATCCTACCTCAATAGTGAGGAGGAGACCAGAGACTTCTAAATGAAGTCTGGATTTGTTTGCATTAGATATGAAGTACTGACAGGTAGGATCAGTTCAGGATTTGTAGATGGGAAATGGAGATAACTGTTTTCCCTACAGAAAATCTCAGAGCATCTCCATGGCAGAATGCACTTGTCATCCTACAATATTGACCAAATAAAAACAGATGTTACTACACAAAGCAAGCCAAACCAAGAAGAGACCCCTTTTATAAATTTTGATTCTTCTCAGGGAGAAAAAGGGTCACAGGTTGCTTATAAGACTGCAATATTTTTAAAATTATACTTAGAATGCCCTAACAGGGAGAACAAGAGTCCAAGCTCCCCCCAACTTGCTGGCTGAATTTGTCAAAAAAAAAATCCATCTCCACTTTATGTGTAATGACATCTATATCAAAAAAGGGCTTTATTTAATTCTCAGTGAATGTGAAAAAGGCACTGAGATCTTTAGAAAATGTTAAAAAATTAAAAAATATGCAGCTGATAGTTTGTAAAATGTAAGCAAGTCATGCTTGAAGTTGACCGTGTATGCTCACAATAACTCACAGTGGTTTTCATCTTTTCAAGAGAAATATAAAGAGTGAAATATGTTTTTCATCCTCTGACCTTATTACTTTCTGTCTCAGAAATTATATACTGCAGGACTGCCACACCTGAAAGTTGAGACTCAGGAGAAACCATTTTTAATTCAAGGTTCCTCTGATCTCTACAGAAAATTTCAGAATATCTCAAATGCAAGATAAGTTAGCTGCTTCCTTCCAAGTCAAAAGCCTCTATTTGACTAGAGTCCCTCCATATGGCCTGATATATTTTTATTTTCAGACTCAGTGGATGAATGACCAATGCTGTTGATCAAATCTATGAGCTCTAAACAAAAGCATGCTTAGGCTTTCAAGTACTGGTATAAAAGCATCTAGAGGGGGGTGCAAAGCTGCCTTTCCATGCCTCTTCCTGTGTCCTCTCCTTTCTATGATGCCCTGTGAAACAGAAAGTGAAGCTGCAACACATGACCTCAGGCAAGCAGCATCCCAATCCCCAGATGCTTCTTTGGCTCATTTCTGAAAAAGTGGTGAACAAAACCTGCAAATGAGGGAATTGCCAGTGTATCATGGACAAAGGGTGAGCATATTCACAACTGGTTCTCATTCATATCTGTATCCTTGAACCAAGCAGTTACAAGGATTCCAGTCAGATCCATCTTTTTCACCTGCTTCAGGGCTCTTAGTGACAAGTTTTTTGTGGAAGTTTGACAGTCTGGCCACTTATGGGATAGAGTGCTGCATTTCAGTGGGCTTCTTTAAAGCCCATACTGAATTGCAAGGATTTTTTTAAAAAATGGTACAGGAGTTTCCCATAAGCTTTATTCCCATTCAGCTGCTTCTCCAAAAGTGTTTCTTTTCAGAAATTCAATGTCTTTATTCACGTCATCATTTCTGAACATGGATCTTGTAGTTCTTGAATTGAAATAATATGTCAAGATCTGCTACAGGGATTTATGTGGACCTCACCTTGACAATTAAGTCTCTTTATTCTCCAGGACAAAAGGCAATGAAGGCTAAAATAATTACTTACTTCAGAAAAGGTAATTTTTTTTGCTATGTTCCATAGTCTGTGTCAAAATAGGAGACCTTGAAAGGTTTTTGAAAATCTCTTCTCCCACAGAGTGGAAGTCTCTGACAGCCTCTTGAGGGTTAACAGATGCAAAATGATGTCTCAAAGGGCAGCTACTGAGTTTTGATTTGTGAATGTGTTTGCACCTTGGAAGGCTGAAACAAGAGCTGTTGATCAGTGAAGCCAGGACAATGGAGCTTCTCCCAGCCTGAGGATTTGATCAGTCCCAGGCATTACAGGAAGGGTGGCTGTGCAAGAGGAGCTCCCTCAGCTGTGGGGTGCAAGGGGCGGAAGCTGGGGCTTGTGTGTGACTGTGGAGGTGTTGGGGAAAGCCAAGTAAGAATCCTTCATGGGTGAGTCTTGTTTACACAACTGCTGAATCCAGGATTTATTTCTAACTGAGCCCAGAGGAACAGACAGAAACATTATTAACTGTCCCTATCCATATTCAGACAGATTCTGTGCCCCCTTCACAAGTGCTAGAATAATGTAAATTGCCATAAACCCATCAGAAACAGAGGAAGCATAAAACAAAACAAGTCCAGTATGGGCATTGAAAGTGGTGTCATTATCATAATGCTGATGAAAGGAAGATGGGATTCAGCAATAGAAATTTCTGGAGTAGTTTTTATTAGCTTTGGTTTGGGGTTTTTTTTTTTTGGTTTTTGGGGGGATTTTTGTGGTTTTGATTTGGTTTCGTTTGGTTTTGGTGGTGTTTTTCTTTTTTGTGTGAGGATAAAATTTCTGTGAGACATACAATATATGGAATTCAGTCTTTCATGAATCCCCATGCAGCGAGTTCTGCCTACAAAAACATTACACTAATGAAAGGAAGTCCTCAGAGAGAAGCTGTTTAAATAATTAAAATATCTGGCATGGTTAAGAAATGAGTTCTGCTGCAACTTGCCATTTCTTTTTCTTCTATTCAAACCAATCAGACATTTGAAAGAAATTACTTCGAAAAACTTAAACTAGAAGAATTTATAAAAAATATCATTAGTAAGGTGATATTAAATTTATGAATGGTCCTCTCATAATTGGAATCATGGAAAAAGAGAAATGCTTCCAGGTAATGAAATGAGTATGATAGATTCTCAAAATGGATGAAAGGGTACCTGATCCTGGTAAAGATATTTGACAACATAAACACAGTCTCATAGGGACTTTCATGTTAAGTCCATATTTTTCCTCTTGTAACTACAGCTACAGGAAAAAATGCATTATTTTTATTTGACTACATTTGATTGGCAGCAATATTTGGGGGAATCAAGAAAGAATATATTTTTCTTGCAACAATTTAATTAAGCAGAGCCTGATACAGGCTAGTCACAGTATATCAGCTGGTGCTCAGAACTGGATTGAGCTTTGTTAGCAGTATTGGCATGTCCATCCACTGAATAACTCAGTGAGAATGAGAGAGCTGCTCAGAGCTTCTTTAGTTACTTGCACTTCCTTGCACTGTGCCCCACAAGCAGATCTGAAATGTTAAAGAAATTAAGTGGTTACACTACTGAAGTACTGCATTAAGTTTCTCTTATTTTGGAGTGGAGATGGCAATACATAGGGTCCTGATGGAGGGAAAAAAACTTACTGGAACTCTTTTTGTTTCTGTGAACAAAGTAAAGGTTTAAAACATTCTTCCTATTCCTTCCTGGGGCAAAAAAAAAGGTTCTGTAATTGATAATATGAAAAAAATAGAAGGTGGATTAAGAATATGCCCAGCACTATTATGGCAAATTGCAGCATAACGATGTCATTACAAAATCTTTCTGCTGTTCCCAAAGGAAATTACTCTATATGGTAATCCAAAATATTTAGAAATTGAAAAGGAGACACCAAGAATAACCAAGATAACAGATTGTTTCCAGTTGGTTACTTGTATCTTGGGGTCCTGAAAGATTTTTTGCATCTTGCAGCACAGAGAACCTGTACTATAGCCTTTTGTGGTGCCTGTGTATGGCTTTTTGTTTTGCTCACTCTGGCTGTACTAAATTTTCATTAAAACCATTACAGAACTTGCACCAGAAATTCCTATCATGGAAGATACTGAGGACACAACTAATGAATACAGAAATACACACAACCTCTGTAGTTTTATTTATATATTCATGCAATTATTTTTCCACCTTTTGATGTATTTCATATTCGTTTTCTGTTGCTATAGCAGCTCTTTTGAAGGTTAAGGATTTCTCACTTTAATACGAAAGGGCCTTTCCCATATGTCTCATGGAACTAATATGAAAATCTAGTGTGACTATGAAAATCTCAAGATGACAGAAGATGACACTTATCAAGCTCACAAATTGGGAGGTTGCCTGGATTCTCTGTTTCATTAAGGAAATACAGATAGTAAAATGATTTGGTTGCAGAGGTGCCACATAGCTTCATCACAGTTTTACAAAGCTGGGAATTTATCTTGCCTAGTAATTACTGCCTAGGAGCTGGAGTCAGGAATTATCTTTTTGTTTATTTGTTCTCATCTGTATCACTGACTCTGTTACATTAAGATAAGTAGTTTAATCTGTGTACTGTTTCTCCATGTAAAATATTACCTTGTTTCACAGCACCATTGCACAATGCAAGCATTGTCTGTAGTGTGCTCTATATCCCTTATCTAACTGATTAAGGAGAAACACTAATATGATGTGCTAAGAAATTAATTTGTATATTCACCTTGTTACACAAGTGAGGGCAGCTCTTCTGTAACTAGTTTCTCCATTCTTTCAAGACCTGATTTTTTTTTCTCTAGTGAAGTAATTCATTCTCCTTTCAGCTATGCTTTATAGTGTTAATATGTTCTATAATTTGAAGGTTTATAACCTTTAACCAGTTTTAATTTAGTATCTTAAAACCATTCAGAATTTTCTGGTATGTTCTTTTTGCCTTTAGCTTTCAGTATTGTATTCTCAAGATTGCAAATCATGATATGTTTTCTTCTAAAAATATTTGCCACCAAGTTGGTCAAAGGGTTGGAGCACTTCTGCTGTGGGGAAAAGCTGAGAGGGTTGGAATTGGATTAGCCACTTTTTCTCACTGGAAATAGGAAACAAAATGGATAAATTCACTGACAAAAAAAATTAAAAGTTAAAAAACCATGATATTTTAATAAGATAGTACAGAAAAATTGCATCTAATATGGATTAGTTTAAGAAGAATTAATAAACCCATTGTAATGTATAGCATTTTCTCACATCACTCATTCATCAAGTTCCTTATAAAGCTAATTACTACCTAATTTATTGTAGACCGAATAGCAGGAAATCACTTCTCTCCTATGTAATATAGCAGATAATCCATTAAGCAGAACAGTAGGATATGAGGCCAGCAGGAGCCTCTCTGAGAAAGGATCTTATGTCCTCGAAAGACAGGCGAGAGGCTGGATGTCCAGAGGTGTGTCCTAGTCCAACCACAATTTCCTGTGGCACTAATCTTCACCAAAACACACTTGTGATACTGCAGAGCTGTAAAAGATTTCTGTGTTTTTAAAAAATGACAATTTGTTCTCCTTTCCCTCATGCTGCCACTCAGGACACAGCCCCAGAGCCAGGCTGCAGCACAGATGCAGAACCGAGGCAGTTTAGTTACTGAGTTGGCAGATTCACCTTTCAGTCATGTCCCCTGGTCATGCTGCAGCCTTTTCATTACAGGTGCTGTTCAGCAGGTCTCTGTCTTCTTCACAGCTACTCATTTCCTAGGAATTACAGGAAATTAACTGATTTGAGATTGGTGGGGGGTTTTGGCTTTTTTTTTTTTACACTGGCTAAGGGATTTTTCTAGGACACAAATATACCCAGTCAGCATGGTCATATAAACTTACTTTCTCTTGGAAATTAATCTCAAGATAGAAATAAACATGAAGGCTAAATTGTTACAGTAAATGGTAGAATAACCTTGATTCTTTGTCACTCAGGCTCATGGTGATCCCAACAGAGGACAGCTGTACAGAAATATTCCTACTACAGATTCAATCTGAAGAAAGGCAGAAAACTTTTCCTTATTCATGGCTGTGTCATGCCTGCATAACAAGAGCCCCCAGTATTTTCACATGTCCACTTTCTTGCCATCTCCTGTACAGTGACTGTATAGGATAAATATTTAGGCGTAAAATTATTGCTCCTTTTTTTATTTTAACAGTTGGAATTTGTAATAACCACTGCTTCCACAGGAGTGACAGTCTCAGGCAAGAACTGTAACCTGGATAATAACAAATCATTTCTGTAACCACAATTTTCACCTCTTCCCACCTCTGAGCCCTGTGAGACAAAGAAGAAGTAGCAAGGGAAAGAAAAGATTTTTATTAAGCAGGGTATTTTCTTTCTTCAGAAATAATGTTGAAAATTTGGTATTTTGGTTTTTTTTTATTTCAAAAGGGAGCATGTTTGAATTCATATATTCAGCTGAATTAAGTAAATTGTGTAAAAATTGCTTAAAAATAACAAAAGTTTGGTAATGCTGAAAGTTTTAATTTTTTTTCTCTCATGTATATGCTTTCTTAACATATTATTAAACAATAAGTTCACCTAATTAGAACCTTTAATCAAAATTGACACTCAAACTCAAAAATAGTCTTCAAAGTGCGTATTGCTGACCAATATGGTAAGGTAAGATGCCATTCTTTAAGAAATAAAGTTTAAAATTGGTTATTAAATTTGTAAAAGCTGCACTAGGAATGGAACTGCCCTTCTTGTGGGTGAACTCTGCTCTACTAGGGTGAAGAACTGTAAAAAGAATTAATGTATCTTAACTTAGGCTAATTTGGAATATTTCAAATATTATACATATGATAAAAGACGTGATTTTTTTCCCATTTACTTTACTCTGGTAGAAGAAATCTGAAAAAAATCTGTTCAGTCTGGACACTTCACTTTTAAATAAAATTCAGGTAAATCAGGAAGTGTTTAGACAGCACAAGTATAACAGGTAGAGAAGACACAACCCATGAGAAAATGCTGAAGGATCTGGCTGTTGTAGATTATGAAAGAAGAACCTGAGATATCTTGTAATACATAAAACTCCTCTAGACAGAGGCTGATGAACATTTTTTCTCCTCAGTCACCAAAGGCAGGACATGAGGAAGTGAGGTTTGCTATCAGGAGATGATGGGGGTGCTGTCATTGGACAGGCTAAGGGTGGTGAAACACACAAACAAGGAGCAGGTCAGATGTCTTTTCTGGGTGGCTTTGATCCTGAATGAATGAGAATATTTTTTGAGCCTTTTACACCATCCTTTGCTCTGATTCTGTAAAGCAGCTAGTTCTTACCATCACAAGCTCCTGCTAAATTCTGTCAGATTATTTTTCCAGACTTGCTTTTCCAAAGTCTCACACTTAAAACTGCATCATGCTGATTAAAGAATAAAGTCTAAAAGTATGTTTTTCACATACATCACACAAATCTCGCTGACAGGCTCAGCCTTGACCTGCAGTAAGTTTCTCAATGCTGGACAGATGATGGCTGGACATTTAGGAAACTGATCTGTGAGAGGTCACCCCTGCAACTGCTCCTCTTCCCCCACTAAACTTTGCCATCTACCCCCAAGAATGTCATCAGTGGGTTGCTGATTATAGACTGTTCACTTTGAATTTAAATTATTTAAAATTTAAATATTTAAATTTAAATTTAAAGGCATCTTACTGCCTTTTATTACAGCCACCTGAAAGCTTTTTCACAGGCAATTAGAGCAATTCTGAATTCCCCAGAGTAATTCAGACAATCACGTGTGGCTGGCAGATATTCCTCAACAAAAAACAGAGCTGTCCACAGACCAGCAAGAGTAAACAGGAAAATTTTCAGAGAATGACCCAAGACTGCAATGGATGTTTCCAATGCTGTTCAGAGAAAATACACATCAGGAAGATAAGACATGAGAAGAGCCATAGCAAGGACATGCAAGAGAAATAGAATCTGATTGTCCCTTCAAAACACAGAATCCCATATGCAGCCATAGCTTGGAGGATTCTGGGGAAAACAGAATTCTGGGACAGACAAATGGGCATGAAAAGAAATGAAACATAAATTGTTCAGCTGAATCTGGACACCCAGTCTTCTGTACAGGCAGATAAAGAACTCCCATAACAGGAAATTATGCAACAGATCCTCTGTGGGGATGTTTCTTCCTAACACTATGAAAAATTCTCTAGAACAGTGTTCTGGAGAAAAAAAGTTTATAAGCCATTTGTGAGCACCGTAAACACAGACATTGTTGACAAATCTAATAAGGTTTAATTTTTCCTTAGAATACTCTCAGGTAACAGCTACAAGAATTTACCATTACCTTATATTTTCTGACAGTCATAATATTTTTACCTCTTATATTAATTTCCTTTTAAATGTCTTCAATTATCTACAAAAATTCTTGGTACTTTGAAACAGGCATTAGTTATGTCATTCTTGAAAAGTCACAAGATGGCATTCTGTGGCTGATGCAACTCTAGTATTTATTTTTAAACTCAAGGTTCAAACTGTGTGCCTTCAAATATAATAAAAAAAATGATGTTCTATTTCCCCATAAAATCTAAAATCTTTTATTTCTTTTACTACTTTTATCTTAGTTCTTCTGACTAGAAATATTATCAGACATGATGTTGGTGAGGCAGAATTTAATTTCCTTTTCCACATTCCACTCAGCCTGAAAACAGTTTTCAGAGTTTCAGCTTTGGGAAGAAGGCTGAATTCTTTTCAGTATTTCAGTCAATTAACATAATTTACAAAACAGAATTACTTTCCTGTAATAATAAACTCCAGAGCACCTTCAATTCCCCTTTCATTTCCCAAATTTGCTGATGGCAGCTGTCCCCCCCCAGCATTTCCCCTGCCCCAAGCTATGTGTTGGCTTTAATGGCTTTCATAGGCAATATGCATTTTGAATTTCCAAACTAAAGACAATTAGTTCTGTTTTGCTATATAGATTAAGCAATTTAAATCCCTTTCTCACACTGATGCACGATCAGTCAGCAGAAACCATTCCGGAGGCAGCACAAGAACTCATCTTAAGAAACCATCTGCAAAAGGAAGAAATTGGGTGATACATGAGCACTGAAGATTTTGCCATTAAAAGATCAGTAGAAATGTGAAAGTGCACTGACAAATGTATTTTGTGATATCAGGTTAGGAAGCAACCAAGAGCTACTCAAAAGATGAAAGGGAAGACGTAAGGTTTTCCTTACATAGCATAATACCCCTGCTACTTACATTTGCAGAAGGTCAAATTTTGTTACATATCATTTCTGGCAGGCACAGCTGCACAGAAGACAAGTCTATAAGAGATAAATACAGAAGTGAATTTGATAAAACAGAAAACTCCAGCAAATATTTAGCTGTAGCAAAGGAGATGTATAATCAGACCTCCTCCCAAGAAAAGGTCAGATCCAAGATGAAGACATATGAATTGTTTACCTTCTGAGAAAAATTTAATAAATCAATCTAATTTCTTATAAAGTTGCATTGTTGTTACAGCATGACAGTCTGAGAAAATACCTGAAGCAAATCTACTGTGGTCAAGGTTTTACCTCTTCCCATCACTTTTCAGAGCTTCTGCAGCAACTAAGATAAGCACTGAAAACCATGAATCACATCACCTTCACATCCTCCATATCCGTAGGAGATTTTAGTGTTTACTCTTGTTTTCAAAGTACTGTTTGTATGAACTGTACTTATATAAAAATTGGGGGTGGGGATATACTGGGAAGATGCAATTGGGATGGTATCACTGTTATGAATCAGTTTTATTCCAAACCTGATTGTGATATGGAACACAAATACAAATTACATTTTTTTCAAGAAGAGTTTGCTCCAGTGCTGGCCTTTAGGAAGTCTGTGCATTTGTCATACAGGAAGAAATTATCAGGCTCCTATGCAGTACCTCCTAATGACCAGACCAGCACCAATGGAAGACCATTTCTTCCTGAAATTTAGCCTCATCAGAAAGAAATTCTGCAAAATCCTGAACATTTATCATTCTTTGATCTTTACAGCAGAATGAGTGAAGCTGTCATATTCATATTTCACAGACATTTGTTGCCAAGTCACAATGATGAAAGCTGTTCCACTAGGGAATGCCTCACATTTTGTGTGCTGAACTCAACTCAATAAACCAGAGCCAAGTCTAACAATTTCTAGTCTTTTAGAAGTGAGTTCTACTTCGGCAGGTGTTGTCAGATGTGTGAGAAATGCAGACTAAGTAAATAATTTCTCATTTTTGTTAAATGCTGTCATGTTTCTGACTTTAAACTGCTTCTCTATGCACTTTTCTTGTATTAAGCCAAGGGCACTCTGCTAACGGAAAGCTGTCCAGAGTCAGCAACAGAAATTTTAGGATGGGACCCTCTTTGAAAGAGAGGTGATGAGGCAAGAGTAATCCCTGATGGCTTTAAAATTCTATCTTTACAAAGATAATAAACACCACTAACAATTTCACTATAGTTAAATTTTGGCTACTTTTCTTCTCTACTGCTTTGTCAGGCAGTAGATGTTATAACTTGCAAAAATATTGCAAGGGTCAATACATAGGATTGAACTAAAATTCCAAAATTTTAGTTAAAATGTAAGCTTAACTCATATTAAGAATCTATTTATTTAGATTAATTTAATTAATTTTCATTAATTTATTTAATAGTTTTAATTAATTTTAAAGATTAAAATGTTGTATTAAGATTTTAGAAGGAACTCTACCAGGAAAAAATGCTCCATTAGAAAACATAAACCACAGAAAAGTGTTTGTGTGATGCCCCAAGTTCACAAACTAATGAGGGTTCTGGAGGATATTTGCTCTGCTCTGCTTTGCTGATGTATAGGTACAGTACATTTACTGTTGAATAGCATCTGAGGTGGCAAATAGCATCTGTTAAATAATTCAGATGACAGCCTGGGCAAATTGGAATGCCCATGGAGATTACCTGGTTTTGCTGTGAGAAACATACCTGATTTTGTATTCTAGATCTAAAAGAAAATTGTGGGAAATTGTGTGATCTTTCAGGATGTTGATTATTGATAAATGGTAAAACTATCACTAATTTTATGAGGAAAACTTGATTGACTGTGGAAGCATAATTTTCTTCCCTGCCTTTATTCATTTTCCATATCTTTACAAAATGCTCGCAAGTTTTAAAAAAATTGCTCAGCCTTAGAAAAATTAGGCCAAAATTATGAATAATAATGACATTTGGGTAAATACATCCAAATGAGTCTAATGTGATAAGTAGAGGAGTAGAGCTGTTCCTTGTATAAAGCACATTGTCTTCACTGAATCCCATTTTTTATTATGTGTTGAGGTTTACATGACTAATCTGATGGGCATTGTCTCTTTCAACTTCATATCAGCTCACACAATTTTTATCAGTATTGGCATTGTAAAATGGGAAGATGTCTTTATTACTGATTTTTAAAAGAACAGACTTGAAAGAATTTGCCATGCTAATTATGAACCATGATAATTTCATGCTCAGGATTTTTATCTGTTTCAGTATCCAATCTTCATTAGTTTTCTGATGGAAACAGATTAATGAGAACAATCCTATGCTCTTTGTTTACTCATATTTTCTAATATTTTCTGGGGAAACTTTCATACACAAAAATGGAAAAAGCAAGGTTTTTACTGAAACTAATCTGAATCTGAGTCAGAGAAGTTTTAAATGTTGGGTTTGTATCAATAATTCCTCATTTTCCTTGATTTACAAAAAAATTCTATGCTCTATTAGAGGGTATTGCATTTAAATGCCATGTAATTATGTTGACCTTAATTATGTTAACTGTAATTCCTCATGAACCAATTGGTCTCCAACACTTTCACTATTTTGATATTCATTTTTCTTAAAAATAGCTACTAAATAGTCTATTGATATCTCTCCCTATGTAGTTTTGAAAACCTCTGACAATTAATGAACTACTTTAGACAGATTCTTCTTGTACTATAATTACTTCTCACAGAATTTTAGGAGAAATAAAGCCACTCTTCATAGCTGCCCAAGGTACTGCATTTGATGCTGTTCACAGCACTTATGCCCATCCTTTGCTTCCACTTCCCTTTATCATGACCACTCCCTTCTCTTTTTAGCTTTCTTAGAAATTGTTACACAAAGTGCTCTGCCAGTATTTGAGAATGTGTCTGTATATAGACAGAGTGAAAGAGATCACAGGAAAATATCTTAGTAAGCATTTCAGCCTTCTCCACGGCATCTGTTATTTGCATTCTTTTCTTGGAAGGATAATATGTTCATCTAGCAGAATATGATTGATTAACTGAGCAGAAGGGATATTTTGTGTGTGTCAGTACTTGGAAATGCCATAGTCTGTATCTATTCTCTGCTAGTTCCATTTCTCACATGGCTTAATGCACAATGCCAATCTTTGCAGGGTCCAGCCATATTCTCTTTAGTTTCATCATCATTCTGGAATATCACTTTTATTTCAAGGGATATTTATTTACTTTCAAATAGGATTGGTTTTGTAACTCAAGGGGAAAAGATGTACACACCATTTTGTAAAATATCTTTGTATGAAAGGTCCTAAAACATTTTCTTATCAAGTTAGTATTCACTGGAAAAGTGAGATGAAGATGAAGCTGATTTGTTCATCAGCAGAGTCAACATAGCACAAGTAGCCACAGTGAAAACTTCAACTAAACCATGATCACTGATCAGTCTCTGCCTGAAGATGTGCTTTCTTCAGGTTTTCTGAAATTTATTCTGAGTGTTCTGGATCTAGGAGAAATTTGCTACTAGTTGTCATTCAGTTTGATTGTTCTTGTGTAATTTCTTCAGAGTAACGGACTTGGAAACAAAGTATAAGTATATATTAATTATGAATGTGTTAATTCCCCAATAAAAAAATTCATCATCATTCCCATGTGGGTATATGCTTACTCCCAATTTACCTCATTCCTTCACTGAATATATTAGTATTAATATTTATTTCTCTTTTCCAATTTCAGTTTAGACAACTCCTGGTTTTCATATAGTAATCTCTAAACTAAAAATTAATAAAATTATGTATTAGTCATTGCACCCGCATTATGAGAGAGTGTGGAGGACCTGCTATTCAGAGTCAAACATGGCCTTTTCAATTTAAAAAAAAAAAAAAGAAAAGAAAAGAAAAGAAAAATAAAACGAAAAATGATAAATCAGGTTTGTGGTTAGTACATGCACTTTAAAATCTTCCTGGTTTTACAAAGTAAATAGAAAGCTTAAATATAAAAAATTTCTAACTCCTGTATTTCTTAGTCATATCTCTGGGAAATCATTTATGATGGGCTTTTTTTCCCGAAGGAAATGATAGGAAGTCAGAATAAAATCTTAGGCTGTCAGCTGTCACTTTTTCAGTGTTATAAGCATTGATTGTTAGAATCACGAACTATTCATATAGTTCACACTATAGATATAATTTATTACACATACACAGCTTGAAAATAAAATTATTTACCATAATAGCTACGTAAATCGGCAGGGAATTCCCTTCACCTAATGTGAGCCAAGATAATTGTCCAGTTAACCATTGGGGTTCCCACTAAAATCAGTGGAGAAAAGAGGGTATACCAGAGGCTGATTCATCCCATCTGTCTTTCTCATATATTTTCAGAGTGGGGTGGAATCCTTTCCAATGTGCTTATCACTTTTCCCTGGTCTGCTACAGCACTTGCTTGCACAGTGAATCTTGTGAACCACTGAAACTGACAGAAATTATTTTAATTTTCACTCAACATGCCAGAAAAACAATATTTATATTGTTGAATATTTATGTGCTTATGTTTTGAAACCTCAGCTCTTCCTCTCTGTGGAGTTTTGTTTTATTTGAAGAATAACCATGAATGAAAATTAAAGCCAAAGAATATGTCACGTGAAACTCTTTGCTTGAATTTTGTGACATCTAGACTTTTTGTGTCCTGTCTCCACTAATTTTTGTTTTATCGCCCTGAATGCTCATAGAAATCAAGCAGCAATGACATGTTTTATATGGATAAGATTGCAAGGGATCATATTCCCAAAGTTCTTAGAGCAACCCACTGATAACACAAGATGGGTCTGGTCCTTCATGATTTGGATCCCTTGTACAATTAATTTTTCCAGTCGTTTAAAAAAATCCAACCCTAAATATTGAGTTATTTCTGTACATAGTACAAAATATTTTCAGTCTGACTAAAGCTTATTAGACCCAAAAAACAGAGTGGAAAATTCCTAAATTTCCTTTCTTTTCCATTTCTTCTGATCCCAAGTAGGGTTTTTTTACATGACACCTGACTTCAAGGTGGAGTCACCTTCCTGTTAGATTCAGTAGGAGGTGGTGGTGGTGAGATATGTCAAACCACAGAGATGAGCCCTTATCATGCAACTGTAACTAAGCAACAGCTCATCTTCTTCCTGTCAATAGTTTTTCAGGCTGATGTGCTATTGAGAACTAAAAGAAACAAAAGTATATGCACACACCTGCTCAGAAAGATGTCAAATAATTTCAACTGGAAAAATGCTATTAACCATCTAATATCTTGTTAGGATTTTAAAAGATAATTGAGGACCTTTTTTTTCCAATGGAAAACCAGTTAGATTGCTGCAAACTTTGAATAGCAAGATCAACACAAAAAGCTTGAGACACAAGTGAAATTTAACGAGTACAAACAAATGAGTTTTGTTCTAACAAACGAGTAAAAAGCACTGTCACCAAGCTGTAACCCACAGACAGAACACACCACTGCCTGTCCTGGAAAGGTGTCCTGCAGGCAAATCTGCACTCAGGCACAGGTACTGAAGTTACAGCCACAGAGGTCTCTTTATAACTCAGTTAGAAACCTCTCTTGTGTTAACAATTCATATATAAAACTGAAAAAATAGAATTGCCTAGTGTTCAACTGATAAACCCCTATATTTTACTTCTGCTCTACTTATCAGCTGCAATTAGTGCATCTTTCTCAGCTTATTCTATGTTATTTGGTATCTCTATCAGTGACTTGGATTAGATTGGAAATGCACTTTTTGGTAAAAGGTGTAAGATGACACAGGTCAAGGCTATAATAAATAATGAAGATGATAGATTACTGAAGAAGCAGCACTTTGGGATCAACAGTTAGATGTAATGCTTTATTTAAACTGCACAAATAGATTGTTTAAACTAAATTTGTTGTCAGCAAAGCCATTCAATTTAAAGGATGGAAAACCACTATGGAAATAAAAATTGTAGAGTACAATTTAAAAGCCCGGGAAACCTGAATTTGCCTATGATTGGTTGGGACAACACTTTTGACTGAGAGAGTGAGCTCTCTGTAAAGCATAAGGCATTTTCCCTGTTGTGGGTACCACCGGAAAAAAAACTCAACTCATTTCATGGGCAGCAAAAATTAGAAATTATTTTGGAAGAGATCAACAGGGATGAGGTGCCAGTGTCTTCAACTGAGACGCTCAGACCTGCCTGAGTTTGCATTGGAAAGTATTAATATGCAAGTTGTAGCAATGAATCTGCAGAATAACACAGCTGGTGCTGGGCACCAAACATCCACACTGCAAATGGATGACAGTTTTATCTAATGCTTCTTCCAGTCTGATCCTGTTTTTTGCATGCTCATAATTGACAGGGTCAAATCAAAAATTTCCTGAAGCATGTATCATCCAGATTTGGATCCATCTAGAGTCCAGTCTGTGCAATTAAAGGTGTGATGAGGAGAAGCCAGGAGTATTAAGTGGGGATGAGAGCTGATTTCCTTCAAAATAGCACTTTGTGTCAATTAAAACATATTTGGTGTATTTATAGAAGAAAAAAACATGAAATAGCTTGATGCCTTTATAAGTAGCCCTTGTAGACAAATTATTTGAAAGCAGGAAATTCTAATGTATAATTCACCAAGGTAATATGCCCAGTGCCTGGAAATTAAAATTAGATATGCTTAACATGGAAACAACTAGAGAGGTAAGAGATAGAAATCTGTCCGTGTCACCTCTGGGTATAAATGACATACACACCAGCTGGAACAGATTCTACACTGGATTCTCTACCACTTAAAAAGTATTAGCTGAGGTCTTCTTTAAAAATATTATTTTGGGCTTGTGACTGAATTCTCATCTCCACAAATACAGAGGTGACCTGAAAAACAGTGACAAACAGGGCAGGCATCACAACCAGGGCTGTCACAGGAGGGTCTGGGAGCAGTGGGCCCAGTGAACAAAGCCCCTGCTGCCATCTGTGTTGGACAGAGTGTCTCTCTGTGTCATATCTGATGTCTGCAGGTGTATGTGTGCTTTTGGGAGTGCCAGCTCACCCTCACTGCTGGTTGGAGTATGGAGCCTCATGTTTGCAAGCTGCCAGATTCAGAAGCCCCTAACAGTAAAAGGCAATTAAAAGAAATACAAAATTATTAATTAAAAAAATGCAGTGTTGACTTTGACCCACATTTAAAGGACATATAAAGAGAGTTCTTGTATTAATGTCTTCCCTCCAGTTCAGGCCTGATGCCACAGACTTCAGTAAAAAAACACTAAGTACCAGTTTCTCAGAAATGAAGGTGGGAGTTAAGATACATAGCTTAGAGTTTCCAAAGGAATCTCAGTGATGTGAGCTGGTGATGTTTATGCAATCAAATAATGTAAAAAATCCTATTAGTCCCTTTCCCTCCCTCCTTTCCTCCCTCTCTTCTCTCTTGCCCTTCTGCTCTTGGCCATAACCAAAAAATGAATGCATAAAGCATTATAGTTTGTTTTAGGAAGAATTACTTGCTACAAACTCTTAGATTGCACTTCTCTATTTTTCCTGTTGTGTTATTTACAGGTAATTTACCCTAGGTTGTATAATAAAACCAGTTCTGACTTCATTTCATTTCTTGAGAAGACCTCAAAATATTTTTTTATTTCTTTCTAAGCTCCCCGTGAACATAATGTGGTATTTTGTTAAAAGTCAGTGAAAAATTTGTTAACATTTTTCAAAAATCCAGTGAAGTATATAAGAAACGTGCATTTCTCCAAGACAAGAAATAGATTTCAATACTCAGAAAGTTCAGCTTACAAAATTAACGTACCATGACATTTTTAAAAATTAAAAAAAACTCAAAAAACTACCAAAGTGAACAAAACCAACCAACCAACCAAACAACCCCAAACAAAACAAAGAAACAAAGAAATAAACAAAGAAAAACAAGAATCTCAACACCTAATAAAACCAGACTTTTACTTCAAGCTTTATTATGGAGCTTTATGCCCTAAAAATACATTGGGGGGGCTGTTTTATGTAGGTTCAAAGATCATTTCTTTTGAAAGTATTTTGGTGAAGTCATTCCAAAATTCTGTCACACCAATTAGTCATATCCCATGATGCTCAATGCATTTGCAGCCACAATCTAGATATGAAATAGAGAATTTAACTTACTATTTTCATACTTCCTTTGCAATTTTGTAGTTTATTTTCCAAATCCAAAAGCCTGAGACACCATCTATATTAGTTTCTACATACATCATCATGGCAGAAAAAAATTAGGGAATAACAGACAGGAGATAATCTGAGCAAACTAAAACTGAGAAATGCAATTAGAAAAAAAGGAAATTAAAATTTTATCCAACATGTATCACCCAGTCTGTAAACTTCCCTGGGGTACATTAGAATGACAAACTTAAAAGTCATGACATCTGTACGCTGGCCCAATTAAACTTGACAAATATTAGATTGGTTAAATCTGATTATTTATGGTCATACCATTTTGAAGGAATATTGGGAAACTCCCAGAAATCTATCTATCTTTTCCAGTTTTCTTCTGATTTCTGTAGTCCTTTATGTGGCTCCTTTTCTGTCTGTACAGAAAGCTGCTGTATGTTGGAATTTTACTGAATGTAATGCAGAGTGATTGCTTGTCAGGATTGCTGTTGGATGGTGGCACATCTCAGTTATTACTGCCATGAGGTTTGTTTTCACATTCTTTTGAGTACTTGGAATTTTCCTCAAGAGAAGAAAAAGTGGGCCATTATCACAGCTTCTGTTATTGCATCTGGCACTATAACTACTGAAGCATCTCCATCAAGTTTCATCCAAAAATAGCCGAAAAAAGAATGATATCCTGTGGCTTTAGATAACTATTTTTTTTTTTGTTCTATAGTTTAGGATAGAAAGTCTGAGCTGGCAATCTAGTGCTGAAGCACTGCACATCACCTCTTGTCCTGCCCTGGCCACCTGCTTTTGGGATGCAACAGAGGAATGGTTGTGAAAACAGTCCAGAGGAGATGTCTTAAGAACAGCAGCACCTTTTTTGTGCCATCTTCCTCCTTGGTGGCCTTTCCCTGCCACACCCTGCACAAACACTAGAGGAATGTATGACTGTGGCTCTGGGAGGAAATTTGTCATTTCTGCACTCCAGATTTTCTGTACAGTAGTTGAATACTGAACACACACTGCAAATCTACTTCTTGAGGACACTGGATGCACAAGGCTTGTTCTGGAGTTCTGTATTATACAGACATTAATACTGCAGCATCTCTGAAAGTCATGGGAGTACTCCACACTTCTTGAAAGATGTCTTATTGCATTTGCACAGTGAATCTACCATTTGGTAGGAAAAATATGGAACATATATCTATTTCATGAGACAAACAAAAGGCATCTGGAAGAAGACACTGGTAGCTGAAATGAATAGTGTTCAAAATAATAGCTATATTATCAAAGCTTAATAATTTACTAGTAACCAGAAAATTGTCAGTTTGATGGACTTTTTTTGTGATTTTTTTTTTAATCGATATATTCCAGAACACTGGAACCCATTCCATGCTTTGGCCAAAGTTGAAGTAATCTGTGAGGAAAAGTTCTGGGAACTTCTGACTATGGTTCTGTGGAAGTAAGGTTTCCTTCTCCAAATGTGTCCTGGATTGTTATAGGTGGCGTTCACAATTGCTGTGCCTGGACTTTGTTTTATTGGTTTGCTCACTGTGTGTTGAATGTGGCTCTGCATTTGTTTTGGCTGAGGGGCTGCCAAGGTAGGAAGGAGCCCCCTTGTTCTGCTTGTTCCACTGAGCCCTGCAGACCCCACAGAGGGAGGTGTAGATTGTATTTTCCAGGAAGGAAGCCTGGGGGGTGAGACAGTGAGGGTGGTCCTGTAGTGCAGAGAGACAATTAAAGCAAATAGGGAATCTGGAGAATAAGAAGACACTGGGAGATGCTTGAGATGAAAAGATAAAACTCAATCTGTTCAAAGAAGAATATGGAACTTTAATCCAGAAGTAAGCAGACAAAGTTTCAGGGGACTTACAGGGAGCAAGACTCAAGAGAGGAAGATACCTCAGGGGATGCAGCTGTCAGGGAAGCCTGAAGTGCTCTTTAAGACCAGATGTATTCTCTCACCCAGAAAATCTGGGGATTTTTCTATTTGAAAATTACCTTTTTTAATAAAACTTAGCTTTGCTCTTGGAAAATGTTTTTAGTGCTTTTGCTCTCTTAAGAAAGAGATGCAAGCAGACTTCTCTCAATTCTCTTGGGTGTTATCACGACCACAGAAAAGAAAGTTCAACACAATGGAAAAGCTCAGGCTGTAATTTAGCACAGTTCCATGAGCATAAGAGGTATTCACTTGACTTTCAATAAACTATTTGCCCACTTATGTTTCCCAAGAGGCATAGCATTACAAACATTATCCTTTGTGTTTGTGCCAGTGGAAAGTACAGCTGATCAGAAGTTAACTTTCCTGAGCAGAAATAAAACCTAGAAAAAGACTTGGGCTAGTGTTTATTCATGCTTTGCATCAAGCAATTTTGAACCCTTAAAAAGAATCCATTTATTTTTTTAAGAAAAACTAAGATACTGAAATTTTGTAAGCCAAATGACATGTAGGAAATAAAGGAATGTAAGACTAGAACAAAGTCCTGAAATCCCTTATTGGATGCAGAGAACTCAAATGGACTCAAGCTAGACCTTTTTTTGCAGCCAAAGTGACAGGTATTAACACAGTGGCAGAAGCTTCTCAGATAAGCAACTCAATTATATCAGGATTATCATAAGCCAGTCTTAATAAAGGTAAAAATAAACTCATGTCAGCATAAACCTGACTAAAATGTCACTAAAGATCTTCCCAATGACAGTTTAATTAATACGCCAGGAAGTGAAGTTAGACTAAAAAAATTTGTGATCAGTTTTACGGAGAAATAATTGCAGCTGTTCACATGTAATCCTTTGAGTTTTTAAAACAAGTTGAACAGATTGAAAGGGTGGTGATAGGATCTGTGCCTGGAGGTAGACTTTTGTTTACCAAGCAATGCATCCTTCATGGGTTGGGAGGCAGGTTTGATTCCAGGAGAGTGGAGCAAACTTGTTCAAATGGGCTTGAATAATTTCTTCAGAGTGCTGAGGAAGCTGTGTGAGAAAATGATGGGATATCTCAAAGCAGGGCAGCTACTGTGCTAACAGGTCCATTTTTCCTGGGAGATGGCAAAAGGGGCTGTTTCCTACTCATTCATAGGGAATGTATTCTCCAGATTATAGAGTTGTCCTCCCCACTCCCCCTTCCAGATGACAGATGAACCTGGACACTAAGTCACCAAACTGAAACAGCTTTACTTGTCCTTAAGTTCTGTAGGCCACTTAAAAAATCTCCCTGTGAATGCTCATGTCCTAAATTTCTGAAGTTAAGTATGCAAGGTGAAGAAGGGAAGTTTTAGGGATATTTTGGAAACTAGGTAATATTTTGCAGCTTCAAGCTCCTNACACTATTGTAACCTAAGACATAACTAGAAATGTTATCACTTCATTTAAATGGACAGAGAAATACCCCATTTCTTTGGTCTAACTCTACCAGACCAAGTGAAGCTTACCTGGGAGCAAATGTCTGATTTACATCTTGATCTCAAAAGAGTACTTGGGATTTATTTGATTGTCACTTCCGACAGGTTAAGTACAGAAGGATAAAATAAGTGGGGCAAACATCCTTTAAGGTGGAATTTGGATAACACCAATGTCTGACAGGATTAAAACCTAACTAGAGGACAGTATATTTTATCTGCATTAAGGTCTCCTTGGAAAGGAAAATGAAGGAAGATGATAAAGAAATGCTATCCCAGGACAACTCTACTGAATTAATAGAACTGGTAGCTATGTAACCTCTCACTGTAGTTGTTTATTTAAGAGATAGAAATAATGTTCCCAGAGAAGTGTGGCTGAGAATCATAATCAAACTCCTCACAGAGGTGTTAGCCACTTCCTGAAAAACAATTTTATTGTGGGGTGTCCCACAGACTGCTGTCAGCATCAAAATCCTCTTGAATCAAGTACTGAGAGAAATCTGTATTCCCCAGGAAGACCCTGGATTAACAGCATTAAATGCAGGAAGGTAGGAGACATATGTGTAATTCAAGACCTTTACTTTCCCCTTGCACTTTTTATTTATTCACTATTGGTACAGATGCAAGATAGTGGAAGAAGTTTAAAAGAGTAGAAAAGAACTAGTGCATGGAAAAGAGGAATATCCAAGTGTAAAACCTTAGACATTATCATGGAATCACAGACTCACAGAATCATTTGGATTGGAAGGGATTTTAAAGGTCATCTAGCCCACCCCACTGCATTATGACAACATTTTCTCCACCTAGAATCAAGTGGGAGAGCAGGGCACACCTAACCAGTGATTTATCCATTGCTTTAGATATCTACAGAGTAAATTGCCCAAGGCATATCACTTTAAAGCAAACAAAGACTTGCATTTTCATGAACTGTGGAGGGATAGAGTAAAGGAAGGTTAGGCAATTTTTTTTAATATTTAATTTCACTCATTCTTGCTGGGAGTTGAAACTGGAAGTGCTTAATTTCCTGATCCTTAAATATTCATCTCTTGTTACACTTCCTTTTCAGTAGTAAATTTGGATTTTTTTTTCTTCTCTGAACAGGGTCTCAGGACACAGATTTTCACAGGATAAAAGAGTATTAGGGGAAATCCATATTTCTTCTTACAGCTTTATGCCATATTGCCAGCTTATGAATAATTCTCACATCCATTACTCTCAGTTTGACCACTTCTGAGTCAGTTCTTTTCTTTTTTGTTATAACTCTACTCTCATTAATTAATTTGCAAAGTGACTCAATAAGGAGTTGGGCAATGGTGTGATGGGTTTTTATTTTAGCATGATAATTTATTCTCATGTGAGTGGCTTTAACTTAGCTGTGGGAACTCTGTGCAGCTGACTCTCCTTTGCCTCCTTTGCAGCTGCAGCTCAGTATTTCTGATGTTAGTGTCTACATCACCTCATTGCAGAATTGAAATTTTGTCATTTTGGGTGTGTTCATTATGCCAGTGAAACATCTTCTCATGCTGTCCAATTTCGCAGATAAGATTTAATCAACTTTCTACGGTTTGTAATGATCATATTAAACAGGCCCAGGGTCCATCTGCAGAAAGCCAATTAAGAACAAAATGGTAGAGTTTGCCATGGACCACAGAAGTTCCATCTGGTTTCCACTAAGTGTTTAATTTGGAAGAATATTGTTGAACAGTTTTGTAGGTGCAATTAGTAAGCTATAGCATATTTTGCTTCTTTTCACACGGGAAGAATTAATTTTTCTTATAGATGTAAACCACATAAGAATCTTTTTGATGCCTGGCTGCTCTCAATTTTTAGAACGACTTAATATGAAACTTCTAGTTGCAATAAATTCTCAGTCTGGAATACTACATGGGAAAATGTAGAAATTATGGATTTTCTAGCATAAGGAACAATATTACTATTGGCCTGAAAATATAACTCAATTCTGAACAGTTTTGACAGTTTTCTCTGCCTTTCATAATGCCCTGATCCACTTTATTTAAAAATATTTCGAGGTTAACATAATTGAATTCACCTCTTAATGAATAAAAAACTTGTGGCTAAAGAGATCATATTAGTAAATAAAAACAACTTTTCTTTCAGGAAAACCATCAAAGTAGCATCAAAACCACCATTGTTGCTACCAGTGGTGCTAGTAATTCTGAGATACTAAATTAAAGATTTTGCAAATCAGTTGCTCTCACTACAGTTGGATGAAGCCAAGATGATCTGACATCTCTTGCAGGAAAACAATCTTAAGGAACTTATGCTCACTTTTGCATTACAAAAATAAAACATATAAAATGTGTCACAAAGTTTAAGCTTTGACCATCTCCTCCTATTTTTTTCCGCCAGTATTATTTTATGCCTTTATGTCTGTATGCATCACAAAGTCATTTGAGGAGTGGTATAGGAGACATACCATCATGTGCTAGGAAGGCTTGCTCTGACACAGTGTATTATTTTATGGTTAACTGATGTTGATTTCCAAGTTTACTTGTATTTTAAAAGAGCAACATTCTCTCATAGGAAAACATAATAAATAAATTATAAAATAATTGCTAAAGCAACCATATGACACATCCTCTTCTTCTTTTTCTTTTTTTTCCCATCCAAAAGATTCATCTCCTGAAGCACAATCTTTTGACCTTTACAAAATTAAATTAAAATGAGGAATTTCCCTCCTTCCCACTTTGAGGATGAAAAATGTGCCTATAATATGAAGTAAAATAGATTAAAATACTCCTTAATAAGTTATCAAAACCTCCAGATTGCTTCTGACAAAATCTCCTAAATGCCTTTTCCATCACTTGGGATTCTGTGCAATTAAGAAATACTAAAAAAAAAAAAAAAATTTAAAATATATTTCTTAATGGATTACAGGCCAAATCCATCATTAATATATACACCAACTCTTTTGTCTTCACCACAGACTGGTCTTTCTGACATAATTTGATTACCAAAAAAATTTTGGTCATGCCACAAAAATAAACCAAACTGCATTTTAAAAATTGTTTTTGCTGGTTCCTGTGTTCCATGTCCTGTCAGAGCCATGATCAGCAATGCAGCTTCCGTTCAGGCTGGTTCTCCAGAGCACATCTGCCCTCCACCACTAAACCATTCACAGCCCTCATGAAACACATCCATGTTTCATGTTCTTGCTTTACATGCTAAGACTGGATTAAAACAAGATAATTAATGGGCTTGATTGTCCTTGTATGGATCCCATTTACGAGGAGCTGAATCATTTCAAAACCTATTTTTCAAAGACATTAGTACAGACAATTTTGTCACTGTAACTTTTGGCCAATAATTGTGTGGGTTGCTTGTGGTGACAGAGATAAAAGAATACACCTAATTAACAAAAGAGGGGTCTTCAAGCTCCTCAAAAAAAAATTTAATGGGAGAAAAAATAAAAAAGAAAAAAAGAAGGGAGTATTAGTGGAAAATATATTTCACATGCTAAAATATGCGTCCACTCTTTGACTGTCAGGAAGATGATCGGAATTTGAGGCCAGTTCATGCCACACTTTATCATTAAATTTCCTGCAAAAATTAGGAATTGAGACAGGAATATGTTGCTGTATGCAAGAATGAAATCCCTCTTCTTTTCTTCTGTTGAATGATACCTAAAACCCATAGCCAAGATTTTTTTTAACCAGCATAAAATTATGGGGATTTGTGCTTTGAAATCACCAGGATGTGGAAACAGCATTGATTGTGTGAATTCACTGCCACTGGACTTCTTTTTACTCCAAAAAAGCCATGATATGCAGAGAGTTCACTTACAGACATAGCCCTTCATCCACACTAAAGGCTTCCTTAAAAGGATCAAGTGAAAACAAACCAAAATTGCACTGCTGCCAAGGGAATTAACCAATGTGTCATGTGTGAAACTGGCTCTCCTCAAAATGGAGCAACACAAGAAGCAGAGAGCTGAAGTATCACTCAAAAGTCACCTTGTGACTTGTGGAAGGCAGCTTGAACATATGCCAATATTCCGAGTGGGATGGATACAGTTCATTCACATCCACCCTAAAAATATCATGCAGCATATTGCTGAGGAAGTAGGAGGAGAAGAGCAGGCAGAAGCAACATTCACATCCCTGCACTGGGAACTGTTAAGGAGCTGGGAACTGAGAGATGGTGATGAGAGTGGTGGTGTCACCTTCATCTGCTCTTGAGTAGATGAGCTTGGTGGTGGGTCCTTGTCCTGCCCTGCTGCCACCTCCTCTTTCCACAGAGAGTGAGCATTGCTACTGCTCCTCAACTGGCCACTGCATTGCTACCCACTGGTGACCCAGTGACGCCCAGGGGGACACACAGAGAGGGTCAGATGGATGACATTTGCTCTGTGTCTTTAGAAGACAAAAATCATAGCAACCCTAACCTTGGGAACACGGTGATATTAACCCTAGCTTACAAAAATGTCATGTAAAATTCTTAAGCACAGTATTGAGAGGGAATAATTAATTAATTTTTTTGTTTTGCAGCAGCAGCAGCTTTGCAACAGGGGTTGTTAGCTATGTTTCATAAACAGGAAAACAGTGGGTGCATGATATGATTCTTGGAGGATTTTTATTCTTTTTGCCCTCAAATAAGATTTATGATTTCACAGATAACGATGAACTATGGCTTGCACTCCCCCACTCCTTTATGCTATCTTATATCTAATTTATATGTGACATTATCTGGGGGAAGCATTCATATACTTTTGAATATTCCCACTCTGCCTCCTTTGCTTAAATCTAGATTCAGAATCTCACAAAAAGACAATTATTTTCCAAAACAAATGGCCTTACATCCAGTCTACAAAGAGTGGGAGAAGAATTAATGGAGCTAGTTGGGACTGTATCTGCACCCCTTCTGAAGCATGTATTTTGCTGAAATAATTTGACACCCATCTATGTTGCAGGGCTTCTGAAGATGCTCCTGGTTGCCTGTCTAGAGGTTTCCTCAAAGAAAATTTCAGACCTTATACTCAGGTGAGAGCACCCAAGTGTAAACCATGTATTTGTTTAATCCAGTTTTCAGAAATATGATGAGGTTGTGATGCCCAGGAGTGCAACTGAATGTGCAGCCACTTCCACATGGAGAAAAGAAATGCGCCACACAAAAAGGGACAGCATCCACACATCAGATTAACTGCAAGCATCTTCAGGGTGGCTGAGGTATTTGATTTAGATACATTTCTGTTATTTTCTTTCATGGGCAAAGTGGAAAGCAGTACAGAGCATACACAGCTGTCTTTGCCTTTCCTCTTGCTCTCTTCCAAGATGTGATGTTGTGCATTGCCTATTTGAAGTACAAATCATAGGACAGCTCTTCTGATTTGGCCATCTGGGAGCAGTTGCTCTGGCTTCCTTTGATCCAGTGCTCCTCAACTGGCCACAAGGCTTGTGAACCAGGGAATCTGCCTCCAGCTCCTTAAAACTATTCTTTTTCCCAAAATAATTAAGCATCCTCAAAATGCCTTTATTTGACTTTTTAATTGCTTTTTATTGGTAACAATTACTGTAGATGCTTTCATATCTGTTGTTGTGGGTTGTTTCCCTTGACTCTATTTCATTCCCACATTCCTTTTTATACGGATAAATCAGCTACCAAGGTTCAGATATGTTAGGCAGAATTTTTTTATTAGAAAAATGCATTTGAGTTCTTGAATTGTGTTGCTTTTGCAGCTCTGATAAGGAAAAACACCCGTAGTGTGGTGAGAATGTGGGAAAAGCTTAATCATCTGCTATTTCTCACTCCTTTGCTGCATTTAAATTATGTAAGAGTCTGCTTCCACCTCAGTCTACTGCACCCTACTTAGCAGCCTGCATGACTCTGCAGTTAATTCTTGCAGCTACTGTAATTCCCTCTTAAAATTTTTTGGCAGCTCACCCTGCTGAAAAGGGTATATCTGGAAATTGCCTTCTCTGCAATTTCACAATATCTGTGATTATCCGATTTAAGCCTGAGGATCATACTCAAATTGAATTTCCATACCTGACTACTAGCTCCTGTCTGCACTTCCATTTCTTTTGGGTTCTTCATGATGCAGCAAGTTTTGGATAAACAATTCTGAAAAGAGATCATGGAGGAATAGCTAAACTCAAATTAACACAAGCACTGAGTGAAAACTGGACATGGACATTCACACCAAGTCTCATAAGGTAAAAATTTCTCATACAGTTCGGTATCTTCAGGAAGAAATTCGAATCTTGGGGTCAAATTTTCTAGATAATTTTTCTGACAAATAATGTCAGGATAAGCCTCATCAAACCAGAGTTTTTGAGACACTGTGTGTGCAGAAGCACAGGCTACTTTCTTCATTCGGAAGGCAGAGAAACTGTTCAAAATCACCCCAATGAAATCAGAGAGTTTCCCAAAGTTCAAAATAAAAAAAAGGACTGAATTTTAGAATATGTGAATTGCACATCCTCCTTTTTGGGTGATTGCCACAAAATATTAACAAATATTTTGACATTCCCAGTTAGATACTCAACACAATTAATTTTCAGGAAAAAGTTTGAATGTTGAAGATTTTTGCAGTATGGGAAGACAACAAGGCAGTTGTTCTTGTGCTATTCCAAACTGGCTTGTTCTTTCCTAAAACAATGCTGAGTTTGCTATTGCAAATTTTCCACAGCATGTTGTATTTGCTGTCCTGGTGGTTGAGACAACTTCATAACAGCAGATTGGTATTTTTTGTCTTGATTTTTTTATTTGCAAAGACTTTCCAGTCCTGCTGAAATGTAGCAAAAAACTTGTATTGCTTTAGGATCATAAGAATTAATTATTATTGTCTTCTCTGAAAGTACCCAGCCCATGATTCAAGACTGAAATTTGTTGCGACAATTTCTCTTTCATCTGGAGCCATGCTGAGGTATAAGAAAAAGAGATCCTAAAAGAATAACCAGCTTCTTTATTTTTTAACCCCAATCTTTCCTGAGATTCCATGTTCAAGCAGAAGGAAAGGAACCACTTCAGGCAACTTCTTGCACCAGCTGTGAAGAAGAAAGAATTTACAATTAAGAATCATATACTCTTATCTTGAAGGCTGCTGGGTGCATCTTGCAGTGTGCTGAGTACCTTCAGTTCCCATAGAAACTCACTGGGATCAAAGGACACCCAGCACCTCCCTGGCGCAGGCTGCTGGCTGCCGACCAGGCTGGATGTTGATGTGCAGGTGTGCTACACCACAAACTGCTTTCAGGAGAGCTCCAAGTTTTCCATTACACAGAAAAGACCGAGGACTTTTCAAGGACACAGTGGTTTAAAACTTTTGAAATCCGTAGGGCTGAAATAGCCTCTCTGATGCATGTTCAGCTCACAATAAAATGATAAAGGAGCAGTGCTGTTGGTGTGGATACCTTTGCTGTACGTATTTAAAGGAGCTCTCTCTTTTTGGAGAGGCTTTTTTTCTGCAGCAGTGTTTTACATACTGGCCACGAAGAACACTGCACCAATCTGCAGAGCTATCAGAATCACAGGGAATATTTTAGCACAGTGAAGCCAGCAACAATAGTGGTGGGATGCAGACTTCATTCAATCCTCTCTAGCATGATTTCCCATATCATGCTGTTACAGGATAAAAAAAAAGGAGTTTCAAATCAAACAGAAAAACACCCCCAACCTCTAATCCCCACTTAGTAAGTATATCACAAATTATTCTAGCAATTTTGCCATATGAGGCCAAAGTACAGAGGTGCTGGAGAGTGGCTCACAGAGTCCAGCTATCCCTCATGTATTTCTGCACAGAGATGCACCCATTCTTGCTGTACTACTTGCTATTTATTTGCTGTGGTGTAAGTCATCCAATCCATATTCATGCCCTTTTGTGAGTTTTTTGAATGTGATTTTAAAGGATGATAAACACCAGTAACTCTCAGCCATTCCAGTGGAACTGTGGGCACTTTTTAGCCCTTTCGGTGAGATTTTTCTGATCATATCTAGGCAGCTGCAGTGTAGAGCATCACAGCTGAATAAGTCACTATATGAATGGGGAGAAATAAGCTTCAGAATGGGAAATTCATTCTATTTGTGAAACTGATATTAAAATCAGTGAGGAAAATTGTACAATAGAATAACAACAATAATAGAGCCAAACAACCCCCCCAAAACAACACCACCACCACCAACAGCAATAACAAGAAAAATATACAAAATTAAAAAAAAAAACAAACCACAAAACCAAAACACCACCAAAACACCTCCTCGTCCCTATTTCTTCTCATTGAATAAAAAAGTGTCCAAGTGGTCAGCTAAGCTGTAGGTGGGTCCCTACTGGTTTTCTGAGATTACATGAACCCCACTTTACAGATGTCTGAGACAGGGTATCCAAAGCCAGCTGACACATCAAAGCATGCACACAGCTATCTGTTATTAGTGTGGCATATATTGGTGACCTATGGGTGTGTTCCTCAGCAGGAGCTGCTGCCTGGTGGAAAAGCCACATTCCCTGGGGAAGGCAGCTCCTGCATCCAGCGGTGCCGCAGAGCCGCTGCCTCCGCAGCTGCTGCTCACCTGCAGGAAGGTGTTTGTTCTGTCACAGGCACTCTGCCCTGCAGCAAAAGAAGGGAGCTGCTCTGTCCTACTGAATATTTGCTCTTGTGTGAGGTAAAAGGACACAAATCTCTCTCAGTTCCACAAACAGGAAGAAAATGGGGTTTTTTTGCATGGGGCAGCTTGTCTCTTTGTAAGGCAGGAGTTACCGGTTCTCACATACTTCTTGCTTTACTTCCCCTGCTTTGAGTGCTGTTTGTCTGCCTTGGTGGACCTTACACTGCTAGCAACAGCACTCTGGTTTTACTTGTAATACAGCCATAGAATAATTTAGGTTGAAAAGAACCCCCAGGGGTCACCTGTTCCTACCCACTGCTCGAAGCAGAGCTAACTAGAACAGTTTTCTCAGGTCTGTATTTCACTGACTGTTGAACATTTCCCAGAGTGGTTCCTTCCACACACTCTTGGGGGTCCAAAATTTCATGCCTTTCATGGCAAAAATATTCTTCCTTTCATCTAACCAGAAAATAATGTGGCTTTGTGTCCTCCCAGCACGTAGTTGCAGAGAGCACTAAGGTCTCCCTGAGCCTTCTCTTCTCCGGGGAGAACTGACCCAGCTCTTCAACCTCTCCTGTACATTGTGTGCTCTGTCCCTCTCCCTGGTCAGCATGGTGGCCTCCACTGGACTCATTGCAGTATATCAACATCTTCTCTGTATTGGAGAGCCTGAATGTAAATTCAGCACTCCAAATCTGCCTCTGCACTGCCAAATAGAGAGGAGAAAGCTGACATTCCTGGACCTGCTGGCTACAGGATTTTTTTATTTTGGTGTGTAACTGAAAGCCAAGTCACTCTTTACCAGAAAAGTGTCCTTTATAGCTTCAAGACAATGATAAAGCAGAGGCAGTTTTCACTTCCACTACTCACGTTATTTTCAGCTTCAGTACGAGGGATTTCATACCTTGGTGGTAATCACAGAATCACAGAATGTGCTGAGTTGGAAGAAACCCACAAGGATCACTGAATCCAACTCCTGGCCCTGCGCAGCACCATCCCTGAGAGTCCCGCCACGTGCTCAACAAAGAGATTTTTCTAATTCTTTCCTCTTCCTATGCTCTCACACATCCAGCTCTCACAGAGCTATCTTCCCTTCGTTCCTTTTGTCTTATCCCCTTCCTTCTTCAGTATCCCTAGTTCCCTGAATCAGGCAGTAGCCCACCCCCAATAAAATAAATACGGTGGAATATCTGTATTGTAATATCAAGATTTTATGAGATTTTTCTCATTTTCTGGTGTCAGATTTCATGAATAAAATTCAATTTTAATTTAAAAAAGTTTCTGTATTTTCCTTTGTTCTAAACTTTAGGACAGATTTGAACTTCTTACTAAAATAATTTAAAGCAAACTGCATTTGAAATCAGTGAAGCCCTAACCCTCTGACAGCCTTTCATAAAACATCTTTTCCATTCTCCTTGACTGACATCTCAGCCATCAAGTAAGGACACACTTTAAAAGTATGCATTTCATTTAAAAAAAAGCAAACTAGAAACCTATGAGAGTTTAGCAACACAGGCATGATGACATTTGTGATTTGGTCCCAGGAAAAAAGAGTGGTCTCCTGTATCACCTAATATAGGAGGACAGAAGAAGCAAAAAGAAGGAAGTGCATTATAATTCAAGTGGGAACAAGAATAACTTTTCTAGGACTTTTCCCTGCCTCAAAACAGCCAACCAAACAATCACACAGAAAACAAAATAGGTTTATATAAACTGTGAAACTGTGATGAAATGGTTTTATTTGTAGGGCAGCTCACTCTGAATGTGTTTCCACTGATTCTACAATCAGTCTTTGTATTTGTCCTCAAGTCCCTAATAAGAAAAATCCTCCAACTCTGCTGTTTCACCTGCTGGTACTGTTTGTCTTTTCCCCTAAATGAGTAAGTTTCCAAGACTACGTACGAGCTCCCCTCCCCTTCCTTTTCCATTTCAGATGATTTCAATGATGAGTCAAAGGGTCTTTTCTGAGTTCATCATTCCCAACTGAGAGCAGAATTTGCCTGACAGAACTTTGATTTTAGAGTAATTATTATAATTATTGGGTCACATTTCATAATCACCTATTTGAATGATCTTCAATTTCGCTACCACCTTTAATTTTTGCTGGTTATTATCATAGAACCATAGAATAGTTTGGGTTGGAAAGGATTATAAAGGTCACCAACCCACTCCACAATGAACAAGGACATCTCCAACAAGATCAGATTACTCAGAGTCCAGCATGGCCTGGAATGTTCTCAGAAATGAAGCATGTACCACCTCTCTGGGCTACATGTTTCAGTCTTTCACCATCCTCATTGCACACAATTTCTTCCTTCGATCTCACCTGAATCTAACCTCTCTTAGTTTAAAACCATTATCCCTTGTCCTATGGTCAAAAATTGGATTTGTGTACATTGATTCATAGTTTAGAAAAGAAACTTAAGAGGAAGTAGCTAGTAGCAGACAAAAAAAAAAAAAAGCAAACTTATTTATCCAAATGCAGCAATTCTTACCTAGCAACAAGTTCTGAAGACTGTCACATATATGAAATATATAAATAAATTTGCATGAGATACATTTCCTTACAGGAAAAAAAGGGGGGGGTGGAAATGTAATTCCTACTGCTAACAACAGCGTGCAACTGTAAAATTCAACTGGAGGTGATTCACATAGGAATTGATGGACCAGTTCAATACCCACACAGGAGATAAAATTCAGTACAAGAGGTGAAAGAAAGGTCACAGTGGCACTCACAGAATAGCCTGTCCAACGGCAAGTTTCCTTTTAATCAGTACCATTGATTATATCTCCAAAGCACAAATGTTTTTACTCCTTTGTAAGATGTGCCTTTCTATTTTAATCGTGCATGTGGTCATTGCCAGTCTAAATGTAATAGCCATTGTTAGGTTTTTACCTCAGTGGTACTCAGCAGCAATATTTATATAATTGCTTCTGTGGTTTCTTCTCTTTTGTTTATTTTTTTGAGAAAGGACAAAAAAGATACAACGAGTAAATTTTGTTTATTGCATGCTTTGTTTAGTGCAGTATTATGTCTGCTCTCACTAATTTTATAGGCAGGACTAAAAACCATTGCTGACCATCTTTGAACTTTTTATTTTTATCTGAAAGTGAATTCTTCTTATCTGGATGTGAACTCTTTCACCATTTTCTTGAGAAAGCAGCTATATTTGCTTTCAGCTTTTCTGTCCTTTGAAGTAATTCACAGCTACTAGAGAGTAGTCATGGAATATCAATTTTCAAGTGTGATTACTTAAAAGGTAAAATTTGGCAGTTTCCTAGGTACCAATCTGACCTCCACAGCTACTTTGCAGAGAAGTTAACCTGCGTGTGAAGCCAGATTTAAAAACAAAGACCACTAGTGAGACTGAAAGCCAAGAATTTAGCCTCTGGAATGGGCAGCTGCCAAGTTTAACTCTACTGCAGTTTCTGTTAGAGACAGAACAGGAAGAGAAAAGGGCACTAAAACACAGCCTGCCAAACTAATGAGAGACAGCAACAGCACAAATGGAGAAAAATATATCTGAGCTCTGGGTAAAACCCAAGAATTACCAGTGCTTTACCCTACGCAGCAGACTGTACAAATGGAAAGAGTGCAAATGTTAATGGAATATGTGATGAAGCATTTAATGAAGATGTCAATCCTTTTTAAACGTGAAATCTCTACCCCTTGCTTATTGACACATCCTTCTTTATTTTTTTTTTATTTGTATTTCCTATCATAGTGTCAGTATTGTTTTATCTCTCCAAAACATACAGCATAGTTAAAATAAGACAGATGCAAACACTAAATGACAACACAAAAGCATTATGGAACCATTATTTCTCTATTTTTTTTTTTTGCTTAGCTTCTTTTGTATTTTCCATTTAGTTTATGCACAATGGAATCTTTTTAATTCTTTAAAGATTTTATTGTTTGCATAAAAGATCAAGTGGAATACTCCTCATGAGAGGAATGAAAATTATCCATTGAGGATCCTCATTGCATTGGAGGCATCAACTCAACATCTGCACCCATCACATGCTATTCCTAGGGTCTTCTGAACCAAAGAGAGCTAATGGGAAACATCAAGATTAGGAGCATCCTGGGCTGCAGGAATCATGTATTGGTAGAGTTTGCAGTCCTGAGGGATACAACTCAGGTAAGGAGGAAAGCACGGCCCCTGGGCATTAGGAAAGCAAACTTCCTTCTCTTCAAAGGTCCCCTCGGAAACTGTTCTTGGGGACAAGCGAGTGGAACAGAGCTGGTAGATCTTTAAGGAAGTCTTCCACAGAGCAGAGCTAGCAATTCCCAGAAGCAAGAAATTGGGCAAAGAACGCAAGAGACCATCATGGCTGAGTAGGGGACTGCTGGTCAAATGAAAGGGAAAGAAGTAAATGCACAGGCAGCAGAAACAAGGACAGGTGACCTGGGAAGAGCATAGAGATGAATTTCTGTTTTGTAGGAATCGGGTCAGGAAGGCCAAGGCAAAGCTGGAACTGAACCTGGCAATGGACACAAAGAATAACAAAAAAGGATTCTCCAGGTATGTTAACCACAAAAGGAAGGTCAAAGAAGATGTGCTTCCCCTTCCCAATAAATTATGCTGGAAAATTGACAATGCCAGACAAGGAGAAGGGTGAGGTACCCAACAACTCTTTTGCCTCAATCTTCAATGGTAACCTCTCTCCCAACAGCTCTTGAGTAGATGGACAGCAGGATGGAGACTGGGGGAGCAAAGTCCCTCCCACTGCAAATAAACATCAGGTTCATGATCACCTGAGGAACATGAATGTACTTGAGTCTTCAGAAGCAAATGAGATTCATTCCAGAATCCTGAAAGAATTGGCTGATGTAGTTGCCAAGACACTCTTCATGATATTTGAAAAGTCGTGGCAGTCAGGCAAAGTCAGGTAACTGGAAAATGGGAAACAGTGTATCCATCTTTAAAAAAAGGTGGAAAGGAAGACCCTGGGACATTCCAACCTGTCAGCCTCACCTCTGTGCATGGGAAGATTGTGGAACAGCCCCTCCAAAAGCTGTGCTAAGGCACATGGAGGACAGGGAGGTGATTTGGGACAACCAGCATGGCTTCACCAAGGGCAAGTCCAGCCTGACCAACCCAGTGGCCTTGTATGATGGAGAAAGTACATGAATGGACAAGGGAAGAACTACAGAGGTAATTTATCTGTCTCAGTCCTGATGGACAATGGTGCCAAGCTGTGCCCCCAAGGGTCTGTATTGGGACCAGTGCTACTTAATATCTTCCTTAATGACAGACAAAGGCATCTAGTGCACGCTCAGCAAATTTGCAGATGACTCCAAGTTGAATGCTGGGGTGCCAGGATGCCATCCACAGGAACATGACAAGCTTGAGAATTGGGCTAATGAGAATCTCATAAGGTTTAACAGCATCAAATGCCTGATACTGCAGTGGGGTCAGGGCAACAACTCCTGGTATCAATCCAGGCTGTGGGATGAACAGATCCAGATCAGCCTGGCCAAGAAGGACTTCGGGGTGCTGTAGGTGAGAGGCTGGACATGACCCAGCCATGTGCCCTTGCAGCCCAGAAAGCCAAATGTGCCCTGGGTTGAATCCAAAGCAGCGCGGGCAGCAGGTGAGGGAGGGGATTCTGCCCCTCTGCTCTGCTCTGGTGAGACCCCACCTGCAGTGCTGCATCCAGCTCTGAGGTGCTCAGCACAGGAAGGACAGGGACCTGTTGAAGTGAGTCCAGAGGAGGGCCACACATATTATTAGAGGGATGGAATACCTTCATTGTGAAGAAAGGCTGAGAAAATTTGGATTGCCCAGACTGGAGAAGAGAAGGCTCTGGGTGACATTACTGTGAACTTCCAAGGAGCTCACAAGAAAGATGACGAAAGACTCCTTACAGGGATGTGCAGTGAAAGGATGAGGGGGCATGTTTGGAGGTGCAAGAGAGTAGGATTAGATTAGATAATAGGAATGAAATATGAGAGTGGTCAGACATTGGTAGAGGTTGAGCAGAGAAATTGTGAATTTCCCATCCCTGGGAGTGTTCAAAGCCAGGTTAGATGGGGCTTTAAGTAATCTGTTCTAGTGAAAGGTGTTCCTGTCTATGGCAGGGGAGTTGGAACTGGATGATTTTTAAGGTCCCTGCTAGCCTAAACCACTCTATGATTCTATTTCCTGTGAAGATACCTGTCTGTCTCCATAGGCTATATCAGCAACATCAGCAACCCAGACAGATAACTTACTCTGGGCCTCTCAGTAAGTTGCTGAATTTAGGTGGGACTGATTTACCATTTTAATTCTGTTTCAAAGGAATTATGCTCATTTTCAGTTCAAATCATTTTCAAAGCTCTTTTTATTTGGAGATAATCTGACCCACCCCTCTGACTACGAGATCTTTTCAAACATAATTGACTGTCATCGTTTTATTTGTAACTGCCATCTTATGAATTTTAAAAAACACACATTCGTCCTTGACTAATTAGTTTGAATAGCCTACTTAATTTCACTCCAGCATCATGTTCCCTAGCAACCTATTCCAAGCCTGCCAGGCATGCCGTACCAAGGAGTATGTGGAGGAAATTAAGTCAGCATCAGTGCTGCTGCTCCAAGTTTTATCTCAAGCAATGTTCTGCCTTTTGAATGAATCTGCAAAATGGTCTCACAACTGCTTAACTGTCTCCATCAACAGGTGAATTACCACACAGTATGCAATTAGGTAGCATGCACTTAGGGAGGTTTGTCCTGGGTTTTCTGCTCGGTTCATCGAACCAAAACCGCTACAGCAGGAATCACCTATAGCTGAGCCACTGTCTAGAAAGACCAGTTCCAGAGTATCTAATCATTATCAATGTATCCTTGCATGCTTTTTGGAGAAATTTAAGTATTTTGGTGGTATGATCAATTGGTATAACATCATGAAAAAGCATTTCATGGAAATTCAGGATGGTATTTTTTCTGGAAACCTTGGTTGTGCCATATTTCTCATTTGGTGCCCTGGAAGTGTAGAGCTGGTGTGTGATTTTGCCTGGTGCTTAATCTTGTGGTGTGTTTTTTTTCTGTCTTGGTGAATCCACAGATGAACTCATGCACAGAAGTACCATCAAGGGCTTCCTATATTCCCTGTCACTGCAACCCCTTGTAAAGCATTCCCTTTCTCTGAGAACTGGAAAGAATTTCAGTGCTAGCAGACACATCCACAATGCAGATATCAACATGTATCACAACGAACTGAAGCCCTCTGCTCACATCCCTGTGCCCCTGTGCTCAAAACCAGTATGTGGTGTAGGCACACATGCTGTGTTTGGGGATCACTTGAAATGGAGAACATTATCTCTACCCAAATCAAAACCTGGAAACTTGAAACTATACTTTCCCCAATGCTTGCTCAAAAGTTTTGGAAGCTTTTATAAATGTGGTCCTCCTTGCTTTTCCTTGTAATTTAAAAAGAAAAAATCCATAATTAAAATGAGAAATGAATGTTTAGAACAGCCTCAACTCAACTGACATTTCATTTTAACATTTACTGGAGGCACTCTACTTTCGTTCCAAAAACCTGAAGAAAAGAATAATTGTATTAAATATTTCTTCAGGAATATCCTTCTTCAATGGATATTTTCTGTGTGAAAGATGATTTCTCATGTCATAAAAACTGTTATTCTGCCCTTGCTTTCCTTTGCCTGGCATTAAGGGGGAATAAAAGCACACCTCATTTCTAGACTGATTCATTGAGACAGGGAGAGCCTTGAAGTGTTGCACCATTGAGGATTCATCACCAGATGGGCAGCACAAGCTGTACTCACACCTGCTCCAGAGGCTGCCCTTGTGGGGACTGCAGACAGGCATGGACTTCAGTGGGAAATGCACTGCTGAGACACGGTTAGCAGTTGATCCCATTGGGTTGTAAAAAGTCCTGATGGAAACCTTTATGTGCTAGGCCAAAAACTTCAGATTATAGTTAGTTCTAACAATATTCATGTTTTAGTTTCTTCTCAAAATATAAATTTGCCAACAAATTTTCATTGTTCCCTAGTTCTTTCCATCACTCCCCCCCAACAATCTCAATTCCCTTATTTTGTTCTTTCTGATAACAAGATAAAACCCAGGACATTTGTAGAATGTGAAACACTTGACTTCTCTCAGGCTGACTATTTAATAATATTGAGAGACACTGTATTAACAGCTTCTTCTGAAATCTACAAAAACAGAGCTGTTTTATTCTTTCAGAATCATATTTTAAAAAAAACAAACAAAATGTTGCCTTGAAATATTTATTTCACTCCCTCTAACGTATTTCCCAGTCTTTATCCTGCATCAGATTGTACCAATTAATCTTTTATATCCATCTTGTATATAATCTTGTATATCCAACCATACAGTATTGAAAAGCATCAGATTCAAGGCCATGCCAGTTTAAAGTCATGCTATTAAACTATGGCAAGTAAAAGGTAGCTTAATCTTCAGCAAAAAAATATAAATAAATACACTTTCATTTGCTATTGAGGACAGCAAAGTAATGCAGTGGAAGTAACATCCCATGAATCCAAAGCCTATCTTGCCTTAATTCAACAAAGTAGTTGAGCCATACCCTGGCCTTGTTTCAGGGCTTTACTGAACCTCTCCACTTCTGAACTGTGTCAGTTCCTTTTCTCAACAGTGATAACTTGGATGAATGGGATCTGCTGGACAAAAGTCAGGAAAACATACAACAAAGATTGATCCTACAAGGACTGAATTGTAGGACCATCCAGTGCAGTGGGTCTAAAAGTTTTCCTTATTCTATCTGTCAATTCAGGATTCTAAATCTAAATTTAAATCTAGATCTAAATGTAAATCTAAATCTAAACCTATTTATTTATGTTGCAATAAGCACCTCTGAGAATAAAACAATTGCCTTGCATTTTACAATTGCTGTACCAGTGTTATTCCAAAAACTATTTCAGTGCCAATAGCAAACTCCAAGCATCTGTTATTTCCCAACACTGAGGTGGCTGCAAATTAAATAACTAATTTTGTGATGCAATTGTTATCTCAGGAATTATCAATGACACTTTTTCTAGTAATTTGATTTAGTTTGGAGGATAGTCTTTGCAGTACAAACCAAACACAAACATTTCTGCCATGAGATTAATAATGCAAAGATGAGCTGGCTTTAGGATTTAACAGATTATTTTCAATTATATATGGAATATTTTTATTGTCATTCCCCTAGCAAATTAAAGGTAGTGGAAGGAGAGCTAAACTGGAGCAGTTGCATTTATATTTTCCTTCCATTATTGCAAAGTGTAATTACCATCCAGAGTTTTAAATCAGACTTCTCTTTCTGTTCTCAGGAGGGTCTGATGGATGATAAACTTGTACAGATGTGGTTATTTTTACAGAATAACATTTTGAAATAAATTAAAGCAAAACATTACTCTTCATAATGATTTTTTTTACTTAAAAAAAGAAACACTGCAATAAATAGACGAAGATGGCAGTTTCAATTTCATGTTAAACATTTTCATATTCAAACAACTATAAACAATCTCAAGTGCTAGGAATGTTTTTGCCTCGGAAAAGCTGTGTTTAACTGAAAATGAGTTTTCTGTGTAAGAGGTAATATTTAATTAGCCTTTGCTAACTTGTCATGCAGTAACCATGGCTTTCCTGCCATCCTTCCCATGCCACTGTGACACAGCTTTGGGCCTTTTAGTTGCTGACCCAGATTTGTGCTTAGCTTGATAGACCAAGCCTTGAAGCAGTTTACAGAAACATTGCTGTATGTCTTACAGTCTTAGTATACCAAAATAATTATTTTCCTGATGATTAATAATCTTTCTAGATTTTCTTATGTAGGAGGGACGTGTGAGAGAAAGTGAGCCAGAACTGTACAGCAGGGGGAGTTTCTGAATAGGATCTGTCGACCCCAAATCTCATTAGCTGTCAAAAATTAGCTGCAATAGCAACCAAACATTCAGCAGTGCCTAATGAAATCACTCTGGAACTGAGATTTCAAAGGATCATGCCATTTTTCTGATACCTAATAGTCTCTAATGCTAATTTGGGAAATAAAAGATTTCTGCAGAATTTGAAGTGGTCTAAAAAGAAACATATTTGTCTAAAAATTTCAAGCTAATTATAAGTTTGCAGATTTTCAAAGGCTGTCTTATTTCTTTGTTCACATAATAAAAGGAAGTCAGGTTTTTATGTTTTTAATTCTTCAATACTGAAACAAATCTTACTGCAGAAGCCTTTCCTCTGAGAATTGAAGGCAGCATTAGGTTATGTGGCCTCTAGCCCAACTGCACATTCTAATGGATGGGAGGACACTTGGCCTTATATTATCTCTTTGGTCATTACCCTCAGATTTTCCCTCCAATGGTGCTTATATGAGACTTTCCTTCCTAAATCACATCAGCAGATCAACTTCTTGATAGGCTGCTCTCTGGTTTTCCAGTGAGAAATCACCTCATGCCCCAGGAGTCTGAATCCTTTCAGAGAACTGCTGCAAATTTGGCACATGTACCTTCTTTCTGACAGGATAAATAATTCAATAGAATATTCTCTGCATTATGCATTCAAGAGAGTTCAATCCATATCTATTATTCATGGGGTGCTATTTAACCAGCTCTATCATTGACTAACTTACATTCTGTCACTTACCTTAATATTCATTTCAGCATTTAATTTATTCCTTAATGGTTATCTCATAATTACATTAACTAAAACTGTTATATAAAACAATGATTGCAACGTTTTGCATTTCTGCTATTCCCTCCACCGTCAATATATTTTAAAATGTTCTACAATTTTCTAGGCCATGCAGGGGTCCTTAAAAGTCCAAAAACCACAGGAGAGTCATCAACATTTATAACAGAGAGAAAATGCCTGGAAAATTATCATTTCAAATAAGCAAAAGTTATTTGCAAAATTAAATTTTAAAATTACACAAAAAGTGATATTGAAAAAGCAACTAAATTTCATTATTTCAATTCTTCCAAATTTTGAGAAGTAATTTTTCATGTTAAAATAGCCTAAGTAGAAAGAGTGAAAAATAATAAAACTTCATTAAATATCTTGAAAATAAAAGAATAACAGATGAAGTTTGGTGGGGGTTATTTTATGAAACTTCATGAAGATAAGACAATCTTTTCTAGAAGCAACTGTTTACCAGATCATTACACAAAATTTTTCAAAGGAAGGAACCCAGAATGTTTAATCCAATTAACATTTGAGAAACCATTTCATGGAATAGTGTGGAACAGTCATCTTCAAACGTCAAATTTTAGCTGCATTCTTCCCCTGATATTTTCAATAACACAACTTTTGCCAAGAGCAGACTTGTGATACCTGTGGGCTGATACAAGTTTTTCATGACAACTACTGTATTAGTCTTAATCAGAAGTCAGACAAGAGTCTCCAGATCTTACCCAAGAGCCACTGAATTTTTGCTACCTTGTCTTAGACCACGGCCCTGTCTTGTTGGCAGCGCAACGGTCCAGTGACATTCAGCAATTTTCAGTATGGAAAAGTGTCCTCCCCCAAATCACCAGACTCAGGGCTTTGGCAATTAACTGTTCTGACTCAATGAACAGACAAAACCTCCTGAGAGACAATTCTTGCTATCTGATGACAGACTTCTCTGGAGGATGAGTTACTCACTGAAGATGCCTCTCTTCCACAAACTACAGAGAAAACTTAGGCTGACAGCTTAAAAGACACCTTACTTTAATTACCCATTCTTGCAGAGGACTGCATAGCAAAAATTCACCTCTTCTGTGTGTCTGACCTAGTGACATCATGGCTTCAGGAAATCTCTCATCTTAGTTAAAAGATTTCCTTTTAAAAATTCTTATTTTAGTGATATTCAACATAGTTGCTTAAATCACACATATAATATTCAATCATGGTGGGGAAATATTAATGATCAATAAATTTCAGCTTATAAAATTTGTAATGTTAATCAATTTATACAAGCACTGCCCCTTTGTTCACACCAAAACCTCCCTGAGACATTCTGGTCATTCAGTTTTCAATGCCAATGTGGAAGTTTTCAGTGCCTTATTAGCCCATCAGTGCTAGTCACTGTTTGTGAATGCTAACTTGCAGTTACCTGAATCATGCAAATACATCTAAAGGAATAAAATACACCATTAAATAACTCTGCAAAAATCATAAGTTTCAAATAAAATAGCTCCTTCGCTCTTCAATTTTTATATATCCACTTTTATATTTTGCATGTAGTTTTTTCCCAATTGGTTTATAATTTATTCAAAAATATGTTCAGCTTTTTTTAATATTATCAGTAACCGTATAGAGCAGCTAAGCTGAAAAATCCCACCTACAGCTCAGCTGACAAATAATTTTCCCCTACTCATCATATTACTGTGAAAGAATGTTTATTTTTATTTACTTGCAGTGAATTTTGCCATTTGCTCAGAACACAAAGCTGTCCTGCAACAAGAACTCTGTGCCAGTTGGGTGAGCAAAGGGTTCAGAAAGAAGTCAGTAGTGAAGTTCAAAGTGACATTATTCAGGAAGTTAAAAATTTGGTGGAACCTGTGGGATGAGAATCTGACTTTCCCTGCAGTCAATATTGTAGCTGTAGTATGTACTAAAATATTAATTCTTATACTAAAAAAAACAAGGCTTATTAAAAAAATATTTTGAGAATATAGAAGACAAGAATGTTACCTGTGATTACATCTGATAGTTCTGTGACAGGTAGCAGGTAAGTACCACTTGTGAAACAGCGCTCATTCTTTAAAGCGTGCAGAGATTAATTTTGATGTTTTATTCAGATCAAGAAGAAGGGTTGAAAATTGTATAGTCCCTTGTTTTGAGACTGAGGGTGTGGAAGATGGTGTGCAGAGATGTAGAAATAGGACTCAGTTCAGTTGCCTAAATATTGGTATCTGATATCACTTGGGGGATCATGACTGGACTGACCCAGGGAAATGTTTCAGCTATTGTGGTCACATGTGGGTGCCTTATAAATCCTGAGATATCTCAACTTCCACACGTGGACAGCCAAGCCTCTACACAGTAACTTCTTCCACCTATTTTGGCACCCACTTTCAAAGCTGATCCAATCTCTTGCTGTGGTTCTTAGAGGGATTCTCTATTTTTTAGTCAGTTGGAGTTAAATGATTCAAGTTGGGTGAGAAAAAACATATCCAAAGTGATATAGAACAAGAGGATCTTTCAGAATCTTGAGACCTATATCATCATTAAAACATAGGAGACATTATAGGGATAGAATACCTTCATTTCTTTTTATGAAATAAAACTATTAATACTTATGCATGAGAGTAATTATGTGTTATAAAAAATTACATAATACAGCTTAAGCTTAATCTGCAGGACAGAATTTCAAGACCAATCTTTCCACAATATTGGGCTTTGGATTAAAATAATAAATCACCAAAGGGCAAACTGCACTGAAGATTCCTGCCTCATTTCCATTAGGTGTAAATTTCTGTGTATCCTTGTTTACTCCCTGCAAATATTCATGGAGTTTAGATTAGTTTTCATGAACATAAACAGGAATTTCAAATTTCCACAGTCAAAATCTGTTCATCAGCTACCCAGTATATCAGACAGACAAGCAAAAGGAAGCTAAACATAACATCCTAGATCTCAATTTGGAATTCAAGTCTCTCCAAAATTTTCCAGCATTTCAGATTTGGAGAATGAGATTCGGAGGATGAAGTTGTTTCTCTCCATGGAGAAAAAAAAAAAAAAGAAAAAAAGAAAAACAAAGAGAGAGAAGAAGAAAAAGAGAGCGATTAGCAAAACTCCAACAAGGGCCTTAGCAACACAAATCCAGCATCAAAGCTCTAGACATGTTTGATGCCAGTGGCTTATCTTCCACACTAATTTATTAATTTTGAATGCTGTGCATGTTATACAATGATTTGTTCTGTGGGGAAGATATCAAAGCTCAGACACAGAGATCAAAGGGAGTCTTTAATGCAAAGGAGCATGAGCAATGTGCTGTTTCTCTGAATGTTTATGTCTGGCTCTCCAGTTTACAATGACATTAATGTAAAGGACTCTTTAGGGCACAAAGATGTATTTTCTTTAGGTTACCTCCTATGTCTTATTCTTATTGTGCCATTATTAAGAGCTCAACTTCAAAGGAAAAGCAAAGAGGTCATTTTTGCAGGTAACTGACATCATGCTTCTTTAAGCTTTGATATCTCCAAAACATAATCATTTTCTCCAGTATTGCATATCTCAAGCCACTTTGCTTTTGGACAAATGTTTTAAGCAGACACATTATTGTCATGACTTAATAGGTCTATTCTTGCAGGTTTTTATTTTTTATTTAACAGTAATTATTTTCTGACCCTAATAGAAAAGAAAGGGAAATTACTGTAAAATCAAGGAAATTTATTCTGAACTGAATCACTGTACCACCATAGAAAGCTTACAATAATTAATAAATTGTAAAATGTTCTAGATTTAAAAATTCCCATTTCCTGGCCACATGTAATTGTCTCCTTGGAGAAAAAAAGAAGAAACTCAAATTTATTTTTAATGTATATCACTTAAAATAAGCAAAATGCTGTTTTAAGGGCATTGTTTGACACTGCAAGATAAATACACATTAAATCTGTGAGAATGTACTTATGGTTACTGAAGACTGCAAAGGATCTAACTCAGTCTAACATGCTATTATCTGGCTGTTTGCTAGACTTCTGAATATGCAGGAAGGAAAACAACCACTACTTTCAGTTCAAAAGGTGACTTGTAAGTCCACACTGAGGCTTCCTTTTCCCTCTTGGAGCTTTCATCTGGCTCTAATGGTACAATTAAGCACCTAAGTTAAGCAGCTAAAAGTTCTCTTCTGAAATAGATCATGAAAAATAAATAAAAATATGTGTCTTCCCTCTGAATATTTTGGATCTTATGCCTCCACTTTAAGCTCAGCTTGGTTCAGTTTCATGATGAGTGTAATGGCATGCAGCACTGCTGAGAGCTCTCTCCAGACCTGCACAGCAGAATGCTCGTGGTGTGTGAGAATTGAGAGCTGTGCTGAGCACAGGTGGGCTCCCCCTGCTAAAGGTTTATGTTAAAATAATTCCTCACTTCTTTTGGGCTTCTCCCATTATTTTTGATGAGGGTGAATGAATTGGTGTCTCTCAATAAGGAATCCAAAATCCCTGCTGTATCTCTCTGTGTTTTTCTTTTTCTTGTCTGGATCCTATTTCTGTCTGCCAGGTTTAGTGTAAAGTTTATTTTAATCTGGCAAATACAATCCAGTATTACGGTGTTTTAGACTAAAGATGCCCTCTTCACCATATTGACGAATAATGTTCACTGTAATTTTTATCAGCATTGTATTTTCACTATGTATAAACATATTTTCAAAGAAGATAAAACCAAGGAAGTGAGGACATTTGGGTCTCAGCCCCAGATCTGCTACTGCAATGACCTTTTCGTACTTCATTTTTTCATTTTTTGCCCTGCAAATAAGAATCTTGTATAAAGACCCACGAAAACTATAAACAGTAATCACTACCTACATTATACATCCCACCTGCATTCTAGACTTTTTGACTAAAAATGAATGACTAAAATTAAACTAAAAACCTTTTCCCCATGATCCCTCCTTCCCAGACTCAACTTCCCTCCTAATTCTTCTGCCTCTTTCCCTCTAAGCACCTCAGATGGCTGAGGAATAGGGGCTGTGATCAGTTTAACACTTCATGTCTGCTGCTCCTTCCTCCTCACAGTTTTCCTCCATTCCATCAGTGGGCACCCTCCATGACTCCCAGTCCTTTGCAAACTTCTCCAGTGAGGGTGCTTCCCACGGGCTTCAGTTCTTCAAGAACTGGCCCAGCACAGAGCATTTCCATAGGGTACAATCCATTAGGAACAGGCTGCTCCAGTGTGGTTTCCCAAAGGGCCAAAGGTTCTGCCAGACAACTTGTTCCTGTTTGAGCTCCCGTCCACAGGCCACAGCTCTGCCAGGAGCCTGCTCCTGCATGGGCTGTCCAAGGGTGCAGCTTCCACCAGGGCATATTCCCTTTCTCCAGTGTGAGAGGAATGGATACTCCAGTGCTCCACTGTGGCTCCCTATGGAAAGACCCAGCTGGAACTGGCTCTGTCTGACATAGGACAACCGCTGGTGCCTCCTCAGAGACGCCCCTGCCTCTGCTCCCAAAGCCTTGCCCTGTAAGCCCAACACAGGTTTACTGGGAATAGGCAGATTCTGAAGCAGCAACAGAAGAAAGAAACACTCAGATTCTCAGACCAGAACTTCAACACAAGCCCAGACAATCTTTTTGTGTGTTCTGAGTGACTCCAACATGGATATGACTAAGAGAGATCAATTTGTGCCGTGCTTTAAAAGCTACTCAGTTGTGCCATACATTTAAACTGTAGGTATATGTTGTTATAGATAAACATAGTTAAACTGTTATGAGTTTGAAACTTGTTACAGCATCAATAAACACATCTTAGGGCATAGCTATTTTTTGCAGACAAGGAAAATGTTTGTACCTTGATTAGCAAGAGAGAACAGATGACTTTTTCAGATGTAGACCTCTGTTGCTCAGCTGGCAACAGAAGAAACACACAGGTTCCAGAGCAGTAGTTGAATCTCCAGACAGGACCAACCAAAAGGGGCCTGCCCTTCTTTATTCTCTTATTTATATATGTTTCTAAAGACAATCAGGGATTGGTGAGAGGGGTCAACACCTCTGTAAGTTTACAGGATAAAGACATGGTCAATCATCTTTCTCCGCCCCAGGGGAAAGGAATGAAAAACAATCTGCAAGTGCAAAACAATCCCGGCCAGTTAGGAAAAACAAGGACCATGTTTACAGAAAATGCATGGCAAACTTGTACTACAAAGTTATAACCATGGAACCCTGCAAAAGCAGGGCAACAGACCTAATTAGAAAGATTAATCAAAATGTTTGAACCAGCTTGATAGCCACTAGTGTAGGGGATGATCATGAACTTGTGGATATGTGAAAGCCCATTTGGGACTTGGACTACTTATATAAATGTCTGAAATGAACAAGAAGCCCGAAATGTTTCTGAAATATGCCTTATAGAAATGTTTCTGAAATGTACAGATACTCAGCTGTAAATTCCCTTTAAAACAGCGACTGAAGGAATTTTCTTTGGTTAAGGTTTGATTGGCAGCTGTATACAAATGTATCAAATTGCCAGAAAGATGGTTGTCTGTAAGAAACTGCTGCTTATATTACAGTACCAGTAAATTTTGAACTGGCAGAGCTAGCATAAATGCTCTCTTCCTCAGAGTCAGCACTTTCAAGAAGAGACCTTCCAAAGTGTAAGCAAAACACTCATCCTGTATGAGTAGCAATCTCCCAACAAGCCATTTATGCTTATCCTCAGTTCAAAAGTATCCCAAAGTGCTAATATTGCGGATGGTTCTCTTTAAGCCCTGAGAATGCCAAGATCTAAAGCACTATTTCAATTTATTTTCACACTTCCTGGGCAAGTACAAGATTTGTGTGGAATCAATGTCCTTTGCTGTAAAACGGTTCTGTTTCTCCCAGTGGAGCAGGAAGACGTATGGGGCTCATTGACTGTGTTTTCTTCTGGCAGATTTGCAAAGCCATGGAGATTGTTTTCACTGCTTGTTTTCAGTTTGTCTTTTCTGGAGCTCTCAAACATCCCAGAGAAAAGGCAATAATAGCTGTGAACATCTGGTGACTTGTATCTGTCTTTTGTTTAATCAAACAAGTGAATTTCTACAGTTCTCAGAGAACAACTGTATTGGAAAACAATCCCTCTGGCTACTTCATTTCCTGTCACACCTGACAGCTCCTGACACTTTGACCTGTCCAGATTGTTCAATGGTTATTCAAAAAATGAGACTTAATTCGCTTTCCCAGATATGATATGTCATTTCTGTGAGGCATCTTGTAACTCTGACATTTCAATTAGAGGGATAAAACATCAACATCCGACCTTTACTCTGGAAAAATGGAAAACCTTCAGACTCTCATGTTCTGCTTTTTCCCTTAAGCCTTTCCACATAAAAATAATTTCTATAATATTCACAGATATTTCTAGACACGAGAGTAACACCATAAATGGAATTTTGCAGCCCAAGCTTTTCAGTCCTTGTTTTTCAAGATGACCTAGGCTATCTAGAACAATTTATTGATAAAAAACCTACAGGAGGCACCTGCCTTATGAAGGTAGAGGGAGGATAGAAAGTTATCCAAGATCAACTTGGGTAATGATAAACTAGAAACTCTCACTTTTGACCAGCTACAGGCCTATGGTATCCTTTTTACAGTATTATCAGATTTGGTTTGCTCTCTCCAGCTATCCTTACATTTAGTCTCCACTGGTCTATTCCACATACATTTTCCTGGCACAGGAAGAGTCCTAAACTGAGTTTCTAAAGGTGCTCAGAATAAATAATACGCAGAGCTAACATTTGCTGAAGGTGGAGCAAGAACAGAACTCCCCACTTGCTTCTCTGAGCTCCAGGAGGTTTTGATTCCTAAGGAGAACAAGGAATGGCAACTTTCCAGTGCCAGCACCTGAGGGAAATGCCTGCACTGAATATGGCCCATTGCAATGAACAAAGGACAGTTATGGAAGCACCTATAAGAGAAAACATCCACTCATAAAGGTTTGTTACTTCAACTTTGAAAACATTACCTGTCACTGGTAATGTTACAAAAAATTACCGAATAACAGCTGCATTCTGAGGATGCACATGTAAAAGTTCTGTCTGAAATGTGCATGAAACAAAAATTTTTCCATCTCTATAAAATAATTATCAGAATTTCAGAGAAGTTTGGTGCAGTAGGTTGATTTTTGAAATTAAATAATAACTCACAGAGATGAAAGTCCAGCTAATTCCAGTGAAATGTGCTGGGCACATCATTCTGCCTACTCAGTTCAGAAAGAAACATTCATTCTGATATTTACCTTTAAAATATTATAAGTTTGTTTCTTGTTGATAGTATCCTTTGGACATAATAATCTTTACAGTTTGAGAAACTGGATATATTTCTTTCAAGAAGCAGCAGGTCTGCCTGTTCCATTCTTCATTTAATTTACCTCAGTTATTATGCCATGCATCTAGTGGGTTACCTTGGATGATCTTATTTGCATATTTGCACACTGTAGCCCCAAAACAGATGAAGATGTATAGTGGCTTGTATGTAAGGCAGACAAAACATAGCAGGCAGGGATCATTTATGAAATCAAATTTAACAGCACTGGTTAATGTTAGGATGCTGCCTGACTCTGTGCTGCTCATTGCAGTCTGCTGTTTTTCATGAAGTATTTGCTTAGGATCTGCAATGCAGTAAGAGTCATTTTCACTTGACTGCAATTTTCTTGACATTTGTTTTAAATCCCAACACATTTCTCTCCACATATATGGAGAAAATGTTTCCAGCTGTCTCTCGAGAGTACAATTTAGAGGTGTTAATTGTTAATAAATAATGTATCTAGGGATATTAAAAAAGTTAGTAAATGGATCTAAATGGATCAGATAATCAGTTTTGACAGAAAGAATCCACTGAAGACACAGAGCAGTTTAGAGATTCATATTATTCTTGTCATGCCCTCGAATGAACCATTGTAATGAGTTTTCTGATGGCATAGCTTACAAAGTAGTCCTTGCCCCCAAATGATGTTATATCACTGTGTGGAAACCCTACCAGTCTGTTGGACTGTCTAAATGTAAATGATTTACAAACATAAGTAATGAAAGCATCTCTGTTTTGTCAACTTATGGAATGTGCTGACTTAGGTTAAAATAGCACTATGGTAAAAGATGATAGATTTTTTTCTTTCCTGAGAATGTAATCTTTTCCACTGCTTTCGAAAAAAAGAAAAACACAAGGCCATGCATTTGTTCCAACTGGTTTATACTCTAAGAGCTAAATATTAAAAACAAGACACCAGAATGAAGTAATTCAATGAAGCAATTATTTCTGTTTACATACATCACATGAAGCCTCTAGAGTACTTTAAGCTTGCCATCCAGTTGAGGATTCAATGACATTCAGCAGAAGAATTTGCTGGAGTAGGAGACACAATTTTGCAACTAGGGGAGGCGTTAGAAGAGCAGTTAATTTAAGATACCGCTCAACAAATCTATTTTTCACTTTTCACAGATGCTCAAATGCCCACTAAATAGTGTGATTCTTTAGGCTACAGGACACTTCAATAAAATTAGTGTCATATTCTATCACCATGATGTGAGTGTAGCAAGCATAGTGGTTGGGGGGGAGGGTGAGATCACCTTCTGCAATCAACCAATCTGGATGATGCAGGGAACCAAAAAACAGGTATCCAGGCTAGTAGGGTGATTCAAAGTGAATTATCTAAGTGATCACTTAAATCTGGCAAATCCTTGGAGAGACTTTAGTTTCAGACAGATAATCTCAAATATTAGGAACAGTGCTTAAAGCCTGACAATGAGATATACAGCAATGTGTCACGTCTCCCTTTAAAGAGAGAAAAAAAGGCCACATAACAGTTTGCCTCCTTCCATTGAGGCTTCAGTGTCAGGTCCTCTTCAAAATGCACATACATTCACAAATGGGGAGCAGCAGAACAGCTTGTGAAAGAGCTCAAAGCCAACAAGCCAACTGCACTCACCTGCTATGGATCAAATATATCTGCCATCAAAAGAAATTCAAATCCCTGTTCACCTATTCTTCAAAGCCTGTTATACAAAGGTGGAAGGGACAGGAAAGCTATTCTTCATCCTTCTCTCTAAGCCTAAGGGACTCTGCAACCAAGAATGCAAGAGTTGCAGCACAGAAGAAAAGCAAATGAGAAACTGTGGACACAGCCTAGTAGTTAGGGCAATGAGCCAGAAAGGAGAGGAATTAACAATTTAAAGTAAGGCTTTTATCGACTTTGTTTTGCCTATGCACTCCCCAGTAGAAGTTATTACAATAAAATTCCTTCATTTATTGCCACAAAGCCTGGCACCACTTCCAAATAGGATGCCATGCCCTTCAATAGGGATTTGTTTGTGTAGCTTATTTTATACATTTCTCAGTGAAGGATTACACTTGTTTCCTGCAAATGTGACTTATTATTGTGCAAAAGGGTGAATGAACAGATGGGGGAATAATACATGGAGAAGTAGAGAGGATTCCTTTAGCAACGACAGATCTTGAGGGATTATTTGTAGAGTTAATTTATTTTCCACAATAAAGGCTGATGATTAAGCAGGATTGACAGATAATGAGAGTTAGAGCATTAGAGATTTAGTTCACTTGAAATCAAGTGGAAATTAAATTTGAAACTGAATTTAAGATTACATTATGAAGTGAAAACTGAAAGAATATTTGGTACAATATCACCCAACTACTGCTGTTTCATCCATGCCAATCTACTATAAGTTTGAGAAATAACACTTATAAGTGACTGTATTTCATAACCTACACTTCATCTGATGTTGAGCCTAATTATTTCTCAAATCTTTTATTAAGGGTGTAAATATGACAAACTCAAGTGAACACGTAAAAAGTGTATTGCGCTGTTCAAAGCAGGCAAAAAATGTGTTGTTTGTTCTATATATGAAAGAAATTATTTATCTCTTGAGTGTAATTCTAAAGTATTCATAGGAAAAAATGCTTTAATGTGTGATATTTGTATATACACAGGATCCTGAAGACAAGATAAGAAAAACCCCTCTAATTTCAGTGTTTCTAATTCACATAAAGACAAAAAAACGTAGGAAGTACTCCAAAGTACTATTGAGCCATGACAGAAGAAACTGAATAGCAAATTGTATATAAACTGCTAAAAGGTGGACAAAGAAAATACCATAACAGGCAAAATACTAAAAGAAATAATGCACAGGTATGAAATACATAATGCTTTTTCTCTTTCTTTAGCAACTTCAAAAATATTTGCAACATGGCCTGACAGTCCAATTTTAATTTACAAAATTAAATAGAGTAGTCAATTTTCTGAAGTAAAATAAATCTACTAATGTACAGAATCCTGCACAAGTACAGCATGTGGGGAGCTTTGGGAAGTAAAATATCATTCCATAGTTATTCTTAACCTTCATCTCAAACAATAAATTGGCAGCTCTAAGTTGAGTATTCTGTAAAAGACATAAATGGGATTTAGCAAGAAGAGAAATAAAATGGGAAGAAAATGGATTTTTCAGCTAAAAATAAGTCTTTATTTCTTTAAATCTCAGAAGTAATATTTAATGAAATTATGGAAACTTTCAAGACTTGATATACAGTCTAGGCAATCATGGTAGGGAAAGAATTGTGCAGGAAAGGATATAGTAGTAGCTAAAGTAATAGAAATAACAGAACATCTAGAAAAGTATCTTGGCACTGGACAAGTAGCAGATGCTGAGAAGGATTACAACCAAGAAAGCACCACATGGGACTTCCTTGTACATTCTCTCATCATGCAGCAGACTGTGGCTCAAGAGCTGCCCAATTCTCAGCTATTGTATTTTTATTTAAAGCCCTCTCATGTCTTTTTCCTCTATGATTCATAAACATGGTCTGAACCTATATTAAGCTTTCAATTTCAGCACATCAAAGGGAAGTCTTGCAATCTAAGCATGTTTGTGAGAAGTTTCTCTTTCTGCTTGTTTTGAGTATTGAATTCTTTCTCGGCGAGCTCATTCTATCTGAAGTCCTTGACCATTTAGTGTTGGGCCGGGGTCATCCCCAATTTTGGTGCCCTATGCCATCATTCCAATTGGGTTGTGCTTCCTCTCAGAAGAAGAGATCATATTTGCCTCCAAATGTAGGTGCACCACAGAGTTACACACCACTGCTGTGACACTTTCTGACTTGCTGTCCAATCCTTTCCTATTAATTCATGGTTTCAATTGATTTTTGACTGTTGTTGAGTATTGAGATGATTTTTCTATGCAATGATGATTTCTGACTCAAAAATCTCATCTCTGGGCAGTAATAGTTAACTCAGAACTCATTCCTGCAAATGAAAAAAACCCCAAAAAGTGTTTTGATTTTTCCTGTGTGACTTATTACATTTGAGTTTTGTCAGCAATCTGCTGCCCACTGAATCAATATTGCAAACATTTGCAGTGCTCCACCATTAACCATCAGTTTAGTTATCCCAATTAATCAAGTCTCATAAGAAAATATTTTTACCTCCTTTCTAATATTCATAACTATATTGAATAGCACAGAGCAGAGGTCAGACCTCCAAGGAGTCTGTGAGTTATTTCCCTGCACAAGGAACACTTTGGAAGTCTGTTAAAACTTGAGATTTTTCAGATCATCACAATTTTTTTGAACACACTGGTAAGAGATAATCTGTAGTTAACCATCTAGTCTCAGAATCATCTTTAAGGGAACAATTTAGCTCATTCAAAAAGAAGTGCTCAAGTTGTCTCCAGTCATCTCTACAGATCCAAAGGAGGTGTCTGGCACTCTTTACGGACTTCAGAGAACTAGATGTTTATCTCGGATCAGAAGTTACATGTATCAGAAGTTAAATGTATTGCAGACACCATTTGGAGCTGTTGACCTTAGCTTGGCACCCAATTTGTGCTTTATGTGGTTTACATTAAGCTTAAAGCCGCTAATGACACAAAGAGAAGACATAGAAGGGCAGAAGACAAATGAGAATAAAGAAAAATGCAAAAGAGGAATAAGAGACCAGTAAAGAGAGAAATCTTATTAACAATGAGTTGCTCCAAATGTTTTTGTCTCTCTCTGAGAGCTGTCATTTTGGGACAGATTATAAACATGGAAAAGAAACTGCAATGTCAACTTCTCCTGTTTCTTTCACTTAGACTCTCACAATGCAAAGCGTTTCCAATAAAGTTTCTTCATGCCACTCTGAAATGTCTTCAGCCTGAGGAGGAATTGCTTGTTTGAAGATGGCAGTTTATTTTCAATCTGAGGTACAGGACAGTGGAGTAGTGGTTCTTAAATTCACCAAGGAAAGCTGAATGGCAACTCCAAACTGATTTGTTGGCTTAAGATACAGACATTTGAAACCAAGGTGTACCTCCTATTCTATTACATCATCAGAAAACAAAAATATTGAAGATTGGCTCATAACCTGCTGGCTTTTTATTCAGATAGAAACAATGCTGAAGAACTGTGTGTTCTCAAAACAGCATTTAGATTATGCAACAGACTCTAATTGTTGAATCTTTCCCTGCCTTTCCCCTTAAATTTCAACATCGAAAATTCCCTACAGTACTCACTTAAATTCCTTCTCATCTCAGAATCTGCTTTTTTTACCTCAAAAAATTCTGACCAGTTTTTTAAAAAGTAAATCCCATCTGATGATTTATTCTCTGTTCTACTGCTGCTACATAAGAAAGAAAAATGAGAATGGTATTTTTGTACATGGAGGTTTTCAACTTTGTTGACTAAGTGATTATCCAAACCCTTCTTGAAAGTATTTGGACATTAGTCCCTGATATGAAGCTGGATTTTCTCAAAGTTTTAGCTGTCTGAATTCCAGCCTTTTCTCTAAAACCTTTACTTTGTCTGCCTATCTTCCAAGCGCATTTTAGAGTTCCAGGAAGACAACACTCATAAACAAAGTTCTTAAGTTTGTTTGAAATTACTGGGTATATGTCAGAATTCATTCCAAGAGCTGGTTTTTTTAACTAAATCTGGGGACTTATTTTGGATGGGATGGTACATTGAAGGAGAACTTCTCACTGGCTGTACTGGTCTTTACTGTTCTGGCTCAACAAAACTTGAAGGTGAGTTAAGTCTTTATAAAATGTGTTGACTTCTATCCCTGTATTTTTATTAAAAACAATCTCTTGCTGTTGAATTTCAGTGAAAACTAAAGTAAAAAAGATGAAAACAAACTGATTAGACTGAGAGCACTTTAGTGCATTCTGCATAATTGTTAAACATTTGTAAGGTTAAGCCTTTCTGTTGGGAATGCATTAGCATTTAATAAATAAAGATTTTTCATTTTGAAGAACCTTGAGCCATAAAAGTACATTGTGAAGCAGAGATGTAATTACAGTTCATCCAGCAGCAAAATCACTACACATTTGATTTCTTGTTCATAATTGTCTATCTGAAATACAGTGAAGTTCTGACATGCCAGGCACTTTCCATTTCAATTGCTTGACTTTTTGGTGAGAAAATATTTAAGACAGAGTATGCACATTTTGTTGCCATGGATACAAGAATACTGAATTTGAGCAAAACAACAGTTTGAAAACCTGAAATCAAAATGAAGTTAGAAATTATTTCAGTTAGACCACATAATTCAAACTCAGAATGTACATAAATGGACAATAATTACAAAACATAGAGCAAAATACATGTACCTATTGGTTAATTATTTTCTTACAAAATCTACTGGTAAGAAAATTGCAAGACCACTAAGTTAGCAAAAGCCTACATTTAAATAAATTGCAAAAAATGGTGCAGATCATTCACTTGACTTCTGTTTTGCAAATGGGGTTAATATTCTGCCTCTTTAGGCTTTTCTTTTGTTTGTGATAGAATAAAATAATCTTAGAACTTAGTATAGGTTTCCTAAACAACTACTTGCAAATAAATATCTTCCTTTTGTTTTCATATTAAATATTGCTGGAATGCATATAGAATCATCCAAATGTGCTGTTTTTCTTGAAAGTAATTGCATGGAAGTTTCTCTTGAGAACTTCTGTAGCTACAGCCACACCAGAAATGCCTGTCTGTGAAAGAAAGAAATTCCTTTTTTTGAGCTTTTGCCATTTTTTCAATTTTCAGGAACTGAATTTTCATGCTCAGTTTGCCACATGGAGAGGAATATGCCTGCATGATTTCAGCTTCCAGGAAGACATCCCCCAGCCCCTTTCCACTGCTATTTGAAAATAGAAGGATAACAACTCTCCACTTCTTTCAACACGGCCAATTTTTCCTAAGCTAATCAATTATGCTTCTAAACTGTGTTTTCATTTGAGAGGATGGATGGCTTTGTTGTGGATTCTCCATGTGGAGACTGCAATGACAAACTGCTTGATCTCAAGTTGCTGCAATTCTGGCAGACCTTTATTGCCCTCTGGCAGTCATCTCACCTGGACGCCTACAGAGTGTGATCTCTTACAACCATATTTCTCTAGTCTTTTTAAACCCTAAATAAACAGTGAGCATGAAAAAAGTAAGAATCACATTGAAAAAGACTAAGATATTTAGTGATCTATGTTTTTAAATCCTCCAGTGCAATCAACTGGCATTGAATGCCTGTAGTCTGAGGTGTCCAGAGGGATCAAACCCACTACACATGAAAGCAGAATTCAGATGTCTAAGAAAGAAATAATAAATAATCTTCTCCTAAGAAAGGAGACTGTTGCCATTTGACACATCCTAAAGAATCTAGAATACCTCCAGGGAACTTAGAAAATCAACCAAGTGGAGGCCCAGCCAAAGCTGATATGTCAGGCACTTCCACTTTTTTGTTAAATAGTCATTCTCAAAATTTTGATCTGGAACCGATTTTACATTTACAATGAGTCTACAATAACCAATTGCTTACTCCCTAGCCTATAGTTGCCTTAATGGAGGAAGGATAAAGCTCATAATCTGTGCAATATGCCACATTACAAAATGAAATGATTATTAATTTAGCAGTTCAAAATGCGTCTATTTTTCCTTTGGACAGGCTGAAGCAGTTCATTGTACAGGAAGAACAATGTAAAATATAACACACAAGTAGGAGTCAAGAGTTGCAGCTGTATGCTGAAAAACTGCTGATTTATCAAATACATCCCTTTGCTTTTAAGAAATCTGTGTTTCAACACTGTATGTGTGTGACTGATAAGCTCAACAATTCTGCCTCTGTGAGCAGTAGAGGTTTATTTGTTTGGTGCAGAACAAACAGCTGAAGACATTTGTCCACCCTAATCATATTGCTTAAATCAGTTCACCTGAAAGATAGACACTTCATGTATTCAGTCTGTCATTCTCAATTAACATAAGTGAAGAAAAAATTCCACAGGCAGATGGAATTTAGGAAAAAAAAAAACACCAAAAAAAGGAGAAACCAAAATAAAGTATAAGCATCCTGAGTATTTTACATACTTGTAAACATAGTTAAATTTTAGTACTTCAAAAAAGATTTTTGAATACTTTTTAGCCAAAACTGAAGTGGACTAGGAGCATTTGGCATACATACCCACTGGTAAACAGTAAGATTGCTCTATTTCCATATTCATATATATTCATATAATTATTTATTCAGCTCTTCAAGAACTCTTGGTTTTAAGGTAGCGCCATTTGTAGCTGTGGCAAATGAAATAATTTCTTCCCAAATGTCATTAACAGAATAATGATATTATTAGTACTACACACACTAGATGGCAAGGCTAACTTAAGACAACTGATGTGAAGCAGCAGACAAATGTAAGAATACTGTTATCTGAAATCTCACATTGCTGAATAGATGCCTATATTTTGCTCGATCATGATTTTACATAAGGAAAGCCAGTGATTTCCATATTCAAATAGATATATTGTCTTCTTATGATCAGGAATTCATCAATCATTCCTTTTGGGAATGTCAATAAGAATTTCTGAAGCAGACCATATTTGACAAAACGTAATTAGATTTTGCACTATTCAGAATAAATCAAATAACTCATACAGCAGTGCCTATGCAATAGAAATATCTGATTGAGCCCTTAGTAATTAAAAAAATAATAATAATGATATACACTACATAGTAATTTAACAATGGATGAAGGTTCGCAGACCTTGAAAACTACCCGTACAAAAAGAAATACTGAGTCCTGCTTTTATCCATTCTTGCATTCTCAGAAAAGGAAGGTTTACAGGGCTGAGGAGAAGGCTCTAGGTTTCTCATTAGTGTTGATTCTTGCAGAACAATTTCTGCTATATGACAAAAACAAGGCTGGGCCATTGCAGGTTCGTGGTACTAACAGAAATAAAAATTCTGTAAGAAATAAATAAAATGAATCAGCAGTGAAACCATATTCTGGCAAGTATTCACTTGGCAGAAGTTTGGGCAGGAAAATTAGCCACTTTCTCTCTTTAACATCGTCATGCTCCCAGGATAGCCACATATGGCAGTCTCAGCTCCCAGTGCCATTGCAGGAAACAGCTCTCAGGTATTTGTTGTGCCACAACTGCCAACATCTGCATTTGGTACCTGTGGTTAGGCAGACCTGAGCAGCTTAGGTAACTTCACAGCCTAAGGAAACTGAATAATTTATTAGGCTGTTGGTCAGCTGAATAATCTCCTGAATCCACTGATAGTGCAGTTATGGTTTCCTTTGGCAAAGAGTGTAGACACCAATAATCTAATAAAGACAGCTACATACAGGTATCAAAATGCAGGTGTCTCAACATTCAGCTAAGTTCTGTCTCTAAATTTAGGTGAGATAAATGCAAACATCAGAGAAAACCCACTTCCCTTCTTTGTAAAGGTTGAAGTCAGTCTTTCTGATGCCTTCTCAGTTGTATGATGGGGCTGTGCTGGGAAATTTGGGGGCAGAAAAGCATGTTTGTAAAAAGAGGATAGATCATGAACATATTTCTTACACTACTTAACTGTTATGTCCTTAGTTTCAGATTTGGGTATGACCCAGTTAGACAGTGAAACTACATGTTTCTCAGCAGGTACTGACTTATTTTAAATTTACATTTAACAAGGTACAGCAAGCAAAGCATTCACAAGCCCAGTGGGAAGCACAGTCTTGTTAGTTTTGCTTTTAAAGAGTACTTTTTCCTTTCTTTTCTTTTTTGTACTAAAGGACCATTGACCTCTAGGAAAGTCTCACGAATTTCCAAGAAGTCTTACTCAGCTGATGTCAATTGCCAGTTACAAGAATAAAACTCCCTCATGTTTATGTCTTTTTTACTGTGAAGTCTTTTCATGGAAAGGAAGCTAGTCCTTGTATTAACAAGGCACTCAAAATGTGGCCAGCCTGGTAAAGACAGTTTTAAACAAGGAAAAGTTCAGGAGAGATATGATGACCCAAAATCAAGGGAGGAAGTGAAGACCAGGTTGGCAAGGAAAGGACATGAGGTGATGGAGAGAGTGGAGACTTTGAAAACCATAAAGCCATGTTGAAGGAAACCAGCCCTGGGAAGTAGATGGAATAAATTATCCTGAAAACAGTTACAAAACATATGAAGGACAGACAAGAAAGTGATTGGGAGTAGTCAGAATGGATTTACGAAGGAGAAATAATTTTTGACCAACCTGATAGCCTTCTAAAACAAGATGAATGACTTGGTGGGTAAGCAGAGAGCAGTAGATATTGTTTATCTCAACTTTAGCAAGGTGTTTAAGACTGTGGCTCTCACAGAAAAACTGAGGAAGTACAAATTAGATGAATGGACACCTCCATGTGCATCCTCAGCAATTTTACAGATGATACAAATCTGAGAGGTGTGATTGATGCACCATATGCCATGTTATATCATGAACATACCAGTGGATGTGCCTCAGCAGGTTGAAGAAAAGAGCTGACAAGAATCTCCTGAAATTCAGTAAAGGGCAATGCAAAGTCCTGTATCTGGGCAGGAATAGTCCCAAGTACTTGTACAAGCTGGGGATGAACCAGGGACCTGCACAGAGAATGAGCTGATGGTCACTTCACAGGACTCTGCTCTGCACCCCTGGGGAAAAAAAAAAAAGATACAAAGAATCAATACTGGGCTTCATTAAGTAGTGTGTGATCAGCAGAGCAGGGGATGAGATCCTTCCCCTCTGCTCATCACTGGTGAGGCACACCCAGGGTCAAGTACAAGAGACACACACTGAAGTGAGTCCAGCTGAGAGCCATGGCAGTGCACAACCAACTGAAGCGTCTGGCACATGATTACAGGCTGGAGAGTCACAGCTTCCAGCTGTAGAAGTAAAGGTCCAGACAGAACCTTATCAATCTGTATGCATACTAGATGGGAGGAAATGAAGAAGATGGAGCCTGGACTCCTCTCAGTGATGCCCAGTGGAAGGACAACAGCCAAGTGGGCACAAACTGAAACACAGAATTCTATTTACACATAAAATACTGAAGACATTGAAACAGATTCTCTGAGAGGCTGTGAAGCCTCCATTCTTGTTGATATTCAAAACACAATGGAACACAAGCCTGAGTAGACATGAAGATTAATTTCATTAGGAGGACTTTCATTAAAGGAAGTACTTCTAAAGGTATAGTTAAAGCTAAAGAATTTTAAGAAGAGGAAAAATTCTAGAGAAACCAGAAAGGAGTAAAAGCTGAATTCATGACATTGATCGCCAGTGGGAAAGAACTGGGGGGAAGAGTTCATAGACTATATGGTCAGAAATTACTGAAAGTTTCCTTAAAATTATGTTGGCTTACATGAGAAAACTTGCAAGTAGCTCCCATGTGATAATACTTGAAAGCAAACAAGGTTAAATTTTAAAAGAAGAGCAATCCCATTGTAGGAATGTTTTGCTGGGGGATGAAAATGCTAAGGTGTCCAAACTTAAAAAAAAGTTTTAAAAAAATATTTCAAGCCCTTTATTTCTTTATTACCTAATTTTTTCCATAGCTTTTCTAAACTTTGAACTAGCTTTGAACCTGTGCCTGAAATATCTGTTTAAAATGCCAGTGTTGTAAGTTAAATTCAAATTTAATTCAGTTACATTTTGGGTTTATTTTGGCACTAATCCTAAAGTAATCAAAATGCCTAAATAGGATATTAAGGCCAATCTAAATAGAGGAAAAATCAGCAAGTTCTTTTCTGTGTTAACACAGTTATATTTTCACTGAAGTGAGATTCTAAAACAATAATTCATGATTATAAATCTCTGAAGATATCTAATTGTTGTCTGGGCCCTTTGTTGCTTATTTCCTAACAGGGGATTTTGTTTATTTGTTTCACTTATCTGAATCTATAATCATGACAGGAATGGTCTTCCAGCTCCTGCTTTTGGATTCCCAGCTTTGTGGGTATTGTACTCCTGCCTGCAGTATGTGGTGTCACATGCTGTGGGAGTTGGCCCACACACAAACTCAAATTCAATCTCAGGACAGGGCTCAGTTGGCTCCATTGCACTAATTAGATCCCTACTGACTGCCACAGAACCACAGAATGGGTAATAAGGCTGGAAGGGACCACTGGAAATCATCTAGTTCAGCCTCCCTCCTAAGCAGGGTCCTCCTGAACACCCTCACTGCACAGTTCATTGAACATGTTTATTAAGAAATTTTTTTATTATATTTCAAATACCTTCTGCATTGTTTGTGCTCAGACTTTTTTCATCTTCCAGCAGGTGTTGGTGGGGTTAAAAATGCCAACAAGTATCAAGGTCTGGGGTTAGGAGGTTCTCTTCAGTTACCTCAAAAAAGCTTCAGCTGCCTCCTCTTCCTGATAATCCATCCTAATCTAGTTTTTACACTCCCTCTGGAGTTTAATTTATTCTGCTTGCAGTGGATATTAGTATGTTAGAATGGCATGATAAATCACCTGGAGGTGCTTTTACTTCAACAGTGACTCTCACTAGGGTCTACATATTTAGTTTATCTTAGAAGTTTCTAACTTCTAGTCAGGTAAATTTTAGCTTCGGTAAAGTTGAATGTGATTAATTTAACCATGAGCACAGCAGGAAATAGATTATGGTACATTATGCTGCAAATGCACAGCTATTAATATTTTACAAGCTTTATTCTTTGTATTTATTTTCCATTATAGAATCATAGAATCTTTAAGATCAGAAAATACCTCCAAGAACAAGTCCAAGCTTTGATGGAAACCACAGAAAATATATATTATGTCACAGAAAAGGCTTATATCTAGGCTAAAGATTGGATTGATACAGTTTATTTTCTTTATCTTGAAAAAAGCTAAAAACAAAAAAGCACTTGAAGTGGGATTCATATACTCCCAGTTAGATATCAAAAAATTAGTTCCAACTCCAAGATTTTAAGCCTGATTTAGCCACATTTTGAATCATTTGTAGCCACAGTAGAGAACAGGTAGCTTCAGAATGCACCACGACACATGTCAAGGACAGATGAGATGAATTGCCCTCCAGAGCACTCAGCTCTTTCCATTGATGACAGGAGGAGCTAAGGGCTTAATGCAGATGTGTAATTTTTAGCTATCTTATCTTAAGTAAGATGAATCTCAACCTTCCAGCATGGTTTCTGCATGTTACCACAAATCCCTTTACCTGATGTCAGTTCTGCCATCCCTAAAGCAAGTGTAAAGAGTTTTAATTTAAAGAGCAGTTGGGATCTTTTGTATTCTAATGAGCTTACTGGTAGTCTTGGTAGGGTGAAGAAAATACTTTCCTTATGAAACAGCCTAGGTCCACAGCTTGTTTCTTTAGTGGGAGATTCACCAATGTCAGAACATCCTTCAGTTGACAGAACCAGACACTGGTTCTACATTGCTATGTAATTCCTCTGCTTATTACTGAAATCAACACCTGACATCAGATCAATGGAATCAGCTGGAAATGGCTTATTACCTAAGGCTTTAGAGAAGTTTCAAAATTAAGTGATTTTAAAAGATTCTTTTTAAAACTGAACTGCCTGGTGGCGAACAGCAGCACAGATCTGAATGCAGAGCTGTGGTCCTGCTGAGGTCCTTCAGAATCACTTACAAGTGCCCATTTCTGTAGCTTTTTCCTCCCACTAGATACTGTAGGATCTATGGCATCCATAACACAATTGAGGTAATGCTATAAGGAAACAGCATCAACATTTTTGCAATGCTTTTCATCAACAACTCTACCTTAATTGTTTTGTGAGGATTCCCTTACACATTGTTCTGGACATTGGCCATCTGCACGAGGTTGTCTTCCTTGCAGATGAGGCTTCTAAATATTTGAAAGCAGATGTAGGTTTTCCTCAGAAAAATGGTTTAATAAAACTAAACCTTGGTTTCATAAAGCCAGAAAGGGAAATCAAATGGGAAAACATTGGTTTTCTAAACAATCTCATTAAAAATGTCACTGTGGAGTTCAAATATTCCAAGAAATTGTTTTGTCACAGGTTTTATAAATTGTTCTCATAGACAAGCTTTCACCACTCTTCTATATAACCTGAAATATTCAGTTCATAACATGTAACTATAATTTAAAAAATCCTGCTATTTTCCACACCATTCTTATTGGAAAATGCATCATTACAATCCTATATCCCTTAAAATTTTAGTTTCTCTGGCAACTTGCTAAGGAGCTGAAATAACTGTAGCAGCAAAATAATTCCTTTCTTGATAAGGCAAAACAATAAAAGGAAAAAAAAAAGTAACAGTATAAAGAACTTTTCACTTCACTTTGGATTTTGGTACCATTATGCCCATTTCTCATATATTTGTTTACACTCTGCAGTTTCCCACAGATTGATTCACTGAGAGGAACACAGCCAGGATGGTACACAGAAAGTGTGTTAAGAGGAAAATCATTCAGAAAAGGGGGGTTATCCAGACGAGATTTGCCTAAAAATTACTCATAAAGTTTATCATTTTGCTGTATTTTTTAAAATTCAATTGACAATCAAGAAAAATAGGGTAAAATACAATTCACTTTTTTTAAGGAAGACGGGGTTAGTTGACACATTTTTTTATTTTTATTTCTTAAAGACAATGAAAGGACAACAGTGCAGCCAAAAAGGAAATGTTTTCATCTATCCTACTTTTTTTCCAACCAATTTGGTTTTTCTATTGCTAAGTCAGCCTTTCATTCAAATGCAGAAATGCAGCACATATCATGTGAGAAAGTTCTCACAAATTCAGAGGGGTTTTTTTTGGAAGGAATTAGGTTAACATTTAAAAACTTGTTAATGAGTCTTGGCTTATTCTTTTCTTCTGACAGCATGATATCATTAATGTCAGGATTTGGTCTGCCAGTTCCAGCACATATGGAAATAGGATGTTGCATATTTTGAGATACTAAGGCTTGTAGGTAAATCTTCCATCATTTATAGTTTGTGACTCAAAAGTCTGCATAATTGCAAGAAAATATGTAGTCAAGACAAAATTGATTTAAATTGCATGAACTTGAATTCATCCATTGGGATCCAAATATAAATTTAGATCAAATCATATTTTATGAGGAAAGCCTAACAGAGAGAGGGGAATTGGGTATTGGATGACATTGGGAAGAAAACTATAAATTTTACTTCTCAATACAGGGGAAGAAGAAAAAATGCAAAAAATAAATAGGTAAATGATTAAGTGAAAATATAATATATGGTTACTCTGTGAGGTTAATTGAACCAACTGGAATTTTTTACTACTGTCTGGTGTTGGGACATTCATGTTTTCCTGCTGATGTTATCAAGAAAGCTGTCAGCTAGACTTCATTTCACTGGAATCTAAGAGTTTATTAGTAGGAATAAAGCTCAAAACATTTCTTAAAAATATCTGAGAAAAGCAGAAATACATAATTTTAACTGATCAGCAATTTATATGAAGGTTTTTTTCTAATTTATACATATAGGACACACACAGAAAAAGTGTATCTGAAATGTAACAGCTTTGTAAAATTCAGTTCACCCTTTACTGAGTCCTTCATAGAGGTCCTCAGGAGTTCATGTGACATTTTCATAAGAGATGAATCATTCAAATTTATTCTATACAGTATAGATTCAATCTTTAACTATAACAAAAACCTGAAAATGCACAGGACATCAATCACTTTTCTGTGCCAAAATGCATTTCCATTTCAGATGGTCTCATTTCTGAAATGTGTTCCTGGTAGGACAGTGAAAGGACACTGGAAAACTTGCACATTTCTAAATATGGAGGCATCTTACTTGATAAATTTCACACAGTTTTTAAGGTATAAGATATTGCACTTAGGACTAGTTTTTTTTTCGTTTGGATTTTATTTTGGTTTAATTTTGCATAACTGCTGATTTTCATGAGACTTTCACAACTGAGTTTTTCTTCTGTGCTTTCAAACTTTACTAGAACGCACTTATTGGCTGACATATTCCCATGGTAGAGAAACTGGGTTTTCTTGAGTTCAGCAAAACTATAAGAAACATTTTTGGGTTTTCATCTTTTTTTGTTTCCCCCACATACACCAGGTCCATCAGGTGATCTACTTGATGCTCCCTTTGTGCAAACCTTTCCTCTCTTGTGGTCTTTGTCTATCACAGCCCCAACAAGACAAGCAATACTTTCTCTGGAAGTATCAGAATATCATGACAGTGCTCTTCAGGGAGTGACTGTTGTGGCCTCAATGGCAATAACCCAAAAGGCTGCAGCCTTTTCTTCTGAAGCTCACTGTGGGCCTGTAGAACACCCCAGGCACTTCTTGAACACTTGTTTTAGAGGAAAAAAGAGGAATAGCAGCTTTTGTAGGGATCTCCATTCTCAGTGATACTCAAAACTCAATTTTGTGATTCCCTGGGCAACCTGATCTAACTTCAAAGCTTGATCTGACTGCAGATTTGGCACTACTTTCATCAGAGGCTTGGACCAGATAACCTTTAAAGGTCCTTTCCAAACTAAGTTTTTCTTTGATAGTAAATATCGGTTGGATACTTTCTGTTCTATTTCTTAATTTTAAAAGGAAAAAGTACACCAAATGCAGATATTATTGCCTAAAATTATTCTTCATAATAAAACAATCCAACCCCACTTTTCTCATGTTATCTAACCAGTCACCATCTGCCTCTGGAGACTTATTTTTCTATATCTCCATTATGACCTTTTTCTGATAAAACAGGGAACAGAGGGTGTCTGAAGAGTCAGAGATATGTGAGGAAGACCAAATATGATTTAAGTCTGTGAGGCCAAGACTTCCAAGATTTCCTAGTCTCCAGAATAAATTTAAAAAACAATTCCAACACATTTCAACTCATTTTTGCTCATCAGCTCCTTGTTTCTCACAGCTTAAATTTCTCACCTCATCTCTGAGTACCAGACTAATTAAATTTAAATTACTTTGTGGGAATGGTCCATGCTATCCCTATGGGCTTGAGCCATGTCTAGCAGCAGTTAAAATCTCATCAAGAGCCATGCTGACAAACTTACAGCTCAGATAAATCTCCCAATGCTCAAACCCATGCACCTGCCCTGCTTAATTTACCAACATAAGTATAGTTTAGTAGTCCCAGTTATGATATTTAAAGTATAACCAGGCAAAAGCAAAACCAGGAGTAATATATCTGAAAATACAATAACAAATCATCTTTGCATATTGATTCCTCTGAGTTCATCTTCTATGCCATCAATACTAAATCTCAAAAGTGGAGGCAAGAGGGAAGCCTGGACATGTTCCACTCCTGCCTTCCACTGCTTCCAAGCTGGGGAGTTAATGCCTGCAATTCTAATCAGCTAATTAAAACACAAATGAGTAGTCTGAAGGGGTTAGTCTTGCATTCAAAGAAAATAAGCTACCCTTGTTAATAGCTTATTTTATATATACATATAAACTGACCTGAAAAACTAAAATATTTGATAAAAGGAGCAAGGGCAATATTTTTTTCCTAGATGAAAAATTTATTGAGCTGTAAAATAAGTGTGTTTCCTTTTCTTTCTTCCTCTTCAAGGTCGTATCATCCTGAACATGAATAATACTTATTTTTTTATTATAAATGTTGCATATTCTTTTTTTGCTACAAGATGCAAGATTTCCAAAATTCCTTTATTCTTGAACTTAAAAAAGATGCAAAAAGGTACTTAGAGCACTTTATTTTAAAGTAATAAAAATTACTTGTTTGTGTTTTAAAATCCTCTTTTATGTGCTTAAAGAAAAGAAAATAGACAATAAACAAAAATTGACCATGTAGTGCTGATATTTCTGGACTTCACCTATTCACTTTAGAGGTTGCAAAATAGTATGAGTATCCAATTAAGGTTTGGAAACATCTTTTCTAACGTCATCTAAACAAGCACATTCTCTCACTTTATATGAAATGTGTTTGAAAGACAGCACACAGGACACCGTCCATAACACAAATATTTCAGTGTCATTGTAGTCACGCATTTCCATATTTTCACAAGGTTTTCTGCTTTTCCTGAGAGCCTTGTGGTACTTCAGAACTCAGAACCTGTTGACAAGTGAAAATTTTAGTTTTAAGTACAGTTTCGATGTCAAAAATGTCTGTGTAAACCTGGCACCTGTGAACTTGGACAAAACCTCCTCAGAATGCATGGAGACTGACATTTGCTACATCCAAGAATCCCAGGGGAAAATCCTCTTTGTTCAAATACAGCAGGTAAAATACAGCTAGAGTTAAAAAAATTCTGGTATTTTAGTTGATGAGAAATTATTAACAATTCTTTGTCAGTTAATGCAAATTTAACTAGCGTGAGAAAATCTAGAATAAGTACTGAAATATTTCATTTGTTTTCTGTAGCAGCTTGCCCTGCAAGGGTTTCTGGTGGCAGTGACACTTAATGAACCAAGACTTGCATTCTACATTAGGGATCCTTTGATGTAATGAGAAAAGGTAGTATCTTTGGAGCTCGTTTCCTTCATTCAAATAAAGAGCTAAAAAGGTGCATAACCAAGATGAAATATTTGCTTAGCCAAGCACACACTACATTATTGTAACACTTCTGTTTACTTAATGAAAAACAGAAAAACAAAAAGCATCAAACAATCTGCTGATTTTGCTGCTGAAGCTAAATCACCCAAACAGGTGACAATCACAGCTTGACTTTGCTACAGGATGCAGAGCAATTTGAGTACCTACAGTGATTCCAGTAAGATGCTTCCTTCACATCTTATTGTCACCATGCATTATTTGTTTGCTGTTTTTTTTGCCCTCTTCACTTAATCAGACTAAACACCAATGGCAAGATGGTTAGATTTACAGTAAGATGTAATAGCACTTTCTGAAAAAACTTTAGCCCAGAAGAATCAAATAACCTACTGTGAAGACAGATTTCTCAAAGCAAGCAAGATGCTGTTAAATGTGCTGTCTCAATAAATCCTCACACTTCACACCCTCAAAGGTGAAGTTGTTATTTTCTAAAAATTGAAAAAAAATAGTTTGACTTGATCCTCAACTTTTGATCTTCATTGTTGCAGTTTAATTTCCAGAATTTGGCAGAAAAAGCTTGGCTGGACCTCAGAAACTTCCATGAAACTTCCATATTAGGTTAGACTTTTATATCATGTTTTTCTGTGAGATTTTGTTCATCTCTTTTTTCCACTGTATAGCCCTTTCTAAAAAACAAAACTGAAACCAAAACCAAATCCAAAACAAAAACAAACAACCAAAACCCATCCACAAGTACCAAAACTGAGATATGACTGCTGTCAGGTACTGTCAATGTTGAAAGCATTTGACTTGACTCAAGCATAACCCAAATTATGGTTTTGCATTACTGGGAGATTTGATATTCAATATTCAATTAATTGTGGCTCACCTCTACCAGACAAAAATCTCTAGACTCTAATTTATGAAATTTATACCACTGAAAAAACATTGTTTTTTACAAAATTTCCAAGCCTCCTGACCACTCAAGAGTCTGTGTCCATAACAGGAATCTATGTGACATAACAGGTATACATTTCAGAATCAGCAAAAATAGTAAACTTTGAAAGAAATATGTAATGACTGAATCAACAACATTGCATATATGCATGCATTCTCCTTACTGTATATCCAGAAAGCATAGAGCTAGAAAACTAGGGTAAATTCACAACTTTGCCTAGTGAGCTTTACTATAAATCCCGTTACTGGGTTTACATTTCATGAATATCACTCGTTCTTCTAATTAGTTAACTTTTCTCAAGCTCTTATCAAGTCTGCACTGTGTTTTTCATGTCAACATCCCTACTTGTTGAATTTTCAATTTCCCATTTCCCACGACAGTCTTTATGTTCAGGTGAAATTTCTAATTCACCATAAAAGCAACACACATATTCCCTAAATGCCTCTTCTCTCTTGTATTTCCAAAAACTTGACAGAAATAACATTGAAAGTACATTTACCCCACCATTTTCATGCTAATAGTATTGGTTTGTTTCCTTATCTTCCCCTATTTGCACTTTGTCATCACCTGCCTTGTTTTATATATGTAGATTGAGTCTGCAGTGCAATATGACAACAGAATTTGCTCTTTGTCACCTCAGGTTTGCACATATTTATAAACTTGTTTGTTTCTCAGCAACAAACCCCAGCTTTTCTATTACCAAAATAAAACCACTTTCCTGAGTAATAGAAGCACACAACCATCATTTTTCTCTCAGCATTTGAGCTGTTTTATTTGTTCTGTAGCCAGAATTCCCTAACAACAGTCCCCAAAAGTTGTTCTGTCTTTGACATTGACTGATCTTCTGCAATGGAGTCCCTCTTCACATCATCACAGTCATCAGAAGCTCTCCTTGCTCAAACACCTAGCACGTTTTGGTCAACATGATCTATTATTCCCACATTTAGGCTGACAGGCAAGACTCAACAAAAAGCTACAAATAAGGTCCCTGTAGCAGCACGATATAGAATATATTCTTGTAACTTTCTGGCCTACATGGAGCATTGGGTTCCAAAATCCAGTCAAGAAGTTACAGAAGTTTGAACAATACAAAGAAATCGGTTCAGGAAACTGAATCTTCCCACTTTTACTGAATTGCACTATATCTACTGTCTCATGAAAAGAGACAATTACTTCAACCTGTAGTGTTTGATTTGTCTGCCAATGCCCCAAAAAATCTAACAGTTCACTGAACAGTTCTGCTGGATCAGAGGGTGGCTCAACTGACTTGTTCAGGGAGACACCCCAACAGTGTGAGGGAGATCCCTCAGCAAGTCCCCTCAACTTTACATCCCCTCAGTGGTCTTTCTTTTCATTGAGTATGTTCCCCTCTGCCAGTAACACTCACACCAACAGTTTATGGACCGTTGGACTCACACCAACAGTTTATGGAATATCAATTTATTAATATAAAATTGTAATAGGCTTAGGCTCGAGGACTGTCAGTGACAGTACCTGATAGCAAAAACATATCCAAAGCAACACACAGACAAGCTGTAATCCTCAATAAAAGCATTCAGCACATGCAGTGTAGTTCTTACTCAATAGGCATCCCGGTGGGGGGAGAAGACAGGGTGAGGTCCTTGACTGATCCCAGCAGTAACAATGGAGTTTTCCCTAAATTCTCCCCATTCTCTACTCACTTTTATACCATTTCTTTGTGTTTAGATAGAGCTTGTGTGACTCTAGTCATACATACCTTTGTTCAGGATTAGTGTAAAATTCTCTTGCTTTGCTTTGAAAGATACAGTCAATAAAATCCAGAGCACACACCCAGTGAGGAGTAGCTGTGTCTCAGAGGAGGTACCTTTGGGATGGAGGTGTGTGTTAATATTACAATTAGGTTGTAATGATCCAAGTTCATCAGAGGAGAGCATTTCCCCACAGCTGTTGGCTCAGCAGCAGAACACTTCCTCCTCTCTCCCCTGGCTGACAGGTGCCCTATGGTTTTTCAGCTGCAAAGTACCACTGAATTCCCCTCCCTGAGAGGATTTCAGCAGACCCTGGTTGTGGTGTCTCTGCTCTGCTCCACCTCACTTCCCTCTCCCTTAGCAGGGAATCTGCATTGGCTGCAGATTTTGGGTGTGGGGAACCATCCTAGAATAGGTTTCCAGAGTGCTGACCACATTCCATTCAGGGAGTAACAACCATTATAACTTCTATTATGATGCGGATATAACATCACAGTTTCCTCTTGTTTTACCCCAGCCATCCTTCCACATTCACAATTTAGAAATCATATAACTCAAATCCTGAGGTTAGAGATTTCCTACAAAATCTGTTAGATTTCAAGTACTGTATGTTGGTACTTCCAGTTGTCTTCTTTTTGAGATAGAAATAATCTTTTCAAATTGTATTTTAATACAAGCTAATGGAATGGTAGTCTGGTTTGCAAAATAGACTACTAGACAATGTGAGTATGTAAACCTAAATAAATAAGGATGTGGGTTTTGGTCAGTCCAACATTCAGAAGGCATTTTCCTAATAAATGAATGAATGAAAAACAATTTTTATGGTAATTTAAATGGTAAGGAAAACACTGATTAGCTGAAATGTAATAATTTAAATGCCATAAAAAAATCTGTGAAGGGACTCCATGTTCCTGAATTTCAATTCATAATCAGTTCAGCAGCAGCACCTAAAAAAGTTCTGTAGCACAAATGTCAGAACATTTGTAACCACAAATGTACCATGGATAATCGCATTTGGCCTCCAAGATTAAACCTGGATGTCTCATAGGACTGCTTTAAATACATGGCAAGGTAGGAATGAGACTGCTCTGTTACTGCTTTTTGATAAACAGAAATTCAGCTCAGCTCCCTGCTGAGGCAGACATCTTTAGAATTCATAACTGTTTGAATTTCAAACAGTTTTATTCACCTGCCTCTAAAATGTTGAAAACTGTTGATTTGAAATAGCTTATTTAAAATATGACTTTGCCAAATATTTTTCTCTGATATCAGCAAGGCAGAGAAAGGAAAGTAATTTCTACTGTACTGGGTGAAATCTCCATTTTTTTATTTGATTCTTTTGATGAAATGTCATCAAAACACTTATCCTTTGGAATTTGCCAAGTCAAAATTAATGGAGATCAATTTAATCAAACTAGGTATTCCTTTTACCATATGCAGTGTTTTTGTCAATAGCTAAGAACTTCATCAGTATCTACAAGCTTAAGAATAATGTAAAAAAGTAAAACCAGAAGGAATGTCACATTCAAAACCTGTAAATAACATAGTTATTAGCAAAAAATATGCATTTGTAGTTCTGGCAGATATAGTAATAGCAGAAATTTGAGTATGGTAGCTCAGGAGAATCTCCAGCTAATGAACAAATGTTTTGTAATGCTGGGCATTTAACAACCACCCTGTCCATTTCTATTCTATCACAATTTATTCTGAACACTAACTATTAAAAAAAAAAAGCAGCTTAAAAATGTAATAAAGTGTAAAGGGCAGAAAAGATATGATACTTTTATATTCTGGAGCCCTTGGCAATAATGATCAATGTTTTGAGTTTTACTTCTGAACCAGAATCTGACCCTGCATAAGAAATCTGCCTGACATTGACCCCAGACCTTAAAATTATTTCCCACAGATTAAACCTCACTGTTGTCTATGTTAAATGAAATTATGCAGTTCCAAATAATCCAAACCAAGGCAACATTTTTGTGTTTCTAAAAGTCATAGGTTAACAACTGAATCAGAAGAATAAAAATACATGAAAGAATGCCAGTTCCAGGGAGTGGTCAAATACCTTGAGGACAGTAACAACCTCTACTGCCTTTTCAAGAGACTCCTTCTGAAGTGCTTTGTCCAGGTCTATGGCCTCCAACATAACAAATGCATGAACTTGCTGGAACAAGTCTGGTGGAGGTTGATGATGATGGTGATCAGACCTGCTGGTGCAGATGAAGGCAGACTGAAAGGGCTGGGGTTGTTCAGCCTGGAGAAAAGATGGTTCCAGGGAGAGTTTAGAGCACCTTCCAGTACCTAAAGGGTTACAAGAGAGACAGAGAGGGTTTTTTTATAAGGATATGAAGTGATAGAGAGGAAGAAATTATTTCCAGTCAGAATGGTGAGACAATGGAAGAGGTTTTCCAGAGAAATTGTGGATGCCCCATCCCTGGAATTGTTCAAGGCCAGGTTGCACGGGGCTCTGAGCAATCTGGAGTAGTGGAAGGTGTCCCTGCCTGTGGCACAGGGTTGGAATAGATTATCTTTAAGGTCTCTTCGAATCCAAACTATTCTGTGATTCTATGAGATTGAACCAAAAGGCAGGAAAACAGAACGGAAAGATGCTGGAAGGAGAAAATATTATTATAAAAATACTGTGGGTTACTTACAGAGTATGGCTAGGAAAAACCTTTATATTCATGTATTTGCCTTATTATTAGGAGTTTTCACACTCATCAAGGACTTCATGCTCCAAAATATTATTTTGGCCTAAATCTGTCACTCATGTGAAGAACTTGTAATGCCTTTTAGCACATCTCCAAATAGCTTTCAATAACGTTTTCACTTTCTGTCAGCAGCCATGAAAAGCATAGTTATTTTGGAGATTACTGTGGGCATTATGCAGCCACTCTTTTGGGTTAAGTACTGTGCCATGGCAGTCAGCTTTCCAGCATCAGCTGCTATTGGACAAAGTAAGACAGAGACAATTCTCTGGTGGTAAGGCTTGCTGGCACGACTTACACAGGACAGTCAGCCTTACAGACACACAGCTCTGCATCCTGGAAAGGTGCCTGGGTCTGGGCTAAGTCCTCTCAGATCAGTATCATCCATGTTCTCTTTATTTCTCACAGTTCCTAAAGGGGTTTTTTAGAAGTGCTTGCAGTTTGGAAAGTGGTTCCTTAGGAGGCTGACTTTACTGGTTTTTTGCATGAAGCTATTGGGATGAGCAGAAATTCACACTGTGTGAAAAGTAAGGGTTACTGCCCAGGAGAAGATTGACCACCTTCTGAATGGTTTCTGAAGAGCACATGGTACTAAAGGTAAAATAAGTCGTGCTGGTGCACTCAGGAAAAGAATACAGTAATTCACTTCTTTGAAAATGTGAAAAAGCAGTCAAAGTTGAATTTGCACTTCATTCCATAACTCTAAATAATAAAAATAACGAAAAAAATCTTCCTTAAGTATTCAATTGCTTTCCATTTATTTTTGTTAATCCAGGACATGGTTTAGAAATGATATTAGAGACATTTGAGCACTGGTTGTCTTCAAGTGAATACAACAGTTGTGAGAAAGATTGTTCCTTCTCTCTCTCTCTTTTTTTTTTTTTTTCCTAAAGGTTAAAAAGAGAGAAAATAGACCACAAATGGTCTTATATTGAAATGCTTAAAATATAAATTTTGTAGTTTGGTAGGACATACTGAGTCCTTGATTAGTATGATTGTTAGCAATGTAACAAATAACTGAGTCTTTAAAAATAGATGAAATAACAATAACTATAGGAAAGAGCATGTGATGAAGGAACAAGGATCAGGCTTATTTAGGCTGATAATGAGTTTTTCTTTTAACTAGAATTCTACAGTCATATGTGAGCCCAGATCTCCTGATGGAAATGTTGTAACTGAGATTTGCAAAGAGAACTTAAAAATAAAGACACAGAATATACAAATAACAAACAAATAAAAAGCTCAACCACCACAACAGCAAACTTAGAACCTCTTCAGCAGAAAAATTAGCATGTGATGTTCAAAAGCAAAAAGCAACTGTCTGACACCATGGATGTTATAAAATATCTGTAGATTTACAGTTAAGATTTTTGAGATGAAAAATAAATAGATTCACTGTCAGTTTGAAAACAACAAATATCACAGCTCAGTTTGATTCCTGGCATTGGAAAAAGCTGTAAGAACCCAGTGGATACAACACTTTGCAGGAGCCAGCATAACATACACAGCAGGGATGGAGAGGATGGTAACAGCATCTCTGGATTGGATGAGTTCCTGATGAAATCATTGGATAATATTACAGGAGAAGGTGAACAGAGCATCAGCCTGAAGCAAACAGGATATTTAATTGTTTTTCAGTCAGGCAAAATTAGGTAAGCAAGTATGATATCTTAATTAGAAATAACAAAAATGAAAGGAAAACAATAGGAAATCAAGATGAGTCAAGGAACTGTAGCTTATATTGGTTAGCTTGGGGACTTTCCTATTGGGCTGAAATACCTTTTGTTTTGTGTCTTGTAACATATAAAAGGTAATTCAGAAAATCAGACCGCTCATATTTGTTCCTAATTGGGATTAATTAAAAAAAAAATTCTTGATATTGCTTTCAATTTAGAATTTGTTTCTCAATTATTTCCAAATGTTAGAAAAAGAAAAAGAAAGGAATCTATTTCAGCAGAGCAATGCAGTGGCTTTGACTGATTGTCCACCTTGCCAGAAGCACTTTCTGATCAGTTTTCTACTGGTTATATTTAACCCATACACCTTTGGGAGTGTAGCATTCTCAGTGTTATTTTTCACCCTCCTTTACAAGACTGTGTGTTGTTTGCCAGAAGCTCCTGTTTCACAAATGCTATTTCATGTTAATCCACAGGGACATTGAAAAACTAGCCAACAAATACTAAAAATTGCATGCATTCAAACTGGAGACAAATAAAGTCATCTTTTCTTCTACTGTAGCTACTAGTATACAATTTTTCTCTTATTGTCACCAGTGCAAATTGTTTGTGGCTCTATTGAATTCAGTTTAATCCCTCTGGAATTACATCAATGCAACAGAAAACCTGTTATACTCCACTTAATATATCCTGCACTTTGATTTCTGTGAAGTACAATGTTTTTAACACTCTCAGAAATCTTAGGGGGTCCATTCATTTATGTGCATTATGTAGCAGCTTGTGAAAAGCTAAAAATACTGAGCATTACAGCTAAAGGTAACCAGTGAGTGCAGGGCTGCATCCTGCAGTCAGCTCAAGACCAAAGATCCGGCGTTCTTAAAACACATTGCAGGATTCTTACAGATTGAGGAAAAGTAGATCTGCCTTTGGAAGGCCATATTTTTCTTCTAAACCATAATCACTTCTGCCCCACAATAATTATGAATTAGTCATCCTCATTTTATTGAAACATGAGCTGCCTTGGCATGCCAGCAGCTTCACACCAGCTAACTTCGCTTGTTTCTTGACCCTTTGCCTGAGTACTGAATCCCACAGCTCACACATGGTTACAGAACTTTTTGTGAGCATGTCAGGAGCCCTGCTGGAGAGGCAGTTTAGTTTCAGACACACAATTCTGTACAAACAGCTCTGCTCCTTGTTCCTGTCTGCAGTACAGTACTGAGCAACACACTCGAGACACGTCCTAGGCTGGTTGTGTATCAGCCTTGTGCTGGTGCTCAGTCAATCCCTTTGTTGTCAGGAGAAAGAGAAATCAAGCAGCATTCAGGAAAGCAACAGTGTGCATTCTGCATTGATTTTTAAATGCCCAATATTTTGCTTAGATGAGAGGATAACCACAGTTTGTACAGCCCACTAATCAATAGTATCAGAGAAGGTGTTGACTTAAATACAAATGTGTATGTTTAAGCTCTCAGAAGCCTTGGGAGACAGTCTCACCTTTGGTAGAGATAACAGTGAGCTGGAACTCAAAGGCTAGTTATTTTCCATTTGCCCTTGATTTGATGAATTACAATGTCATTTAGCAGCATACAGATTTATGAATTGTTGCTTGACTCACTCATCTAATGCTATTAATTTGTATTGATAAGTGAAATGTTCACATACCTCTCAGCCTTAGGATAGAGAACCTTGAAATGATAATGATACCTCAGGCTACATTTTCATTGAGAGCTGGAGATGTGGTGTCCATTGTTCTTTGTCTTTGCTTACTGTATAAAACCCGTGTAACTACAAGGGTGTCTTAGCAACAGCAGGTTCTCTCCTGCTCTTTGCAGACAGAAACATCCTGAGAAGTGAGACAGGCAGCAGAGCAGGAGAGCTTAGAGCAGGCTGGCTGAGTGGTGTCCCATGACCCCTGCAAACTGATGCCAGCTCTGAAGTGTGTGCTTCTCAACTCTCTTACAAGAGGACAATTGTATGCTGATGCTGACCTCACAATTAGCTGGTATCCCTTGTTTGCACTATCATAAATCTACAAATCCAGTGAGAAATTTTCTCTGAAACATTTCCTTCCTTCTTTCCTTCCTTCTTTCCTTCCTTCTTTCCTTCCTTCTTTCTTTCCTTCTTTCCTTCTTTCCTTCTTTCCTTCCTTCCTTCCTTCCCCTCCCAGCCCATCCCTCCATTCCTGGTTACCTCTAATTGGAGCTCTTCTGAGGTATCGTTTTCATCTGTACTGGCAGGCAGTCTCCTGCAGCCAGAACTTTTACAGCCATTTTTTCTCTTTCAGCTTTTAGTTTCACGTTGTTATCACTATATCACCCAGCAAAAAACCTGCTTTTCCAAGTTTCTCATTCTCTCAGAAGGTCCACATCAGATACACATTGGCATGAACCGCTTTGTACTTAGAAATTTGGTTTCCTAATACAGTAGAAAAGTTCTGGAGTTAGATGACAAAGGATAAACATACAATGCAGTACAGGTGATGTGTTCATGTATTGTGCAGAAACAAGAATCAGTGACATGATCAGATAACTTGAAAAGTTATCCTGCCATCACCTGCACTTTGGCAGGTACAGCCCAGAACAAAGCATGTTTGCTTCTCAGAACCTATCACATTTCCCCATCTCACTTCTCTCAAAGAAAATATTGGTATAGAGAAAAGTGAGGCCATAGCAGGAGCTAAGGCTAGACAAGAAAAAAGCTAATTTTTGTGACTGGTGAATGAAAGATGTGTTGGCCTACTACAAGCAGCCTGAGTGTTAATTACTGAAAGAAAAATCAAAATAATCTTATTTCCATGCCCATTATTCAGCCTGGTTACCATTCATTTTGTGTTTTGTGTAGTAATTCCTATGACAAATGAAATTATGAGAGAATCCTTCAGGGAAATGAGCTGGCCAGTTTTATTATTTTGAATACTACAAGCAAAGTTACTATTTTAAAGTAAAGTCTAATATTATGTAAAGAGGAAGGGAGGTGAGAAAAAAAATATTTGAAATTTATGTAAACTTCCAATATTGCAGGTAAATTTGAAAAAGTAAATATAAAATACATATATAAAATACATCTAAAATATAAAAATGGAAATTTAAATAAATATATTAATATAAGACAATTACTATAACAATAAATCTAACAATAATATAATATGAAATAATATATAGAATATATATATTTTATACATATATAATACATATATAAGTGTAACTGATCAGGCATGTGTTCTTGGGAATTAAATTTATTGACAGAAAAAAAAGTGATGATATTATATTAGTAACATGATGCTAAAAATAGATATAAAGCAGGAGATATAAGAATGCCTAAGTGTGTTTACTCAAACCTATGAGCCTCATGGCTACATAACCCTTCAGAATGCCAGACCAAGTCCCAGTCTTCACTGCCACTCCATAGAAGGTTTTCCTCCTAGTTTAAGCTATTTTTCAAGGCTGCTTTCACAGCCAGCCAGTGTTGGTGGAGTAGCCATTCCTGGAAATGTTAAAAAAATAAGTAGATGTGTCATTACACAATACAATTTAGCAGGCATGGTGGTATTCATTCAAAGATTAGATTTGATGATCCTGGAGGCTTTTTTCCAACCTTAGCAATTCTATGATCTATGAGTATCCTATGCTTCCATAAATAGAAAAATAAAATCTGAAGAGTTTATATTCTCAAAATTGAATATAGACTGAAGAGATGGCAGATGTAACTAGCTCTCAGGGAAAAAAAAATTCAGAAAAAGGAAAAAATGTGATTAATTCATATGCATATCATATTAGAAGCATTTTTTAGCATATTCAGCCTTGAAAAAAAATACAAAGAGGTTTTGTAGAAGTCTTTTAATTGTCACTGCACAGCCAGCCATGATGTGAGCAGTGTGTGCATTGCAACACTCCCTCTCTGGCACGGTGCCTTATCCAGGGTATTGAGTGAAGGCAACTTCTGGCTAATGTACCAGTCCAGATTATCTCCTTCCAGACAACAGGCTGCAAGCACATTAGCATTTGGTTTGGAATAATAGCAAGGTCAGGAAGCCAACCACCTTTATTTCATATTAATTCAGTTAACGTAGCAGTTTTCATATATTCAGACTAGGTTGATTTTGAAGGCTACTATACCACAGACTCTACTTCAGCTACACATCAAATAAGCTCCAAATCCCAAAGAAAACAGAAGGATTTGAACTCGTGGTTGATAAGTTAAGTCAGTTCTCATCCACGTGCTTCTGAGAATGTTTGGTTCCAATTAAATTAATCCTGAATTAATCCCTGCATACTATATTTAGTGTAGATGTCTCCTGCTGCCTCACTCTTCTGATCTTCTCCTACTGTACCAAAGCAATTCCTACTGTAGGCATAGCCAGAGATGATTCTGGTATCACTCAAAACGTTGTCTAAGCCATTCTTTCTTTTAGAGTAGGACCAACTATATCTAGGTGATTTCTGGCAGAATCCATTCAATATATTCCTGACAAATCTACAGTTTTCCTTGAGCTTGTCTTCTTCCTGATTTCTGTTATTCTCCCTATTTTTGTTACCTGCAAACCAAGTCACTGCCAAATTCAAATCCATTATTTCCATCATGCACATGAAAAACAAATTATTCACCTCCTCTTTATTGATGGTTTCAAAAAATTCTTGAAAATTGTTGGCATGCCTGGCTCCCCAGCAGATTTTGTCTTGTTACCTGCACAATCCCAGTCTGTGTAATCTTCCTTAATATAAACAGTTTTAGAAGAAAGACACCAAGAGATGGAAGAGTTGAACCTATTTGTCTAAGATCCAATGGTTTGATAACAAGGCTGTCCTTCTTTCCTGAAATGGTGACTGCCTCGTCATTGTGTTCAGATTACAAGTAACTTTAATTTTTTATGTGAAAAATTTCTTCACCTTCACAGGAAGCATTTATAATCAAAATATTCATTTGCTAAGTAATTCTTTAGGGGTGGTTGGGTTTGGTTTTTTATGGTCCCAAGTTAACCTGGAGAAGGATCTGGAGAGTAAGTCATATGAGGAGCAGTTGAGGGAATTGAGGTTGGGGTTGCTTAGCTCGGAGAAAAGGAGGCTCAGGGGTGCCCTGATTACTCTCTACAACTATCTGAAAGGAGGTTTTAACCAGGTGGGGTCAACCTCTTCTCCCAGTAAATGAAAATAAACCAAAAATCCCCAAACTAACAAAAGTCCCAAACCAACCAACCAACCAACCAACCAACCAACCAACCAACCAATCAAAAATCCCAAACAAACAACCCCAACACATAATATTTGAACAGAAAAACAGAAACTAAAACAATGTCTTGTTACTTAGATGACAAGGGGTTTAGTTTTCAATTAGAAAGCATTTAAGTTTTGCAAAAGTCTCAATATTAACATTTTTTTTTTATTAAAACAGAAAGCTCTGGATTCTAATCTGGTTCTTCCAAATTGCAGCTTGGCCAGCCATTCATATTCCCTGCCGTTTGTCAGTTCTCAAAGTTTGACCAGATGTGAAAATAGATTGGAGACAGCTCCCAAACTCTGAAATATAAAAGAGGAGTTACAATTGAGAACATCAAAGTGCAGTACCTAGAGTTTGAACTTCAAATTTCAAAACCATTTACTAATTAAATTATGTTTCAATAGCTAAATGAAGCATCTCGTCAGTTAAAAACAGATGAGAACATAGGGTATTCTAGATATAAAAAGTCCATTGCAATTGGAACAAGCACAGCAGGGATAAATGTGATGCCCAAAGACAACCAATCAGAGTATTTGAAGAATTAAAATAATCTGGAAGCATGTGTGCTCATGTAAACTAAGCATATAACAGCCAATGGTTTCTAAATTCTGCATTTTTTTGTCTTCTGTTTCAAAGGTTTAAATATACTAAGAAAAATGGACATTTATTAAGCTATATGCTGACTGGGTTTATTTTTTTCAGTCCAGAAGACCAAAAAAGTCCTTTTGGATGGAGGACATTCTCACAGTTTCTCTGGTGGTTCACATTTTCTGGCCCAATCTCAGTGCTCAACAGTCAAGTCCAGATGGGGAGACCCCTTTGTGAGCTGCATGATACCCCATTAAATATTCTTTTTGAGCAAGCATCCCAAAGTGCACATCTATATGAGCTGCCCTCCTGTTTTGCAATCCAAATCTCTCAGGGAGCATTGGCAGGGATGGCTCAGGCACACATCACTGATCATACCAGAGTACACATGGCAATTCCAGCAACAGCCTGCACTCCCTACCTGTGGAGCTGCTTTCTGTCATTGTCTGATATAGGATCTTTTCCTGTATCATGGCTGAAGATCCTCAGTATGTGCCATTTCCATTGGCCCCTGACCAGGAAAGGATCACAGAATCATAGAATTTATAAGGTTGGAAAACACCTCTAGGATCATTGAGTCCAGCCGGTGTAGATAAGACACTGACCTGTGACTCATCAGGTCAGAAAAGCAGGGTACTCTGATCTGTGATAAGTGTCCTGTGCCTTATTTAGTTTTATGGTTTGGGATAAATCAGTGCTTTGGGGGCTGTTAGGTTGTGTGGCTTTGTGCTGACCCAGAAGTCGATCAGGAAGCAGACAGTGACTCAGACATTGTCTCATCAGCATCCTCCTGGGTCTGAGGAACAGTCCCCACAGGAGCACCTCCATTCCCAGCAGGACTGTTTCCTGTGCAGAGGGGAAGATGTAGAGACAAGGTGTGCAGAAATCATGTTTCCCCAAAGCAAAATGTAGGTAGCACATGCAATCACGGAGGGGATCTATTTCTGCATTTGCCTGTGCAAATTAAGCCCCAAGTTCTTTTCATTCCCTTTCTCTTCTATTAGAATTGTTGGTAATTACTCTGATGTTTGCCTCTTATGATATCATCATTTCTGCCTGACACTTCTGTAGGGCTAAAAGGTTTAAGAAACTCAAATCTGTGTAAAAATTATGGGATTTCTTCCTACTTGGCAGGTCCATAAATTTGTGTCATTCCATCCCCTCCTGGAATCTCTAACCCCCAAGGAGTTAAATATGGCATTTCAAATCAGTTTAATTACTGCTAAAAATGAGAGAAAAGGGGTGAGGATAGAGCTCATGTTGAAATTTTTTTCAGTGCACTTAGACTGAATTTCTATTCTATTTTTACTGAGTCTTTTTTTTTTCTGCTTCAGCTTCTTATAATTATAAGGCTTTTTGCTAGGCATAAATAAGTGTTCTTGGTACACATGGGAACAGCTCTGTGTGAGAATAACTGACATTCAAGGGCTTCAACATTTTCTTTTTTGCTACCAATTCAAAGACATATTGCCATCCAGTTTAGCACAATTAAACACCAACACTAAGGTCTGAATGTAGTGGATTAACAAAACTGCTTCTAACCAGGGTTCAGTCACAGCTCTATTGCATTTGTCCTATGTACCCACACAGTCAAGTCTCATTTTTCAGCATTTTTACTTACTTGAGCACTGAAATGAACTTTAGAAACTACACTAACAGAACACTGTCTAGCCAGGCCTGTTCCATTTTGTTCTTTCTTATTGAATTGAGCCTCAAAATTGACAGTTGCATAAGAATATGTGACTAGACTGTCACAGAGCAGAATCCTGTTTGGTATGCATCTCACATCTTCCCCAGGCTTTCTATCACTTGGTGCTGACAGCATGAATGGATACAGAGATTTACTGGCTGACACTGCAAAGTTGCCATTGTCAAGGGAGGCAGACATCCTAATGATGTGCAGCATTGCTGAACCTAAAAGGGAGAAGGGAGGAAGAAAAAGAGGCATTGTTTCCATGGCTACACAATACTACTTCTTGCACACCTCTTCTTCTCACAGCCTTGCCATCTGTGTCCATTCTGCAGATAGCAGTTATGTCTCATTAAAATATTTAATGACTCCCAAGCTGTTAATTAGTGAAGGTTCAAATAGGATAGTGCCTTGCTGCAAACACTACTCGTACAGTAATCTTGAAAAATATTATATCAAGCAAATGATACCTCTATGTGTCTAATTTAACTCCATGTATATCAAGACAACTTGGAGTCTACTGCAATACAATATCTTGGTAGTGAGTTGTCTGTTCCATCCTTGCAGCGTGTTGGTATTTGCAGCAGGGCACTTAACCACAGAGGTTCTTGGGCTGTATTTTTTTATCATCTGGTAGTAATATTACTGACATCTGAAATACAGAAATAGCAAGATTAAAGTAATTATCTGTTAAAGTCTCAGCTCTAGGAACAACTCATAATCTTCATTTCCAAGTATTACATGACCTCCCAATATCAATAGGTGCCATTGTCTATGCTCATTCAATGGGAAAAGGTAAGCAACTTCCAGAGATATAGATTTCTGTTCTTCAGGAGACTCTCCTCTTTCTTGTGTGTGCTGAAATAATCTTCTAGAGCTGACTATGCACTCCTGAGTGGTAAGATTAAGTTGGTGCATAAATTGGGTCTGACTTCGACCTGTACCCTCCAAAACTGTTCAGTACTCTCTTTCTCACCCGTCACAGTCACCACTGGGTTTCCTGCAGTAATGTGAGCAGTACTGGGACAACTAGAGCAGCTGCACACCTGCAGGATTGATACTACAAAATAGAGGATTAAAGCAGATGGAAAGCCACAAACATGGGGGGCAGAGGTATCCAAATAAAGCATCTTCACATTTTGAAGGTGCAAGTGACTCATTTAGAGACTGCATTCTGTGAAGTTCTTTACTGAGAAGTCCTTTTATATGATTCAAAGGATTTGAGTATGCTTAGCACTATCTTCTTCTGCATTATATTGTATTTGTTTAGTCACAGTTCACCAGAGGCAACAACACTCATTCCTCTGACCTCAGTAGGTTCAGAGAGGATATAAGTAATGGCTGTTAATAAAAGACCATAGGTGGAGTTAAATCATTTGCAGTGTGTATAGACTCTCCTTATTAAGCTGCTTTGTACTAAATTAGTTTATTGTTTCCAGAAATTTAAAGGCATAAGAAATTTTGTACATAAAACATACAAACCAGCTTTAGGCTGAAAACACCAAGATGTAAAATAACTGAAAATGCTCGAAAAATATCTCCTAGAAATTATGCATACATTTACAGCACAATTTCCCTTAATGCCGCTGGGAAATTCTCCTGTGATAATAACCAGAAACCTGCAGTTTTGCTACAAGATATGATTAATCTTTAATGAAGATATTTGTGGCACAGAAATACAAGTGTCCCAAGAGTTGCAGACAGAACACTCACTATTCATTTGCCTGCTGAGCACAATGAGCTTTAGGAGGCCTGTTTCCACAACTCTTACTTGGTACTGTGTAAGTCTTCAGCTCAAGTGAATCATCTCTGCATACAGTGAATCATCCTCATGAGAGCTGCAGAAGAGATTCTTAGTTGTTCACTCCCTATGTTGGGAAAGACATGAATAATTGCCAGTAGATGTCCAAAAAGACCGTCATGTACCCCAAACCTCCCCGAGGGTTTCTTTGGCACTGTGCATTTTATTGGGATTGCTTGGCCTGGATTTGGCAGTGGTGGGGCTACAAGGGCAGTTTCTGTGAGAAGCTGCCAGAAACTTCCTCCATGTCTGGCAAAGCCAATGCTAGCCAGCTCCAGAGACAGACATGCCCCTGGCCAAGGCAGGGCCAGTTAGAAATCGTGGTAATGCCTCTGTGATAGCATACTGAAGAAGAAGAAAAAAACTTTATTGTGCTGTTGCAATTACAGTCAGAAAAGAGTGGGGTGAGAACATGTGAGAGAAACAACTCTGCAGATATCAAGGTCAGTGGAGAAGGAGGGACAGGAGGTGGTCTGGGTACCAAAGCAGAGATTCCCCTGCAGCCTGTGGTGATGATGTTGGTGTAGCAGCTGTGCCCCTGTAGCCCATGGGGGTCCATGGGGGATGCAGAGATCACTCACAGCCTGTGGAGGAGACCCAGGCTAGAGCAGGTGGATGTCTGAGAGGAGGATGTGACTCCAGGGGAGAGCCATGGAGAGAGGGGCCCTCCTCCCATGCTGGAGCAGCCTGTCCTTGAAGGGCTCCACCTATGGAAGACTGATCCACATTGCAGCCATTTAGGGAGGCCTGTTGCCCATGGGATGGACTGACAATGGAGAGGTCCATATAGAACTGTCCCCTGTGGGAGGGAACCCACAGTGCAGCAGGGGAACAACTCCTCTCTCTGAGCAGCAGGAGATACAGTGGGTGATGAACAGACACTAGCCCCATTCCATCTCCTTGCCCTGCTGGGGTAGGAGGTAAATCTGGGAAGGAGGGAGAGTTGGGGGGAAGGTAGGGTTTCTTTAAGGTCTCATTTTTTAAGCTTTTTTTTACTTCGCATTACCCTGCTTTGATTTTGTTAATAATAAATCCAATTCATATCTCTAATTAGAACCAGTTTTGCCCATGACAGTATTTGTTGAGTGATCTCTCGCTGTCCTTATCTCAGCCCATGAACTTCTCATTATATTTTCCCTCCCCTGTCCAGCTGTGGAGGGGAGTGATAGAGAGGCCCTGGTGGGTGACTGGAAGCCAGCCAAGGTCACCCGACTACAACATTTTCAACAAAATCTGTCTGAATTTCCGAGTTCAAAGATGATGACACCCCAGGATGATCCTTGCCTCCTTTTGATTAACTGGACATATAATAAGCACAGTATGCATTTGTCAACAGGCATAGGATTTGTATTCATAATTTGCAAATTGACATTCAGGTTTGTGAAGACATATACTATGGTACTTTGAGTTTTACTACGCAGGTTTATGAGCAGTAATACCATAAAATTAACAGCAAAATTGGTCTCTGACTGGAATCAGTTCCTTTCGCAGAATAAGGCTCTGGTGTGGGGCTTAGCTTCTCAACTGACTATTTGTGTAGTGGTTTTTAGTCCCTCTGGTCTAAGAAATATTACATGGTTTTTAAAAAGCCCAAACAACTCCACTCAGTTCCCAGTCCCTGTTTAACACAAAGCATACTTCATGAAAAACTTTTATTTTAACCTCAAGTGGATGTCCTCATCAGACAAACTACAAAATAAAATGAAGTACCTGAAAGCCTTTCATATTTTCAGCAGAATTGTTAAAAAGTCCTCAGAGGATAAGAAACCTTACAGTCAGATTCACTTCATTTAGCTTTAACCATCTAAAAATTAGGTGTCTGGTTTAGGATACATTTCTTCTGGCAGCTTTGGAAGCCAGAACTTGTACATAGCAATTCATCCTATCTCTCTTAAAAAACCCTGGTTCATGCTTTGAAAGTCCCTTCATTCTTTCACAGACAACAGGTCACAGAATTATAGAATGGTCTGGGTCAGAAGGGAAGTTAAAGATCTTCTATTTCCAACTTTCCTATTGTGGACAGGGACACCTTTCACTAGACCTTTCACTAGACATGCTCAGAGACCCATGAGTTCATAGACATCTATGAAACATAGCTAACAACCTTAGTCTATGCATGCAATTTTAAGACAGAAGAAGTTAACTGAGATTAACTCACACATTCAGTTGCATTTAAGGAAGATCTAATTCTTAATCCTATTCCATAGTATCAGCCATCACACAGATGAGCTGCAAGTCAACAGGACTCAAACAGGCCCTAAGGCCTTTTTTGAAGACAGGCACAAGATGTGATATCCAGGACCATATCTATTTCTAGTATTATTTGCCAATTATTCAGGTGTGTGGCATAGTCAGATGATTTTTTTGACACTCTTCAATATTTCATTTTAGTCCAGAGCATCTTTTCCCTCCGGGAACGTGGTCAATTCCTGAAAGAAAAATATCTAGCAATCCAAGGTTTAGGGCGACTAGCAGAATTTAATGAAACTACACCTATAAAGGAGTACATTCAACATATTCAACACATGCTTAAAGCTGCTGGAGATCATAGGAATTTGGGTAAGATGTTTTAATAGAAACTTATATACAGTCTGTGTTTGGGATACAAGGATCAGAGCAAAAATCTGATCTACGTTTTCAGCCCGAAGAGTGCAAATGTCTCCATGGTAAAGTGTAATGAGACAAAAGGGATATACATCAACCAATTAACAAATTTCTACTGTTCTTTACTTCATGTATACTTCAGAGGTATATTTAAAAAAAAATCAAACAACAAAGCTAAAAAAACCAACCAACCAAATCAAACCAACCCAACCCAACCCAATCCAACAACAACAATAACAATAGCAACAACAAAAAGGTAAAAAAAAATATAGAACTGACCAAATAAAAAAAACCTTCTCTTGAATGGCTGAATTTTACATATCTTGGTGACAGAATTTTTTTAAATTGTTCCTAATTAGTGAGAAACTATTATTGAGTCCATTGTCTGGATTTCTGCATTGCAGGACTGAAAACCAGCTGCCTGCTGATACCTTAAAATAGGCCTGTGAGCCTCATTAACATTGTTCCCAAGTAATAAGCAAACTATACAACAAATAAAATAATGATTTTTTGAATCAAAATCTTTAAGAAAATCAGTGCACATTAGAAAGACAGAATTGAAAGCAGTATCTCTTAAAAAGAAAGCTTTGTTTATTCCCTATAGCATCATCACAGATGAAAGTTTGTTGACATATCTAATATAAACCTATCTTCAACAGTCTGCCCTGTTAGCTTTGGAGAACTTGTCTCATTAATGTAAAATTAATTCTGCTGTTCTCTTTACCATTTGTACATTCTGTGCTGAAAATCTCTTTTCCCTTTATTCTGCTGTCATAATGACCAATCTGTGAACCACCACAATCCCAATAATCCAATGGTATCTGAACACTCTACAGTTTATACTTTCAGTATTTGTGCTGGAGGATGTAACAACCTTTTCTCTTTGTCTGGAGTTTTTCTTTTCTTAACAGCTGCCAAGTTAAACTGAAGAACAAATCTTTAATACATCTTTTGTTTCAGAGGGTTGCCTTTTAATTTTCTTGCTTTCCACATCTCAGAGCCATTTTTTTTGTAAATGAAGTTTAACTGTGATACTCTTACATGCCATAGGGTTTGGTTAGTTTTAATTTACTACACTTAATTGCATCCTAATGTATTAGAATTTGGTAAAGTATGTATTCAGTTTGGGATTTCAAGTAATCAAATTGGGAATGCTGAATACTATGATCTGGATTCTGTAAATAATTTATTCACAATGAAAGTAAACAAGCTCAAAGAGAATTAATGTTGAACCACAATATCCTTTCTACCTGTGTTTTTCAGCCTGTGTATTTCTGAGTTTCCTTCAGGATCACCACACATTGTTTCGAACATGATTATTAGAATGGCCTGATCCAGACTAAAGGTTTATCCTGATTCCAAAAGCTCTGAGGCATTCTCATGATGAGTATAAATATGAAGTAAGCACACAGGGTACTTTCCCCTGGCATTTTCCCAGTCTCTGCTTTTATAGCACAGGGATTTTTAACAAAATTGAAGTGGTTTCTATACATGTACTTAACACAATGAGTTTCCTAGAACTCCAGGAAACTACTCCATCTCCTCTAGAACACATAAAAACTGATTCTATCCTTATTTGTATTTGGAAAATCTGGACTATATTTTATCTTTTCTCAGGTCCTTTGGGCAGGAACACTGAAAACTACCAAGAAAAATAAACAAAGAGTTTCTCCAGTTCTGTGTTTATTGAAGATTTGGATACATTGAACCATGTCAGCTATGAGGTCAGACCAGATTGTTCCAGGTTTCATCCGTATTTCAAAGGTACTGCTGCCAAAATCTCTTTGGGCACCATGCTCAACTATTTGACATTTCTCTGGGAAAAAAAAAAATCATTTTTGACTTTACTTTAAAGGGACAAACCTTTCCAGATTCAAATTATGTCCATTGTTTCTCAATCTCCATTTGGTGTCTGGTTCTGAAAGTATTATTTTCTTCAGATCCGTGGCATAATCTTTTTTTTCTTCTTCACTATTTAACATTATTTAGGGGTTTGCTTACTATAGACCGGATAATTTAAAAAGAAAAATCATAATTCTGTATTTCTGAATATTTAATTTCTGGAAAACACTTAATAGCTTTCTTCAATTTTTTATTCTAGAAATTATTTTTAAAAACAGCAAATTGATTTTTGACTTTGGATATTAATTCCAGTTGTAGGCCACCTAGAAAACTACAGGCATGGAAAACCAAAAATACTTGTTTCTTCCCCAGTGGAACCTCTCAGCAAAACAAAATAACTATCTCCTCAGGAAATATTTTGCTTTAACTTTTCATTTTTACTGTACAATGTGGTATTGAATAAATAAAGCTAAGAAAATAAGATTGAATTTTTTTGTGACATGTAAATAGATGGTACTCATGATAGCTGCTCACTATGAAGGTGTTGACAGAGCCAGCTCCAGACGCACATAGAGTTAGCAGTCACCTGGATCAGCAGGTTGTGGGGTACAACAAAAACATAGGGCTGCAGTGTGACTAGGATGAGGTTAACTGATGCTGTTCAGAGCAGGGGTAAGGATTCACGGCATTCCATTAAAATATTCCTTCTGTAACTGTCTCAATTTGCCCTCCAAAAGACAGAACTAAGCCTCTCCAGGACCTTCCCTCTTCCTTCAGCCTTATTCCTCCCCCAGTTATGTATCACTCTTCCTCTTTAGCCTGTGTGGGAGGAAGGCCCAGCTCAGCCCTGGATCCTCATCTCTGGAGCAGCATGATTCAGTTTTGCAGGACTCTTGCTTGCAGTGCTGTCAGCAGTGAGCCCGCTCTGTATGTAGGTCGTGGCTCTTCCCTTGTTATATTTATGGTGCTGACCTCAAGGTAACTTGCAGAGGTTGTCTGGGTACGTAGGGGACTGATGTTTGTTTAAGTAAGAAGAGCAGATATAGAATACCTAATTAAAATGAAATATGTCAACTTAGAGTCCTAGACAAATCTGAAGCAGAAACTAAGATGACATCGCTTACTTCTGTAAGAAAAGCAGTCAAACTAAATATCAGTCTGAGTTTAAAGACACAAACTCTCACATTTTAGAAGTGCCTGTTTAAGGACTATTGTTCATCTTCTTTGTCTGTTTTATATTTGGCTTTATTTCTTATCTACGTCCTGCTATATTATGACAGGTGCTCTAAATAATAAGGCTGTCCAGTGGGTAGCCTATTAAGGAAATGGATATAGTGAAAACAGTCAAAGTTAATATCCTTTTTCATCAGCCTTGAAAACAAAACCAGAACAAACAAAAATTGTCTTAATTGCTACAATTTTTTCCACATAATGCAGGATTTATATGAGGGACATTTTCAAGTTTAAATTTCCCCAGTCTTATGAATTGCAATCCACATGGCTTCTAGTATCAGGATATAATACAAGATAGAAAAACAGGTATGGATTTGAACTTTATGATTGCAGATTCCCTAAAAAAATCCCCTAGGGCAAACTATGCTTTTCAAGAGTATAAATCATCTGCAGCATGAGTGTCTTTGCATTAGGAAATCTTCTAAGCCTGTGTAACCTACCGGTCTGCCTACATTTACAATTTTTTATTAGAAGGTAGAAATGACTGAATAAGAACAAAAAAAATATTTGAAATAAAAAAAATCTCAAATAAACATAAATATACATTGAAAAATATATGGAAATTATGGCCAGATAAGTTGATAATGATAAAAAAAATCAGAAATCAGTAAATAATGGAGATGACTGTGCTTTTGAACCAGAGTGGAACCCATCTCATCTAATTTTAATTATCTAAAAATTTACTGTATATCTTCAGATAATTGTTTTAGATTCTTTACAATTAGAAGAAAAGGTGAGAGAATGCTGTGTTTATCCTCAAACAAACAGAATGAAACACACTCTGGAGGCACCTCTTCCTATCCAGACAAGAGAAGGACAAGATATAATAGACATAGACTAGGCTGGTGGGACAGGATTTGATTCAAGACATTTAAATTTCTGTGTCAACATAAATTAACGTGCCACACAAAATTCAGCTTGTCCAAAAGCATAAAAGCTGTCTAGGCTCTCATTACTGTCAATGAAGATATAATCAACAGAGACATGATATTCTAGAGCAAATTCAGCTGCCCAAGTGAAGGTGTCCACAGCAGTCTGAAAGAATATTTCTCTGGCTTCCAATAACTTCATTAACTAGATCTTTATAAATGATAAAGGCTGCTTAGGCATATGGTTTACCAATGGACACATAGGAGGTCCAGTTTCAGACTGAAACTCTTTTTAAAGGGCTAAAGCTAGGTGAGATTGATCACATACAGTGAATGGAATAGCTTTGAGAAACACTTATTAAGGCAAAATGAAATTCAAAGGCAACCAATAGCAAATTTAGATCCCTGATAGGAACACCAGCCACCCACCTTGCGTGATTGGCATGACACTGTTTCCTTTGGCAGTAATAAAAATAGCTAAAATGTGAGTGCCAGCAGGCAGCATATAATTGGGTGTCTGTATGTATTGGGCTGAATGTCCAAACCCAAACTTTTGAACTATCTAACAAAGAGACAGAACTGCTGATTAATTATGAGACTGATCAGACATTTCCTTATGCAAAGTATTTTCTATTTAAACTTAGGGATTTTTAGTCTGAAAGGAAGAGGCAACACTGAAAAGGTACTGAAGAGGTTTCTAAAGAAAGTGATCTTAGAAAGTCATGAAAGAAGAGAAAGTTGAGAGCTGGAGAAGAGAGGTGTGGAGTCAAATGCTGGGGATGCCCAGGGATTTTAGCCAATGACACCTCAAACAGGTAACTAAACAGCTGTACTGCAGGAGCCAAAAAAATTTTCTGCCCAACCTTGCCAGACCAACAGTGATCTCTCTGCAGTATGAGCACAGTGCTGTGGGAGGGAGCAAATGAACATATGAAATAATTCATGAAATCTTAGAATATCTCAAGTTGGAAAGGACCCATATGAATCACCAAGTCCAACTCCCTCCTTCTCTCAGGACTACCCAGAGCACATGAAAAGTTTTAATCTTGTTGATTTTTTAGTAAATGCCAGCATTCAGGCCCACTTCAAGTTGTGGCTTACTTTGTCTTTCCTGTCTGGCACTTTGGAAAACAGCTACTAGGAAAATTGTTTATTGTTTAGTGGACTATTCAGAATGAGTCTGCACTGTACCTTTGTGATTCAAATGTATAGTGCAATCATAAAAACCAAGAGAAAACCAAAAAAGGTCCAGGAGGTAATATTTTTTCTTTTTACAGCATTGATAAAAACAAAGCTAGGAAAATACTGAAAAAGAAGTATGAAAATGATTGGGTGATAGAAGAACCTACCTCTTATTGTGAGACTTAGAGAGCTCAGTTTGCCACTGATGAATGCCTTTGTAAGGCTAAAATATTCAAGTGCTGAAGAATACACCACCTAATGCTAGAGTCTGAGTTTTTTGAAAAAACACAGGCTGTTTTATGGGAAGGAATGCATCTACCTGTACCTGTATATGTATTTGTATATATACTTGCATCTACAACACAGCAGGAAGCTCCTGGTGGAAACAAACATTTGAAGTGATGATGGCTTTTCACCCCCTGATGTCTTCACAGCAAAATTATTTGACTCTTGGGCCATTATAATTTTTTTTCAAATTCAGGTTGTCAAAGTGTAGAGGCAGTAATAAGAACTTCCAATATTTGAGCTTCTCTGGACTTCTTGTTACCCTTTGTGAACTTGCACAGGAGGGACAGAGTTCATACTCGGGGGAAGCATCTTACAATGGTTCTTAGTTGGACTTCAGACAGTGAAAACTTCCAGGAACAGATACATAACAGGATGAAAATCAGTAACAACATCTTTTCTAAGCTGGGTTGAGTATTCTTCCCTGTGACAGCACAGGGAGCAGGCCCCCACTTGGTCCCCAGGGACAGATGGAGAACCAGGAGGGACCCCCAGGTGCTCCCTTAAGGAAGATGTGTCCTCTGCATGTGCTTGGGTGCAGCAGGGAGCACCCTGGGCACACAGAGCACTGGAACACCCAAGTCTCCCGTGGGAGGAAGGTGCAAGTAGGGACTGCCCAGAGAGCTATTTGTGCCTGAAACTCAAACAGCCTGTGAGAGGCTGTGTGTGCGAGGTAAATGTTGGGTGATCAGTTACAGCAGATATTTCAAAATCTGGTCACAGCAGGTATTTCAAAATCTGCAGCTCTTTTCCAAGTCCTGTGTCTCATATTGTGGTTTATCTGGTTTAACATCAAGCAGATCCTGAATGCATGGTTCACTAATTGCCAGTTAATTATGTTATTATTAAATCAACACATTTCCAGTTCTGAAGTCCATGAGGCAAACGTTTTACACATGACACCTGTGTGTGTCTGTGATTCCTGCAGCTCTGTGGGTCCCAAGGATATAACACACAAATGTGTGTCCAGGAAACATGCACTGTCTGATGGCTATCTTTGGCTGCATGCATGCAGAAAAATCTACTTAGACCAGCCATATATTTCACTTAATCATAAAAATAAGGTTCCATATGGAAGCGTGTGTGTGGATCATAAAAATAACTGAAAAAGAAATAATAATCTGATGGAAGGAATTTTAAATGGATGTCTAACCACAAGTAGAGGTACCTTGAAGGACAGTCAAGTGGTATTGTGGTACTGCAATATTCAGTGGTATTCAATTGTACTGAAGGACAACTTTCTACAAGAAGTGTGCTTACTAATGTAGAATTAGAGCACTTCTCTTTTTGCTCAGTACGAAAATACTTTATTTGATGATCCTCCCACACTCCTTTTAAAATAAGACCAAGAGTTTTAAAGCTTCTAAGTAGCTAGATTAGGTATTTTAAAAGGTCATAGTGACAACTGAAAATAGTTCCTTAACATTTTTTAATGTTACAGAGACTTAAAATATTACACAGCAATAGAAAAATAACATAATTAAGACTATCAGGAGAGGTACCTGCAAAATTAGCAGAACCTTGCAGCCTTTTGTATGGATTTTTAGTATCATTAAACTAATCATAAAATAAATATCAAGAAGTCAAAAGTCAATTTCATTAATCTCAAGTTTAAGTTTAAAAACCTCTTATTGCTGGTTACTGACACTTTAAATAAAAAAAAGGGGGGGATGGTTTTTTGGGTCTCTGTTAAGACACAAAGGAAAAAACATGAAAAAAACACCAATCCTACAGTATTCTTTCATGTACCTTCTTTTATTCTTGTCAATCCTGAAACTCTTTAAACAGACCAGTAGTACATTTTCTGAGACACTGAAAAAGAAAGAATAAGAAGCAATTCCAAGCAATTTGCAATGGCAAGAGATCATCTCTCATTAACCTTCAGTCCACCAGTATATTGAAATATATGCTCAACTTCAAAACCAAAAAATGGACCATTCCCTTGGTCTACTATACAGTACTGTTTAGTTTAAACCTCTGGCTCTTGAAAACCAAAGTTGAGCACTTAAAATGAAGCTGATCCTTGGAGGCTGCCTTGGTCAAAAGTGTAATCACTTTGTGGTGCTGCAGAAGTGGTGTGCAAGGGACACCTGGGGTTCTCTGGAGATTGTAAGGTTTATCTGACATTGCAGGTGGTCTTCTGGTAAAGGTTTGGCCCCTGTTGCACTGAGCTAGAGCCAGGTTTGTGTTTCAGCTATGCAGTGTTAAAGCTCATGTCTTGCCTTTAGCTCAGACACTGACTATGGCACTGATGAGCTCAGGATCTGAAGGAGATAATTAATGCTTTGGAAATTTTTTTCCAGACTTCAGTAACTGCTGAAGTGTCTAAATAGAAAACATGTGTTCTTACATCCCAAAACAGAAAACAGCAAGAGAAGGAAGTCTCATGTTTAGAAAGAGAGATGTAACCCTTCAGTAGTACAGTATACAAAATATGCTCTAAAAAAATGAAGTTTCCTCAGATAGTTCCTAAGATTTTAGTCCTACATCTTTTTATATGTACCATATTTAATTGTGAAACTGATAAATGACAGTGCTGTTTTAAAGACAGAGAGTAAATAAAATCTTTTTCTCCCCTAGGCCAAGAAGATGGAGGAGTTTTTAAATTACTTTGGGAGCAAAGAAAATTACCCTGAGACAAATTGGACTAAATTTTTATATCATGAGTAGTACTATAAATTAAGTGGTACTACAGATTATTGTACGTGATTATTATATGAATGGATTCAGTCCTAAGTTATTTTTAACCCTCATACATATATTAATTATTTGTATCTAAAATTGTTAAAAGAGAATAGAGAAGTAAAAGAAACAGGCTCCTGGTATTTTCCTATTTGACTATCGTCTAGTAAATGATAGCAAAATTATCGTCTGAGTAGATATTTAAATCCAAAAGTGAAAATTGATTTCAACCACAGCCTGTCTTCAAAATTTAAAGGCTACTTTAAATTTGAAACATATGCATTTCCACAGCTTTATGAATGTTATGTATCTATTATTTTACATATTTCTTTTCACTAGAAAATTGTGCCAGTAGAGACTACTTGTAGTGGAGAAATGTATCATAAAAATCCAATTTCCCCCTTTCTATATATTAAATGTGAACATTCCTTCAAAATGAAACCATTAAAATGCATTTTCAATGCCTTTAACAGCTCATTTTCAAGTTTCCTTTTGCTTACTGTAATCAGTATAAGGCAGTCATGATTTCTTATGGCTGAAAGACTGGATACTGGAAAAATATATTGCATACTGCATTGTCATTGCTTGTTGTGGGGTGTATTAAGCTGCAAGGTGCTACATTAAACTGTGAAGATGATGGCTGCACCTGTGGAAAAGACACTTTTATAAAAGCTTAATTACATTTTTATGCCCTTATTTGAAGAAATAAACAAGAAATCAAGAAACAAAAATCAAATTCTTGAATATATTATTCTTGTGAAATATTAATTTATAAGAATAGACTAGCAAAAAATTACCAAGTCCTTGTGTGACCTAGATCTGTTGGCATACGTTGGTGAAATCAAAGCACTTCAATCCAAGAGCTTTTGTCTGTTGTGACGAGTTCAGATTCATGCAGTTTAATTCCTCCCAGTAACAGTAAAATGTCAAAATCAAGAGTTCCTTCAACACTGAAATCAGATTCCAGAGAGGTTCAGGTATTACAAATATGTAGACTAGTCTAGGGTCTGGAAAATGTGGTCACCTTACCAATAAATGTACCAAAATATAATAAGAACCTTGAATAAAATTTCAAAGCTGAGGAATTTTGATGCTGTAAACTTGCTGATGGGCCTTTTTAGCTAAGATATTTTTGCAAAAAACTAGGGAGTTGTGTGGTTTGGAATTTTTTTGTTTGTTTGTTTTAGTTGAACAACATCCAGACATGTTTACTTATAAGGTATCATGTATATGTTATTGTGACTCTTTTCTTCAGCTGACTTTGAAAATAAGTTAATTTCATTTATGTGGAATTCTTTTCTCATGGAAATGTTTTTATTGATTACAAGGATGAAGACAACCACATAGTGGCATGTAAACATTATTATCTGACTCATTCAACTTCATTTTCTTCATCCTTTACTTTCTCTTGTTTTACACTCTGGGCATATTTGTTGTGTTAGACATATTCTGTTACACAGCAAACAGCTATTGATTCCATCTGTGTGTTTGAAATCATGGATAGTCCAAATGTTAGTTAAAATCTGTTTGTTATCAACAAACTGGTTTAGTGAAGATACAAGAGCAGTTTTTCTTTGTTAGAGAAATCAAATGATGTCTCGGAATGCATGAAATATGTAGAAGGATATTTATGAATACAAATAGAATAATAATGTTAAAAGCAACCATGTCTCTTGATTACGGTTTTTTTGATATCTCCTTAATCCACGTGGGTGAAGATCCTGTAGACAGACAACACCACAAGGTGAGGGAGACAGATACAAAGGACAAAAATAATTATGCAGAGCACCAGGAGTTAACACAGCTTTACTTAGCCAGCACTGGTTTGGAGTCAATTAGAACAGAGTTGGTCTTTGTACAAACATTTTATATAGTTTCTGGGCTATATCTCTCTTGGCCTTCTCAGTGACCATCTAAATGTAAAAAAAACCCACTAAAATTTTACAATTCTACAAATATGGCAGGTACTATTTTCCTGGTTCATGATTTTATGCTGTGAAAGGTGCTAATTTTCTGCATGGTGCAAATTGCTTGTTTATTTAGAGATGTTGAGAATAGACAGAAGCTTTTTTAACTCTTTTCAACTGAGCATTTTATTTCCAGAAACATGAAAAGATGGAATAATCTAAACATTCTATGTGAAAAAAAAAAATCAACATGAGCAACAACTGTTTGAAAACATCATGTCCCTCTCATGTATGTGACCTTTCTGACAGATTCTCTTCTCACTGAAGGGCTGGAATATCAGAAAAGTAGGCCTACAGGTAAGAGGGCTGGCTTATCCAGTTCCTTGGGTGAAAACAATGTGGGGGTTTTGGTATTGGTTTTTGGAACCAATTTCTACTTTGTGTCTTTTAAACAAAACGTAAAAACAAAAAACAACAACAAAAACCCCAAAACAACAATAACAACGACAACAAAAGGAAGAAGGAAAAAAAACTACCAAGCAAACAAGCAAAACAAGAGTTTCAGGTACCTGACTGTTACCTGTAACACTGACCGTGGACGTAAGTGCCAAAGTAAAATAAATTAGACCTTCAATAAAAATTTTCAAATGCAGTGAGATTATATGCAAATTGAAGACAGCATTACTAAGGGCGAGAGCTTTCCATTAGTCTTTTAATCCTCATATGGGTATTTTGACTATTTATAGTCATTTCAGTTATGCTAATGACAAGCTCAATGCACTTGCCTTTTAGACACTTTCTTTTTCTTCACCATGTATTTATTTTGTGATCAGGAGGGCTATATGAAATGCTGTATAAGACCATCAATTTTTAAATTTTGGCTCATCACTAAATGCACGTAACATCTTTTAACTTCCTTTTATTGCAGAGATTTCTGTGTTACTTCATCAAAGTCTTTTTTGAATGGCTACCAGCCTGGAACAAACACCTAAGTCATACTGGGGTGAGAGAGAGAAATTGCACTTTCAAAGGAATGAAGAATGATGACAGCTCTTTCCTTTGCTGGCTCACTGGCCAGCAAATCATCTCAAATGAGAACCAACATGCTAACAGATTATTTCCTTGTGGGTTTTTTTCCCTTTGTACAATGATAAAAAAGGCTCAGAAGCAGTTACTTGGTAATGCAAAACAAAAGAAAATAAAAAGGGAAAAGTGATAAAAAATGTTAAGGTCTTTGTAGAATAGTTAAAATTGTTCCAGTTGAAGTTGAGCAGAAAATGGCTGCCTAAATATGTCTCATTGGTTCCTTCTCTACTGATTTCATTGGTAAGATATGATGACAATTTTTTTTTCAAGAAATGTAAAAGTAACATATCAATGAGGTTGTTCATCAATACATTAAGGAATGTTTTTTCTGGAGTGGCCAGATTATGTCTAATCATACCATACCTAAGAGGAAAAAGGAAACAAAGAGACCTAAAAGGCCAAATGATCCTTTAAATAAATCTGCACAAGGGACAATCTTGTACAGACAAGGATTATTCTCTATTATTCTGCTCAACTGTGTCATTCTACCCAAGACAGAGCATTTATTTTCAGAGACAGGAAAAGATATTCTTAGCTCTTCTCAGACTGTCTCAAATCACCTCTACTCTTCTGCCTTGTTCACTGCTGTAGATGCAAGTATTTCACTAGGGCTCCTCAGAAGTGTTTTTGAGGAAGTAACAGAGATAGAAGATACAGTTCTACAAAAAAGTGTAAAACGTGTAGAGTAGGGCAACCTAAAGCTGAAAGAGAGGGAGTTTGTTCCATAAGGTTAGCACCTTTGTGCTCTGGTTAAATGTTGTTCCATTGACCTCCCCAGCTAGAGAGAAGTAAAACATAAGAAACATCAGCTGCTCAAAGCCCAAAACAAATAAAAATGTCACAGACTTAGAGGGGTGAATAATGATGATACAAGGAAAAGCTTGTACACATTAATAAGTAATTTGTCAGCATCAAATAAATAAAAGTCAGCATCACTGACCTTTTTCATAAGTACCCAGAGCAAATTAAATCCAGAACTCTTCCCATAAAATTAGAAAATCAAAACAGATATGCAATCTAATGCAATTGTTAGCAGGCAATCAATTTGATGGACTTTTGTGGGACTGTTCCTACACTTGTAAAAAAGAATGAATCCTTAATAAAGTGGAGGATAGCTGAATTCACTCTTTTCTCATTGCTATAATTTGACTTCAATTTGGAAATAATTTGGAACAGACCACTGAATCTGGGTTATTATTCCTATATTTTGGGCTTCTGAAGATTCTGATCTGAACTGCGTTGCATGAGATCGAGTATTGTTTTACATAACAAAAGTATTAAATTGTAAGTGGGAATGTGTTAGAAGTAGACAAAAACAACAGTCTTCTTCCCTCTTGGAGTCAGTGAGTTTAAGCTTTTCCTCAGTGAGCTGTTTCAATCTATTCTCAAGCATAAAGACTTTAAAATCTCAACTGATGTTAATGGAAGTTTGGCATGTGATTATGCATTTTGTTGAACTGAAGCCTGTGATTATCTATTTTGTTGAACTGGAGTCTGAGGTCATATCAAATTTACAATCACTGTAAAGACTTCCATTTCCTTTTGCTAGGTTTTGCTAGGTTGTTTTGTAAGTGAATGAGCATAAAATCTCATCCACTCATCAGATAACATTTTGCTCTCACCCTATTGGGAATAATTGGTTGTCCAAGGTCAACTGTCTGCCTGTGCCTCCTCAAAAACCAGATCTCTGAGAGTCAGCAGTGTAATTGAAATAGTTTCATTTGAGGGTCAAGCAAGTTTGTCATCTGTATTTATTCCTGTGTGTTTTGCTTCCATGCCATTGGTTGGCACTGTCCTTTGGAAAACTCAGAATATTTTTTGCCTTAGTGGTTCTTTCTTCTTCATTTAAACTCAAGCAGTTGACTGCTATACTGCACCATAAATAAACATGTTTTTCCTCTCTTCTTCTAATCTTCTAATCACACAGCTCCAATATCCTTATTAAAGTATGCCTTGTGATGTATGAGACAGTTAAGATTATCTCTAAGGGAAAGCATTTGTCTGTCCTTGTGAGAAAGATCATTTCTGTAAAACCCTCCTGATACTCATGTTCTAGTGTACTGTCTGAATCCCAGAGCTTGTTAGAGGTGACTACTGGAGAAGGCAAACCAATGACAGTTTCCCTAGGGAAGAGAGGAAACATAGCTGTAAAAAGTAGCAAATGAAGTCCCACCAAGCTAATATGATTTAAGTTTTCAGACTTGAGAGAAGCAAGATGAGGGGAAATCCTTAAATTTCATTCTGATTCTGGAAAGAAATGTTGCTACTCAAGAAGTTAAAATGTATGTTGGTCAAATAAACACAAAACCAGAGCTTTTCCTGGCTATTAAAGCCTGCCTTCTAGAGACAGAATTTATATTTACTTTGGCAAATAGGATCTTACACCTGTTATATGGACTAGATCAAGATTATTTAGTAAACAAGTTATTCTTTTGTGTACATGCTTTAAAACTATAAATTGGACAACAATTATTCTTTATTTTGAATTTTTTTTTTAACAGGAAAGTCTTGAGGATAAATTAGTTTGGGGATCACTGGCTGTTCCATACTTACATACATTGGGAGGCCTGAGAACAGGAGCCAAATCTCTGTGCTATCTGACCTGCATATGTAGAATCACTGAACTGCAGAATCTTTGATGTTGGAGAAGAGCTCTTAGATCATCAGCACCACATTAGTGCTAAACCATGTCCCCAAGTACCACATCCACACATTTTTTTAACACTTCCACAGATGATGATTCTACCAGTTCTGTGGGCAGCTTGTTGCAATTTCTGGCCATTCTTTCAGTGAAGAGACCTGTTAGACCTCAGCTGAGATTCTTAGTCACTGATCATCTGAATCTCCAGACACTTTGGTTCCAATCTGGGAATCAGATCCCAGTATATGAGAGAGCACGTGGCAGAAAGGCACTAGGTCATGCTTCCATTCTTCCTTCAGGTGGAAGTTGGATTCAAGTTGTGCTCATGTATCCACCACGTCAGACAGGATGATTGGATCATCTGGATCTAAACACTGGGGAGAAAGTGCACGAACTTTGATCCCTGGCCTGAGGAATGCACCCTTGGAGAAAAAGAAATTTAAGAGGCAATTCACCTGATAATCATTCTCATACCCCTAAAGTATACTCCTTTTCCATATGAGTTGTTTAGGAAGGGATGTGTTTTATGACTCTTCTGATAGCTAAGAAGTTATTTCCATTTGCTACTACAACGATGTCACAAATTTCCCATTACTTATCTTGTCTTTTCGGCAGTTGAAGATTTTAAGGTGTTTTTTGGTCTCTTCAAGACAAAATAGGGTTTCTGTTGCTGTTTTTTTTTAATTAATTTTCTTTTGGTTATGACTCCTTGTTCTGTTCACATAGTTATATTTGTATTAACTTTGCCTTTGCAGGCATAAATTATCCCTTCAGATTCCTGAATGGTTGTCAAGTGCGTTAATTAGCAGATTGCCTGATTTCATAATTTTTGAACATTATGACATATCACTGAAATAGTCAAACCATTGAGGTACTTTCTGCCTGATTCAAAGCCTGTTTTAAAGAATTTTTGCAAAGATTCTCATTGGGCTTTGGCATGTGTTCAATTACTGATCACTTATCATCAATGCACACTTATAGTAGAAACACTGGCTTCATTGTGGCTATTTCCAGGCTTGGGCTCATGGTTTAAGGTTTTTACCATAGAAATTTCATTATTCCCACCAGCTAAAATAGGGTCTGAGCTCCAGGCATAGCATTCAAATTTGAGCTATTCAAATAAACTAAGACAAATGAATGCAAGATCTCAGCACAAGGAAATTTTTCTCCTATGTTCTTAGCATTTCCATTGAACTCCGACATCTCATTTTCAGAGCTGGAAAAGTGATGAATACATACTCTCCATGAGATTTTTTCACTGATACCTTTAGATATAAAGCCTGGAGGATGCAGTGAGAAGTTGGCATGCAGAGAGCTGATAACTTTTAGGAATGTCACCTGAGCTTCTGTGTTTTACTGCTTTTCAACCTACTGAATGGAAGTAAAGGAATTTTAAAAAACAGAATCAGAGGCAATGTTGCCAAAACCTACTCCTCACTGAAGTGTTCTGGATAAACACATTTGTCAGTTGGCTTAAGTCAGAGGTTTAAGAATGCAGAATGCAAAAATTATTCTTTCAGAGGCTCTGATTTTGTATAGCACGTATGAATTTTATCATTCTACCTGCCTTACCTGCCAAGGGCTTACCTTTACCCAGACTTCGGTAAATTCTCTAATACTGTCTCCCATAGAATTCTCTTGGAGGACCTATAAGCCCATGGCTAGAACTGGTGCACCTTTCACTGGGTTAAAAACTGTTTGGATGGACAGGCCCAGAGAGTGGTGGTGAGTGGATTTACATCCAGCTGGATGTGGCTCACCAGTGGTGTTCCCCTGGGATCAGTGTTGGGGCCAGTCCTGTTTAATGTCTGTATCAGTGATTTGGACAAGAGGGTCAAGTGCACTCTCAGTTCACAGGTGACACCAAGTTGGGCAGCAGTGCTGATGTGCTGGAGGGCAGGAAGGCTCTGCAGGGGGATCTGGACAGGCTGGGTTGATGCTGAGGCCAATGGTGTGAGGTTCAACAAGGCCAAGTGCTGGGTCCTGCCCTTGGGTTACAATACCCCCTGCAGTACTACAGGCTGGGGAAGAGTGTCTGGAAAGTGGCAAAGAGGAAAAGGACCTGGGGATGCTGGTCAGCTGTGGCTGAACATGAGCCAGAGTGTGCCCAGGTGGCCAGGAAGGCCAACAGTATCCACACAGAAATCATTTGGCCAGCAGGACCAGGGCAGTGATTGTCCCCTGTACTTGGCACAGGTGAGACCACACCTCAAATCCTGTGCTGGTTCTATGATTCGATGAGTCCAGGGTCAGCCTCAAAGGGGTCATGTAAAAACTATTAAGTTATCTTTATTAACTCTCCCATGAAGATAGAAGCACTAAATTAAGCACTCAACTTCTCATTTTAAAGTAGTTGAGAAATCCAAAAGTGTATTGAGAAATCACAACTGGAATCCCATCTGGCCACATGCATGGGAACTACCATCAAAAATAAAGCCTGAAATTGTTCACAGAAACAACAGGGAAAAACACACTTTGTTTTTTTAAGTCTACTGAATGAACACTGCTGTGTGTCCTTCCACATGAATTTCATTGTCATCAGAGCAGTGAAACGGAGAAAAACAATTTTCATATTAACACCTGAAATTTCATTTTAGGCTCATTCTTTGAATATGGGCAGTGGTTTTCATCCCTATGCTTTATATACAGTTGAGAAGAATAAATCCAGTGTTATAGCCAGTATGAGTTTTTCTCCATTTGTCAGTGGTACAGGTGCCGCACAGACAGAAGCAGCAACTCAATAATGTCAGAAAGTCAGATTATGAGCAGACAGTCCCAGATATGAGACACAAAGTTATTGTTCCTCTACAGCTGTTCTTTAATTCACTGTCAAGGAAGAGATTGGGAATGACCATGCTGGCTGGTAAAAAAGCTAAAAGGTGCATTGGACAGGGAAAGGATTCTAAGGTATGCCCAGTACAAGTCACATTAAGATCCTCTGACACATACTTTATTAAAGAGAAGAAAACATTAAAAATTGAATTTTTTACTGTAAAATGCATTAGTTCTCCATTGCTAACAGTGTGCCTTGATAAATAATTTTCTGTCATTGTAATGAAGTTTGATGGGTCTGCTTAATGTTATTGCTAGAATTGCTTTTCATGTGATGGAACTAATGCACATATACTTAATTTTCCTTTTATGGATCTCTATCTTACATGATTGCACATATTTACTTTTGTTTTTCGGACCTGTTTTTCAGCGGTTATTCAATAATTTTATGAAACTGTTCAGCATCTGCCAGGTTTTCACATTTTGCCCTTCAACTCTATAATGGGAAATACTTTTTTCTCTTCCTCATATCTTATTCTTATAAAGAAAATTATGAGACTTCTGTCAACACTGGCAGTTTAATGTATTTTTGGTTAAAGTGAATAATAGAAAACAATGTTTGCAAAGTTCCAAAGCAAGAAAATTTTTCCATTATTTTCCTAAAAACCTAGCTACTAGAATAGCATGAGACTCTTACCAAAACAAGATACAGAGCTTTGATTTTAGGAGAAATTGTGGAAATTCAGAATATATACCATGACCTCTGCTCTGGGTTTACTGTTGAACCCATGAGAACTGAATGAGAGAATTAGAAACTGGAAATAAGAAGAACTTCAGAAAGGCCATTTGATCCTTCCCTCTTCAGTAAAGCAGTGGAAGTCTGGCCTTCCTCATAGATATGGCTGAAAAAGAAGAAACTTTTACAAGTTTTATATACAGTGGTTTATCCTAGACACACATTGCTGAGTAAAGAATGAATTGTGTTTTTGAATTAATCTTTAAACCTGAATTATTTCAATAAGTGACACAATAATGTTTTGCTGTGGAAGACATTTTAAATGCTGTGACTGAAAACAACTCTGCATAAACATGAGAAATGTGCCAGGTCTTTATTTCGTTCTCCTGGCAAGACAACAGCTCCCAAGGCAGCAGGAAGGGAGGGAAGCACAAGGTGCAATCCAGGCAGAAGCTAAACAGCCCCAAAGCTGGCAGCACCTTGTCAAGCACCTTGGCCTTCCTGCCCAAGCATGGACACAGACATGGCCATCCCTGTTTGGCTTCTTCATTCCAGCCAGACCAACTGCAATAAGTTACACTTTCAAACTGTCACACTGGAGTACACAGGTGGCAGGCTGGCTTGGAATCAATAACAGGAGTGGCTGCTGTCCAGACCAGTGTCCCTTGTGTGGGGAGTGGCTGGATCTTACCAGAGATTTCCCACTCCTCTACCCAGTGCTGTTGTCAGGGGGCTTTGCCTCCCCTGAGGGAACTATGGGCTTACTAAGCACAGGACTCCAGCAGGCTTTTTCTGACACATAGGCACCTACCTCTTGACATGGTCCTGAAACAGGGTCTACACAAGTCTGAGAGAAAAGTACAAGTAGAGAAAACTTAAGGGAAACATTCCAGGACTTGTTATTTCCCTCACCACTTCACAGAGACCAGCCTCCAGGCAGAGGTGGGACAGAGGAGGGATGACATCCTGTCATCATCCAGCCATCAACTTATCATTAACAGGCTCCTACTGTTTCATCTGAGATGTCAGGGACAACCTAACTCCAGTTCCATGCCAGATAATCTGCATTCCTCAAGCAGGTTATTAAGCAGAAGCTACAAAACCTCCTGAAGGCAGCTTTTTTCCAAGTGGTTGCTCCTTATTCATCAGCACTTCCACTAATGATGCTGCATCTTGTTTCACATCTAATTACACCTGCTAGTTTCTGGCTTCTTCAGAAACCTTTCCTTACCTGTACTGAATCCATCTTCCCCAGCATTCTGAGTCTCAGGTTTCCTAGAAGTCTGTACCCATCCAATACAGGTATTAAAGCTAGATGTAAACTAAGGTTGCTAAAGGTTTCAGGTTTGAAGGAGCACTGAAAGATCCTTTTGCTTGCCTTGCCAGATGTTCCTGTTCAGAGAGACTTTAAATGGTACTTTGAAACATCTGTGGTTTGTATTTAAAAATACAGCAATGCTCTATACCTTTGAAAGGCTTTAGGCTTATGTTGGCCTTGTGTTGTGAGACAGGCTTACATGCACAAATGCATATTAGTAGGGTCTTAAGATGATGGCTTACATCAATTCTATAGTAAGGCTGGTTTCAAGGAAAAATAAAAACTAAGGGGAGGCAGAAAAAAAGCAAGAAAAAAGCAAAGCTCACCCCAGTGAACATCTGGGAAGAGAAGCAACTGGCATCCTCAAAAAATATCTTCCATTGGCTCCTCTCCAGCACACAGGCAAACCCCATCCACCCTTTTCCATAGAACTATATAACCTTCATCAGGATCCACTCAACCTGTTGCTTGCTTCTGTTGCTGTTAGTGCTGGCTGGAGCATGCTTTCCCCTGGGGCTACTGCTGCAGACTACATCACTGAAAAGGTATGCTCTTATGTGCTGTTGGGTCCCCATAGCATAACTCAAAGGCTACAACCAAAGGACAGGGAAAGGAAAAAGAATTATTTGATTCTGGGAGAAATTTGTTTCTCAGGAGAACCGACCATAACAGTGCTGACAGGGTTGGGAGGAACAAGGCCTTGAAAATAATAACATGAGAATAACATCATGAGAGCAACAAGGGACAATCTCTGCCACAGAGGGCTGGGTGAAACACTGCAGGGTTTCAAGACAAAGGCAGGTTATAGAACTGCAGTTATAAGTGCCCTAGAATTACAAAGGCATCTAAGGCACTGAGCAACATTTCTGGGCTTGAAAGGTGGTGTATCATTAATTCCCCTCCATGGCTTCACTTTTTACTCTTCCTCTGATAAGTGACTGCAGTCTCTTTTCCTCACCTCCTCTGTCTGCTGTTCTCCCTCTCCTTCTGTTCCAACATTTCTGATGGTTCTTTCAAGTTCACTGTCTCCCATGACTAGCACACACTCATGCCCTGCAGCCAAAACCCAAGTACCTCTGCTTTGCATTGACAGGTACTTTCTTCCTTGCCTTTACTGGACACTGTAATACAGAAATATCTCACCTCTAGTGGCAAAAACCTCCTTTTTGCCTTCCCAATTCTCTGAGCAGCAAAAGTTATTTTTCCTACTTTATTTAATAAAACACATCTGCCAGCTTTGGAGCCACCTGGCAGAGCAATCCCTGTTCTCTCTTAATGGCCTGTTTAGTGATAATGAGACATAGTGAGATATCAATGCCACAATATCCTGCCATTACACATCACTGTGTTTATCCTTGCAGTAACTTTGCATTTGTGATATTTAATAAAATATTTGCATAACATTAATACCCTGTAATTTCCTAGAAGTTTTCTGCTCTAGTGGTCTACATTAAGTTTCTTTATAATCAGAGATACTATAAAAATATGTATTTATGATAGTTCCTTCTTCTGTACCATTTGACAATGTCCTGCATGAAATCCTTGTCTCTAAACTGGAAAGAAATGGCTCTGATAGATGAACCACTTGATGGATAAATAATTGCATGGAAATGGATGTACTCAGAGATTTGAGGTCAATGGCTTGATGTCCAATAGGACACCAATGACAAATGGGATTCCTCAGGGGTCGTTATTGGGACTGGTGCTGTTTAATGTCTTTGTCAGTGTCAGGGACAGTGGGATTGAGTGCAGCCTCAGCCAGTTTGCCAATGACACCTGGATGTGTGGTGTGATCAGCATGCTGGTGGGGAGGGATGCCATCCAAAGGGGCCCTGACAGGCTCAAGAACTGGGCCCATGTAAATGTTCTGGACTTCAACAAGGCCAAGTGCAAAGTTCTGCATCTAGTTTGGGGCAATCCCAAGCATAGATAAAGGTTGGGCAGAAAACAGATTGAGAGCAGGCCTGGGCAGAAGGACTTGGTGGATGAGCAGCTCAACATGACCCAAACATGTCCTGGGCTGCATCCAAAGCAGTGTGGGCAGCAGGTGAGGGAGGGGATTCTGCCCCTCTGCTCTGCTCTGGTGAGACCTCGCCTGCAGTGCTGCATCCAGCCCTGGGTGCTCAGCACAAGAAAGATGTGAACCTATAGAAACAAGACCACAGAAGAGGCCACAGAGATATCAGAGAATGGAATACCTCTACCACAAAGTTCCTCTCTCTGTAGACAGCCTGAGAGTGTTGGGGCTGGAGAAAAGAAGGCTCTGGGGAGACCTTGCTACACCTTCCAGTACTGAAAGGTGCTACAAGAAAGCTGAAGAGGGACTTTTTAGAAGGAATGTGGTGATAGGAAAAGGGAGATGGGCTTTAAACTGAAAGATGGTAGGTTTATATTGAAGAAGGTATGTTTACATTGGATATTAGGAAAGAATTATTCACTATGAGAGTGTTCCAGACCTGAAGACCCAGGAAGTAAAATGTTCCATTGGCATGTGGACTTTGGTGACAGGGAAGGCAGTAGTTTGCAAACATGTAAATCTGAAATATCTTAGAAATAGGATTCTGCAAAAAACCTGAAATAGCTGTCTCAAGAGGCCGGAAGCAACAGTTTTATTGCTAGTAGTTATTATGTACTATTTATGGTAAGCAGCTTTTTAAGGACTGAAGTGCAGATTGTGATCTGTTTGTTATCCCTAATAAAACCAAATATAGGAAAAGACAGTCCATGAAGACACAGACTTTAAAAACAAAATAAAAGATCGACAACATATCAGGTGTGATGGAGAAAAAGAAATAACTCTGTAGTTAGTGCTTTAGCTCGTGAAAAATGTACAAACAAATGCCAGGAGGAAGAAATTGGATAGCACAATAAAGAAGATTAAAGGTTCTGGGGGAAAAATCAAGCAAGTGGAGCATGAAAACACAATACTGGTAATTAATACGAGAAGGCACAGGTGAAAAAAAAACTTACAGGGGAAAAGAATACATAAGTCACTCAAGCTGTGCAGAGTCAGAGTGCAAATGAAAATTCAGTAGCTAACACAAGGAAAGGAAAAATCAAACTGCGGCTGGAGGAACTCGAGATGTGCATTGACAGCACAACTGTGAGTAGGCAGATCTAAAAGACGGATATATCTTCCTTTCTCTGGGAGGTCATGCAAGGACACTGCAAAGAAAATGGAAAACAACAAGATCTTTAAGGAAATATAGAAAGGAACACAAAACCACTGAGAACACAGCCTATTGATTATAAATTTCTAGAAACCATGGAGTCCATAAAAACCATGGACAAAAAAAAATATATATAAATCCTATTGAAGATAAAACTGGACTGTTCTGAAAACAACCAGATGACATGTTATTTAAAAGCTCAGAATTTCCTTTTTTTTTTACCCTCTCTCTTTTTTTTTTTTCTGCAGGCAGAAGGCTCCTTCTTGTCTAAACAGCAAATGAAGTAATTTTGCTCTTCCCACTTTCGTAAAAATGGTTGGGCAAGAAAGGCAAAACAGCATTACTCACAGGAGATATTATTTCTGCAATAATGAAGGAAAATCAGTTTTTCTCATGAATCTAACTCAACCAAGGAAAATGTCAAAGTTTACCTGTGATTTTGGCAGGCATTTCTGAATAGTGACTGTATGGAACTGTTCTGTGTTTTCCCCTTTTGAAAAGGTCTCTTCTTCAGCATTTAACCAAATGAGGAGAGGTATGAAATTTATTTATGGAACTCCCAGTGGCTCCTATGTTTTAAAAATCATTACTACATCTTAAATATCTGCTATCTGCATTAGCCTCTATCTCTTTCTGTCTCTTAAGAAGCACCTTATTAACAATAAGGTAAGCTGAAGAATCAGTTGATTATAAAGAAAATGCTCTATTATACTCTGATACTTACTGATGTAGGCTGTCCATGTTTAAATACTTGTACATTGACTGAATCAATGTGGCTACAGGAAAATATCTTAAAGCATTTATTCATTCTGTGCGGTGAAGCACATGGGGAAATGGAATTTTAATGACAAACTGCTTTAAGCAGTAAACAGAGGAAATCCAAACTGTCATTTAAGTGGACCTTCATGTGAAAAAGTACTGTAGCAGTGCACGGGAAGGCTGCTGCACAATTCCCATCTGATACACAGATTTGCCAAGATGCAGCTGACTTAATGTGACACTTGGCAGAAAAGCACCAAACCATTTAAATAATCATTTATGCACTTTCAAGGAATTTAAGTAGAGGAAAATAAATAGAATAAAGCATGTTCACAAAATGAATTGTATCACATAGTTAGTAATATGGTGTGTATTTCATTTAAATCTACTGGTTTAGACACCATGAAATTGTTAATCAGACATTGAAAATAAAATAGTGCTTTCACTGAATGCGTTAAGTGCAATGTTGCAGCCATTTTTAAGATTTATTTTCAGGAGAAATGCAAAATAAGCTTCTACTTGCCACCTGTGCAGAGCACCTCCTCTGACATTTTGGTGTGTGTAACAGTTTAACTTCTAATTACACGGGGCATGCTCAGCTTGGACGAGAGCACAGCAGAACCAAGTAAGGTGGCACCACAAGCAATTTAAGTTCTATGAGTTAATTAAAGCCTTGAGCTCCCATGTGCATATCAGGCCAGGAACGTGACAGCAAAATTTGTGAGAGCTGTGCTGAATCTCTGCTGCAATTTGGGAGACAACAGAAAAAGGTTTTTGAGATAGGAAAACACAGCAGACACATCATGTCCTTGTATCTTTACAGGAACATTTAGACAGTGAATCGGGGTATATTACACCTGAAAGGGAACCTGTGAGATTTGGTCTATGTCATGATACTGCTATGATTTAAATCAGCTGTGAGGGAATCTGTTTGAAAACAGATTTTAAGATCAGAAAAGCTGACTGGTGTGGATGCAGCACCTAACATGGAGTATACTGTATATATCAGATGCTGTAGCAGAGCAGAAAGCTGATTCTAGCTCAGTTTTATCATTTTTCAAATCTATAATTTTTCGTTTCTAGACCAGCAAATGTTCTTTTTTGGAGACCACAGGATTTTCTTTTTAGGGTTTCTTAAGGTATCTCTTTCATCTGTAGTAAAGTATGAATTTTGTTAATTTTGACATGTTTAATCAGTCATACAGCTTTGACCAACCACTCTTTGTTGAATAATTTTTACATTACAAACCACTCCATTATTTTTCCTGGGTGATTGGAAGGTGCAATGAAGAGTTTTACAAAGTGTTGTCCTATTACTAGTTCAGCATATTGTCATATTCAAATCCTATAAAGAGAGGGAATGCTTCTTGCAGAGCTTTAGAGCAGTCTCTATGTTCTATTTATATTCTTACACAGCCCTTATCACTGTGACATCTGACTACTTCCCAGGCCCCTATTATATGATACAGCTACCTTATTTTATTGGAATGCTCTTACATAATTTTTCTGCTTGGAAGAAATGGAAGAATGTTATTTTTTGGTTATTTAAAACTGCCTGTTTTTATTTTTAGCTGGAGAGGTGCCTCTTGCACAGGGAAAATGATGTTTTGAAGTAATTCTTCATTCCATCAAGAGCTTATTGTGTAACTGCAAACCATTACAAAACTCAGGGTATAAATAAATAACTTCTCTACAGACTGGGACTGAATTCTGCCATGTCCTGAAACCAATCCATGACCAAAGATTGATTGGCTGTGGAGAAACATTAGGTCTTCACTGATAGAGGCCATGGTAGTCTTGGGGGAAAATAAATTACTGATCATGTTCTACAGAGATCAGAAGAAAGAACTGGTCATTGGCGTGACAATGACAGATCGTCTCTTTGAGAAAATTGAGGGGTAAATATTAATTAACACACTGAAAAGAGGGTGAAACATAATTTTTGCATTATACATTAGCAGCAAAAATGTGAGAAAATTTGCATAAGGTACACTGGCAAATTTCCAGTGATAGTTTTTTGTTTAAAAGCTATTAATAAAGAATATGTGCTACTATTTTTGCATGTATCACATACCTGTTTTACACAGTGTTCTATCTCAGAAATTTGACTGAGAATGCTTTACTTTATTTACAAATAGTTTATAAGCAACACCCCAAGGTTTAGCACTATGTGACTCTTTCCAGACAGATGTCACTCTGGCTGATGCTTCTGTGGAGTGCAGAATTCAATAGTTCTGTCTACGTTTCTTTCTGCCAGACAAAAACTGCAAAAAATTATGGAAATATGAGCTGCCTTTTATTATGAATTTCTAACAGAGTGTAGAAACAGCAGACTTGAGGAAAATAATCATCAGCAAAGAAAGTTTACAAAATAAGATTTATTTTCTTTTTGCTAATTTATTTTGCCTTGAGCCAAACAGTTCCACAAATCAATTTCACCATCAGTAACAATCATCAAGAAGCTTAATAGCAGAATTTATAAGTATAAATGAGCTGATCTACAATAAGTGAAGAAAGATGGCAATAAGTTCCAAGAATGCAATGGCCCTTGGGCCGTGGCTGTGCTGGGCGTGTGCTGTGTCCTGCCGCCTGCGTGGTCCCTGCACAGTTGGAAAGGTACCAAAAAACTCTCCCTGCCACTGCTTAACTTAGTATTAGTGTCCAAATCTTGAAAAGAAAGTATTGGAAGACATTTTTAAACACTGTCCCTATCCCACATGGGTGTTGTGTCAGAGCCATTGTCATAAAATATAAAAGTGAGTTGTAGATATTATTGAACGCCCTTTCCCGAATTCCAGGGCTGCCCTCTGTACCAGCTGTTGAAAGCAGGTCAGCATATGGGAACACATCCATGAAGGGTGATGGCAGCATGGGGCTTACCACCATAGCCAGAGTCAATCTGCTCAGAACAGGCCTTATTGACCCAGGCTGCTTTTGCCCATTTGGTCAGGAAGGAATTTTAAAAACTTAAATGATGCCCCCTAAGAATTACTGAAGTCACAAGTGAGATGTATTTTCCTCTTGTTCCACCCACTGCCCAAAGCAAAAGGAATGACATTCCCTCACTGGTACGTGTCACCATGTGCTCCAAGAATTGTGCCATGCACACCCACAGTTATGTTTCATCACACCTTGAGCAGAAAGATTTCATTGTACAGAAGTCAAGCACCACGTACATTCTTAGTTTTCTTTGTCCCAGGGCTGCCACAAACCACAAGATTTTTGTAAAACCCTGCAACACACTTCTAAGCAAAAATACTGTCCTCCACTTGTAAACAGTCATGGTTTTTGCTGGTCACTGCTCTGAGCCTGATATTTCCAGAGTCTCAAATGCCCTTGACACAGCTGACCTTGAAAAGAACCTCCACCAAAACTATAGTTAATGTGTTTACAATCCAGAGAAAAGTTGCCAATAACACAGTGCTCCATAATACATAAGGCCAAGAAGTGGATAAAAGACCTTCCTTCCTGTCCTCTCAAAGCAGAGCAGGGAGGGCAGATACAGCATGGGGAAGAGAAGCTGAAAGAACAAAGGCAATACCAAACACTCAGTCACTGCCTGCACTGATGGTCCCAGGGAGGCTTTCAGACAGATTTCCTCCAGGATCCCTGTGAAAATGGCCTCAAGGGTGCTGCTGCCAGAGCCTCTTCTCTGCTTTCCTACCAGAGTCAGTCAGATGCAGGGAACTGTTAGCCTATTTCTTTTCCTATATTTAATTGCAATTTGTAACTGTAGTCCTAAGCTATAGCTAGATGCACATTGAACATATATTATTTTGCAGCAAATACTATAACCACTCCTGCCTCATGCCTGTTGAATTCTGGCTCTTGAGAAAACAAATTATCTTTGAAATCTTCTGGAGACTGGAGGAAGTGCTTGTTCTTGGAAAAAAAGATGCTTTCCCACCACAGCAAAGACACAAATTAATAACTGCAACTTGGTTTTTTTCCCCCAGACACTAGCTTAGAAAAGAAAAGATCTGTTTTTCTTCAGCATGAAAAGCAAACCCATAAATAACCTATTGAAAGGGACCTCTCTTCCTTTAGTGTTGAAAAATTGTTTATAGAAATGTATCATATCTATAGCTTTTTTATCTTTCTCCCATCTTTTTTATACCTCCCAAAGGACCTCTGAGCTCACTTTAAAAAAGTAAAAAAAAGTCATAAAATGATAAGTCCAATTTTATCAGGAATCCTGTCAATCCCAGTCCAGAAGGAGGTGATGAAAGAATTTGGGCCACTTCTATTCTTTCGTTATTCTATAAAAAAAAGGCACCTGAGTGTGAAGCCTTAATAGGGCATAAAACCATAGCTTATGAAACCTTCCTAGAGATTTTCTGCTGGCATTTGCTGTTAAGCAGTTAAATTACATAGTAACAGTGTAAACTTTGTACTGTTTTTGCATGAGAAATGCCCAGGAGAGAAAGCCTTTACATCACAGAGGTATTGCAACCAAACTTGCTCAGAATAGGTAGATTAATCTTATTTTTTATGCTGTAAGAAAACAATTTTGTTTGGTGGCCTATAAATACACAGAAAGAAGTCCTGGAAGAAAAAGTACCACCTCAAAAAATCCTAGTTTTCATTTCCTAGCTAAAAGCCTGAAAGATCTGTGTTTTGTCATATTTTTCATATTCTTTTATCACTTCTAAAACATGAGATAAGGAGCAAGATCTCACTGTTCTTCCTAAGGGAGGGATTCTATTCAGAAAGAAGAAAAAAAAGGTCTTTTGATAAAAGCTTTGGTCTTTGCTCACATTTTTAAGCTTCACAGGGCTCCACAGTTTGCATGCTGTCAGCAGTGAATTCCTCTCACCCTCTTTGCTAGCAGCCTCCTGGAATTCAGGGAATGACTGAGAGTTTTCAACTTTGTGGGACGGACAGAGCTGGTAAGAATAGAGCTCTTGGCTCCTCCAGAACCAGTGACCAAGCCTTTTTTTCTTCTCAAGCCTTCCTTCCACACAGCTTTAATCAATCTGCTTTCTAAATTTGTTTCAAAGCTCTGTTAGTGTCTAGACTCCAGCTCTCAGACTGCAGGTCTGCAAGCACAAAGACTACTCTTGTCTCCGTCCCCAGGGCTGAGATCCCCTGTCTCCAGGGAAATACAAGCAGTCCTGCTGGAACAATTTTCATGCTTTATCCCACGAGCTGTCAGAAACCTAGTTTGACATCTCCTGCAAGGAATTATGAACATAAGTGCGTTGAAGATGTTTCACATTACTCCTCTCCAGCCCTCCTGTGCATGAAGGAGAACATGTTGCCCTTTTCACAGCAACTTTTGCAAATTGCACTTGCCCCAGAATGTCCCACTGGGGTTTTGGCACAATCCTTCTCCCACACTGTCTTTAAACAAGATGGCAATCTCTTGGCAGAGGTTTTGTGTGTACAACATATTACACAACCTTTACTGCACAGACCTCCTCTAGTTTAGAGTATGGCACCACTTTGCTTTCAGCACCAGCCCTGGTTTGCTTCTTTATATCTCCAATAGAATTCAGCATATTCCTGGTTCCTGGGTAATAAAGACTGTCTTTGGGGTTTGGGTAGCCCTAGCCTATCCAATATGTTTATAATAAATGGAAGTTCCAACTTTCTGAGAAAACAGAACATAAAATTCCTTTTCATCTGCATAATCCTTCACAGTTCCAAAAATATATTTTGTTTCAGAAATGTTTAAAATAAGTCATAGTGGTAGAAATTAATGACAGAGTATTTTCAGGTAGTCTAGCGTAGGTCTCTCACCACATTCTCCCAAAATTTTATGTACACATATCTCCTTTTTTAATGACAATTTTGCAGTTTGTAAAATATTTACCTGCAACTCAAGTTTGTTACACACACTGTTATGTATTAGAGGAGTTTCTTCACAAAATAAGAGAATATATAGTGTTAAATGTAATAATATTGCTATAGAATTGTGCAAATAAGCTGTCAAGCAGTTTAAATCCCACATCTATTACAATTCCATAAGTTTGTGATCAGAAGATCCCAAATGCATCATCACAGTATTTTATCTGTTTGTTACCTAAACTTTTAATGCAGTTTGACTGCTCCTATTTTTTCCAATATAAAACAAACCAAAACTTTTATTCCAATATTTTTCTCAAACAGAGATGTCATACAATAGAAAACCTGTGGATCACCACTGATGACAAATCCTTAGTGGAAACACAGTGTCCCAGTTCAAGGGCATAAAAAGACTGAGCGTCCCAGTTAGCCTGGTTTTGCAGTGCAATCTGTTACTCCCTTTTCTGAGCACAGAAGTGCTTCATGACCTTTCGTACTTCCTGAATTGTCAGTAAAGTTTGAAGAAATGGCTCTGCAATGAATGATAAATTTAGCTATTTTGTCTCCAGCAATCACTGTTAAGTCTGTCGGAAACTTTCTTGGTTCTGTAAAGGGTCCTTGCACTTTTTCTGCATAGTAGATTGGTTAAAAAAGAATCTGGTCCACGTGGCCTTGGAAATAAGTCATACTGAATCCACAAAAATGGCACGTAGGTGGCATGCCTAAAACAGAGCTGAAAAACCATAATCATGCATCATGTATCTAACCTGGCACCCCATGCCTAAGCAGGAGGCATCTAAAGGTTAATGTTCAGCCAGGTTCAGCATCTGCTGCAGAACCAAGAAGAACATGGAGTTCTGGTAGCTCTTGCCATTAGGCTCATCTCTCATTTATTGTTTCTGAAATTGCAAGGCTAAGCTCATGAAATCTGACGTACTGTATTGCCAGACCTCTTTGTTAGAACAATGAAATTGTCTTTACTACCTTAAGTGATAAAAAGCATATTTGCAAACCTTTTCCAAAAGAACTCAGATGAATCTATTTTCTGTTAAACTGAGTGCAAGTCTAGTGATCTACAAACTAAAATCTCCTCATGTGTCTCTTTCCAGTGTTTGTTTTGAGAAAAGATTTTTTTCCTCAAACATATGTGTTTAATTGGGACATATTTGATTAAATTCCTGTGTAGGGATGGCATAGTCACATATCAGCTAAAGATAATTTGTAACACAACTTTATAGACATAACAGTTTATGTTATTAGAGCACATCAGGGATTTGTCAGGCTCAAGTTTTTAGGGACGGGGATAACAAAATTAAAGACATTTTTAACCTTTTCAACAAAACATGGAGAACTTCAAGATTTTCAAATATTGCCTTGATGTTGTACAGTTGAAAGCCTAAAAGTTTGTTTCTGCAAGGGGGAGAGGAAGGACATTTCAAGACCAGTGGAGATTTAGTATAAGGTAATGGGGTTTGGTTTTTCTTCATTGGCTTTGGGGTTCTTTTTCGGAAGGGAAGTAAACGAACATTCTTAAAGTAGCAAGTCTCTTTTAGAATATGTATTTCTTTATCTTAGGAAGGGTGAGTTCAAGATCTCATTGTTAGGAGGTCCCATTTTTAAGAGATTTTAAGGGACATTTACTCTGTTCTCCACTTGGTTTGCTGAAAATAAGAGAAGACCTTTCCAATGCACATCCTAAAACCTTCAGATTTATTTAATTTATTGAATTGCTTCTCCCCCTGGAATAGTTGCATCATAAGATTTATTCTCTCTGTTGTTACTTTGTTTGATTAAGTCCAGTATCTCACTCACCCTCAAATTAGAAAAAGGAGTCAAATATACTTTGTTATGAAAGGAGGAGATGAAGGTTTTCAGTTTATAATATCAGAACTGGGCATTCCTCCCATGGTAGTGGTATGGGCTTCTGAACAGACTGTGGGTGCTGTAAATATTCATTTGTATTTGGGAAGATTCTAAATATCCCTTGAAGTGTGCATGAAATAAATATTTTCCCCATGTTTTTTTCATCTGTTCTCTGGATCCCAAAACCAGAAGTTTGTGTTTGGAGGGTGGCCATCCAAAGTCCTGTGTGCATACATTAACTAAAAATTTATATTTATTTCCTTAATGACTTAAAATCTATCATTTTCAGATGTTTTGCGAACATAAATGCCTGAGGAAAGAGCAAAGACATTTCCTACTGTAGTGTTTCAACCCAGTTTCAAGCTCTCATGGCTTAATCACACACAGAATCTTCCATAAACTTCCAGGACTTGAAAATAATTTTTCCAGCATTCGCTTTACTAGAAAATAAAAAAAGCTGAAAATTATGAAGTCCTTATGGTAGAAGAACATGAAAAGTTTTTTAAAAATGAGCTCAGAATATGTTTATATATAAATATATGCTAAATATATATAAATTATATATATATATATATGTAAACCCCACAAATTGCTTAATTTTGATAACTGTTTAGAGTTCTTAATACTGACAGTTCTCTATGAAAAAGGAAAGAGTATCTAGACACAGAGCAGAGTCTGCACTGGAAAAAGAATTGTCAAGTATATATTAAGTAAGATCCTGCCCTCAAAGAATCTAGAACAGTTGAAGAGGAAGAGAAATAAAAGTAAGAATATAATTTAGACTAGTTCAGATGTATAGTTTTTAGCTAGTAGCAAACCACACATTTTCTAGTTATCCTTAAAGTAGTCCAGAAATCATTTTTATCTCTGTGTGGCCTGTTTCTTTGAGGTGCTCAAAGGAATGTGTTAAAGCAGATAAAAACACAAGGACAGCTTCAACTTGTGTTCTTCCTATAACCCTTCAAAATCTATTATTCAGTGTGACAAGAGATGTAAAGTGTGGGGCCACAAAGCAATGCCACCATTTGCTTACACAATTTCTGGATCAGCAGCCTCTGTGAAAAATCTTCTTTCTTCTGCTCTCCTTGATTAAAGTTAATTCATGCAACCGAGATGACTCTACAGAGTTATCAAACAGTCTATTTGTAAGGGTCTGCTAAAAGAGAACATGAAATTGTCAGGAACACACCATGTCAAAACAACCTAATTTCCTTCTTTGACAGGGTAAGAGGCCTCATGAATGGGAGAAGAGCAGAGGATGTCACATACCATGACTTTAATAAAGCTTTTGACACTGTCTGACATGACATTTGCATAAGAGAACAAAAGCACTGGAGTGTGGGTAAGACAGCTCTAAGGTCAGCATGCAGCTGGATTGAAAATGCTATTTAACAAGAAGATACCATTTGTTTATTGACAAAATGGAAGAAGGAGGCAGGAGGGATAAAACGGGTCTGTCCTTGATCCAGGGCTACATGACTTAATAAGCTTCCTGATACTGAAGTTTTGAGTTTGGCAGGAGGGTCACCAATTTGGAAGGCAGGATTACATCTCAAAACCATCTTACTAAGCTGAAAAATGTAAAAGAAATACATGGTGTAACTCAAGGCAATTGAATGAAATAGAGGAAAGATGAACAACATGAGTGCATACTGGGAAAAACTAATCAGACACAGGAGTATCCAGAAGAAAAAAAAAATAAAGAAGAAAAAGTGAATAGAAATCCTGAACTATTACAATGCAAAAACCAAGTGAAGAAAAAAGGAGATGAAAGGCTACCCAGTGAGGTTATGGAGTCTCCTTCTCTGGAGATATTCAAAATCCAGCTGGACAGAACTCTGTGCACCCTGCTCTAGATGAATCTGTCTTAGCAGTTGGGTTGGACTAGATGATCTCCAGAGGTCCCTTCCAACCCCAGCCATTCTGAGATTCTGTGATCCAAATATGTCAGTTATTGCTAGAAAAGGGAAAATATTAAATATTCTTTATATCCTTTACATCCTTTGGGATAGGACAGAAGTGCTCTTGTCTCTCAGTGAGTCAAATATAATAGGGTGGAACTCATTGGGACAGAGGAAAGGAGCAGGGCTGTCTGAGCCCCTCCCACTCCCTTTTCCTTTGATTTCTCCGAGATGCAGACATACTGATGTAGATTCCAGTAAGAAACTTTTTGTTCAGGGAATAATTTTATGGCTGCCATTACAAGCTGCTAAGAATACCCCATCTGCACACTTTAACTTCCTGCACTAGAAATCACAGCAGTAAGGACCACTACATCAGCTACCTTGCTGGAAAAGGAGCAATCAGAAATGGCAAATGTGCATATTGAGATTAATAAAGGTTGAGTGGAGACAGACCACTGTAGCTTAAGCACCCTGGATTGTGTTGCTCCCAGACACTATGAAAGCAATAACAATGACAGTATGATTTATATTGTATAATTACCTGTGTATAAAATGGAAGCTTAAAAATTTCCTCTCAGAAATCTCATATACATCTCTCAAACATGTAAGACAGCTGAGTAGCTTTAGCAAAATAGGCTTTTGTTCTTTTATTACAATTTCACCTTAACAAATACAAATCAAGGTTTAAAATCCATCCTAGACCAGAGGCAGCATAAAATGTCTCATTAAAAATGAGATTAAAAAACTGTCAAAAAATTTTTGAATATCCCACTCAATGGTAATTTCATGGCAAATCAGTTTACAAGCAGTAAAAAGCTGAATTTCTGGGGTTAGAATGTCTTTGTAACACCTTTCAGCCTCAAAAAGCTTGCTTCAAAAGCATTTTAAGAGAAAAAAGTATTTCTTACCAACTTCATAGTCTAACTGGACTTTCTGAACCATGTTGCCTTAAATATTTTCTGCTTCAAGTAAATTTTCTGCTTTCAAACTCAAGGTGTAACCATCTTCTATATTTTAATGCATGTTTTATCCAAGAAAAAAAAAAGAATGTGATAAGTACCACTCTAATAATGTAAGAATCTCTCTGCAAAATAAGAAAAACCAATGTCCTGACTCAGTAGTATTTCCACTCTAAATATGCTCATGAGGTTCACATTGTCCTAATATGAGAGTGCCTCACAGCCATTAAAATACTTATCCCCATAGGTCACAGCATCCTTTAGAGAAATGTAACTGCTCACATTTGTCAGGTGAATAAACAGGGATCTAAGAGCATATATTTGGCATTGAAGCACCAAACTTCTAATTATTCAACCTTTGGAATCCCCATCCCTGGTATAGGTAGGTTGTTTTCCCAGTACAAGGGGTAGCAAGGCTTGCTTGTACTGACACTGTAGCATAACAAGTCATATATATAGGAAAGACAAGATTTGACATAAATTTATACTAAACTCATTGAGGTGTTTGTTTAAAAAGAAAATACACCACTTTACCTCACAGTGAGAAACTGGGAGTATCTTAGTGCAAAACTCACAAAGCATATGGTTTCCTAGAGTGAGGAAAAGGGGATAAGTTGCCTAATGTCATCCATCCAAAACTTGGGTTCCTGGGCTAATCCCATCCCTTTTTAGCTGGGAGGTGAAACTGGAACTGTCAGAGATCAATTTGTCCCCTCTGCAGATACATCACAGAACACCCTCCCTCTCTGTTCCTTTCAGTTCTCATGATAAGCACATTGCTTCCACACCAGCTGGGTCTGTGAAAACACTTAGAATCTCTCTTCATCATGTCCCACATGACTTTTCCTGCCTTCACACCATGAAATCTCATTGGTGATGAAGAGTAACTCCCTCAGTTTGCTATTGAAGCTGTTCTGGTTCCTGTAAATAATAAACCCATGACTATGGAGACTAAAATCAAGGTCTATTTACATCTCAGCTGAACACTGTAACCATAAGACTGCAGAATCTGTCTGCAGCTCACCATCTGGCTCAAAGATTATTTCAATATTCAGCAGTGTAGATCAGCTGTGAAGGCAGTGGAAAAGTGGCTGCCTTTGGAATTTATTAATATAATTTACAGGGACCAAGAAAACTGAGATAGCTCTTCAGTTAGACAGTAAGAGGCTTTTGAAGACCAGCATTTTGGATTTAAAAAACAATAATTGGCAACAAAATGATTTTATTAACATAGCCTGAAATTTCTTGCTCAAAGTCACAATACACTGAATTTTTTGCAGAGAGGGAAATTGCTTCTGGGTTGTCTTAGTCACGAGACAGCATCTTCATCATTGGGCTTTCATTGACTCCTGAGCTCCAGCTTCTCATGTGATATGTTATCTTTTCCTCCCTGCACAAATACATACAATTTTGAAGTATTCATAAGACAAAACAAACAAAAAATACCAACAAAAGGAGATAAAAAAGCAACAATAAAAATAAACTTTTCATTACAAATCCTGCTGCTGTTGCACCTTAGAATGAAATTATTACAATCTTACATAGCTAACCCAGTTTATCATTTCATTCAACCAATTTCCTTTTCTCCTTTACTCTGAAATTAAAAGTATTTTTATCCTTTGCAATTCACAAAGCATATTAAAAAGCTTTTAATATCATCTGTAACAAGAAATATATCTAAAAGTTGTAACGACTCTTGTGAGGAAATTCAGTACATGAAAGCTCAGTTAAGACTGTCAAAAGCAAGCATAAAACCAAGAAAGCTGTTTGCATTCTAGTAGGAAACATCAAGGTATTTCTAAATACAAATTGAATGTTTGTGGCCTCAAGCTCTGAGTTGCCCCTTTGAAAAGACAAATCCTTTCTTATCATAAGAGTAAGCAATTAGAATTTTTTTCCTTTTTACTGCATCTTATTTATACATTTCTGTGCAAATTACTTTCATTTTCCTATTGAAAGCATTTGTTTGGCCATATCTTTGTGCTGTTGCAGAAGTTTGGACATGATTTCAAGAGAGTAATATTTGGGGGTCTTAATATTTTTTGTTTTGTTCATACTGAAGTTTTATTTGTGTCAATAGGGAAGCGCAGTCCAGAGCACATCACAGGAATCAAGCCAGGATGTGATTTTTTCCAGAAAAGAAGGAAAGTGCATGTCTGTCTTCTGTGCTCTATGAGGATACAAGAAAGCTTGATATGAGGGAGATATAAACAACAATCAGTTGATTTCATGCTGGTACCTGATACCCACAGGTTTGACATTACCTTAGCAGCCCCATCTGCTTCCTGGGGGATGAGGAGACTCTCCCCAGTCAAAGTGGTGATATGGCACATAAAGATTGATTGCTTTATGTCCTTCAATTGAAAGCAAATATATTGTAGAAGTGCTATGGTCTGAAAAAATAAACACTCATTTGGCTTCAGACTCCAGAGACAACACTTGGCTAAACTCCCACTTCGGTCCGCATTTTGGGCAGCTTTCCTTACAGTCTCATCAACCTCTATTACATAAAGGAATTTCATTATTTTTACATTTGGGCTGTTTGAAAGGCTGATATTCAACTTACTAACACCAAAGAGAGTTTTATTTAGTCCCTACCAAAACACCAACATAGCTGCCAGTACAGTGTGTAGGCTGTATTTACAGATCAGGATTTAGATTAAATTCTCCATCAGCTGTGCAAAGCACAGCATGCTTTTCAAGAAATAAAATGAAAAGATAATAAAGTGGGAAACTTCCATCCTGTTCTCAACCTCCTTCCATGGGAGGGGGGTTTGGCCCTCAGCAGATCTCTCCTCTAAAAAGGATAGAAAACCTTGAAAGCAATCATGTCAAGTGTTCACCTTTAAGAAACTGATATATAAAGTCATATGGACTAAGCTGTGCACAAACGATGGTCCATGGTATGTGAACAGAAAGTCACATGGGTAAATGCCACTTCCATTTCAAGCACTGTGCTCAACTTCCATTTCAGAAGCTTCAGTTCATTTTCTCTGTTACTGCAAAAATTCTCAGGCTATTCAACCTGCAGGACTGCATACCAGGGTGGGAATGTCCATCTGACTGCCTGCCCTGGCTCTGCTGCCTTGTACTGACAAGGGGGGGGTCTCATTCAAATGTGTTCATTTGATTCATCCAACAGTGCACCTGTAGCAAGGGTCTGAGTGCAGTGGGGTATAAATGGAAACTATCCCTGTTCATTCATGTGTTTTCTATGTGAACTGGGGAGGAAAAGGAGAGAGGCAGGTTTCAGAACAGGCCACTTGCCATTGGAAAAGACAGGTTCATACAAGGTATTAAACTTCCAGCCTGACAGCTAAGACCAGAGGTTTCAAAAAAGCAAGAGACAGCAGCAGCTTACATCTAATCAGGCATTTTGAAGATGTGGATTGGACACTGGGGTCTGTAAGTGCTTCTGAAGGAAACAGGTGTCTTTGTGATGCCACCATGCAGTGATCTGCTGAGATTAACAGAAGCTGAAAGATTGGGAGATAAAGGAAAACTCACTGCTGTTGGTGTAGTCACCAGGGGCTCTAAGGGCTCTGCTACTCCAGGCTTTGCTGTCTGGAGACTGTGCTGGAGAAACAGCCTTGCCTTGTGTGACCCAATAACAGTAGCAGGTCTTGGGGGAGATCCCCACCATGCAGTGAGACCTCCATACCCTACAGCAGTAGCACAGTTGCCTCAATGGAGAAACCATCAGAACCATCAGAAAGCATGTTTTCTGCAGTTTGCTGATGAGAAAAGAGGCAGAAAATCAGACAGAGCCAAGCTCCATATGAGACAGATTCTTGTCTAATTTTACATTATGACCCCGTCCACTGGACCTCAACTGTTGCAAAGTTGAGGCAGAGATAATTCTCATTAAAATTATTTTTTTGTGTGTTTTCACTCCCCTGGTAATTTGTGTTCTGACTCTACATAAAACACACTAAAACTCTCAGTTTTAAAATGTTGTCTGTATGTTTGTCTGGAGTTCTCATCTGATAGCTACAATCCACATAATTTCCAGTGCTCTTGTTCAAAGTGGGAAATATTTTTTAGTTTTTAGCTATTAAAGTAATCTGATTCTTTTAAGAAAATAACCCCTAAGCAGCAGTTACAAATTGCTATCTTTTTAATATATATCTCTCTCTTTCATACCTTCAGTATTCACTATAGCAATATTAAATGGCAGCATTGTGATATTCCTCCAACAATGCATATTGCTGACTTCCTCAGTTGAAATACAATGTGTCTACCAGGCTCTATTTAAGTTCTGATAACTAAAAAAGAGAATAAAGAACAAACAGGCTGCTTCCCTGTGTGTCTCTTGTTTCTTTTAATATTTTGCTAGGAGGCAAACAAAACTGAGCCTTACTTATCCAGACCTCTGCCCTATTGTGTCTCTTTAAATTAGATTTGCTGCAATGCAGTATTTTGTTTACTCTCCTAGAAATGAAGGACAGTGTTAAGTTGCTACAGAACCAGAGACTGCAGCAAACAGTCCAAACGCCTGTGGTAGCTCGTGGCTTTTTTAAGCTTCCCTGTACCTTGAAAAGAAGGTTTAGAAAGGTTTTGTGAAAAAATAGAACAGTTGGAGATGTAAAATAGAGTTTAAGCTTCACAAGGGAGAATAGAGAAATTAGTCATTCTAATTCCTTTGTAAAAGAAAGGGACAGTAAAGGTAGGTGGCAACACCAATCCTAATAGAGCATGGGGATTACATAAAGAATAAAAGCTACTTATCAGTTATTTAAGTTGCTAGTTTGGGGATTTTAGACTAATAATAGCAGCTGAGAAGGTTTTTGTGCTGCTTTTTCAGTGCTCAAAATTACCTGATTTTTTAATGATTTAGTGTATGGGTGCTGCATGGAAAAGAAATTAGTGCTTGAGTTAATGACTAGGCACACATTACCATGTGCACATGGTGTTTGTAATGTACACATATGCACAGGTAAATGTTGAGAAACAGAAGGTTTGGATGTTATATCAGGTACCAACAAAGACACCCACAGAGGAAGATGGGTGCTGATAATGTTTTGTTATTTGCAAGCTTTGCTTTCTCCCAGCCATACACTGGAGATGTGATCAGCTGATGGCCTGAAGTCTCAAGCAGATCTACTTTTCAGTGAAAAAATCACTCATTTTATTTATAGAAGAAAAATTTTGCTAAACATTTACAGGCAAATGTGGAAACATATGTCTGAAAGAGTTAAACACAAGCACAGTTTATAGATGGTCAGTAGCCAAACACTTAGAAAAGGAAGTTGACAAGGGAGTGCCCAAAATGATGGGAAGCAGAATATGTGCAAGCCCCAGAGCAGGAACAGAAGCTCTTTGCTTCCCCCTGTAGGGGAAAAAACCCAGTCTGACCAGGTCTGATTTGCATATATTATTTATATTATTATTCATACCTCAGTGCACTCCATGAGACTCTGCTCTCTGCTGTGCTCTGTTTCACAAATTAGGAGACACAATGTATGTAAACACACTTGCAAAAAAAAAAAGGGTGAAGAAACTGTGAGAGGTAACAGCTAAAGAAAAGCAGTCACCCTTAATTGCAGTTGTCTCCAGTTGGGTAGGAGTTTTTATGGAGGCTTAATGTCTGTTTCTTTAATGTATTATACAGATATCAGTTGGTACAGTTCTGTTTCTAGCTTTTAATAGGATATGACAAATTCAGCAAAACTTTGAGTGAAATCTCTTCCTTGTTCCCTTTCTTTTCTTTCTTAATTCTCCTTTTTTTTCCCTGCAGTTCCACCCAGACTCTTTGTTTGCCCAGTGTTATTTTGTAAGCTCTTTATGAGACCTTCTCTTTGGATTTTTTTTTCTCCATCTTCATCTTTCTTTGTTCATTTGCAGTGGAGATAGAAATGAAGAACACAGAATACTTTTAGTACTAGATTAATGTAAGAAAATCATTATCTGTCCTGACTTACACAAAAAAGAAATAAAATTATGGACACTAGTTTAAGACAGCACTTCATCTAATTTACTCCCATCAACATGAAAGCATAGACAAGAAAATGTAACTAAAATAAGGAATGTTTTTCTTTCAAAATCTCACCTGTTGCACTTAGATTGAAGTCTGAGGACAGTTATACACAAACATGACCACACCCTGGTTTCTTTAGCCTGTCTGCCACCCACAGCACAAATCAAAGCTGTCAGGATAAGGAAATTTTTCTAATCTGACCAAAAAGTCAGTGAGTGCCACCTGTGAATGACTCAGAGTACTGGAAGGTGCATGATTAATCTATGTATACACGAATATTCCTTGGAATGTAAAAAATTAGTATTTCCATATGAAAGTGCAAATTTATTTTGATTTTTTCAAAAAGCTAAGGGTCACCCTCTGCTTTGGATGGGGTACATCTAATCAAAGAATTTTATACCTGAGCTAGGCGTCCTTGGTTCCCCTAAATGGAGAGGAAACACTCTCCAAAAAATATTTCATCCCATCTTGAAGATGTCTGAAATGGAGAATTACAGTGAAATATGCCATAAATAGGTTAGTTATTATTATTGACCATGAAGACAGCCTAGATACCACCAAGGGTAGAGGCAGTTACACTACATGAATCTAAAATTAGACCACACCAGTGCAACATTTCATGTAATAAGAACCAGATCCTTGGAGTGCTGCTCATTTTTCATAATCTCTGACTATTTAATCATAATTACTCATCGTTAGTAGGCTCCAGGCACAGCTACAGGACTTCCCATATTTTTTATCTCCCTCCTCTTCCCACTTGTCTCCTGAGGAGCAGATGCCACACAGTGCTGATGTTGCCTTACATGAGAATCACTGTCCAGGGTATGAAGCCATGGAATTACAGCTGGAATATAATGAAAAGGTAATAAAGTAGCTTTATATTATACTCTGTGAAACACCTTAGTTTTAGTAAAAAAATCCCACTCTGTTATTCTGTTCACCTGATCATGTGACTCACCTAGCCCAGGCAAGATGGGATGAAAACCCTCAGGCAAAATGTGTTGCTTGTGTTCATAGAATCCCTTTATTTTGTGAGTTGAAGTAATTGTTTATGGTGAGTTTCAAAATAAGATTTTAGATTTTTAATTGTTACTCTTGAATAAGCAGTAAATTTTTTAAGATTAAATAAATGTGTTTCTTTGTGGAGTTGCCTTTTATACCTTTTAATTTCTTTTTTTAATTTACTGGAATCTATATTTAGCCATGAAAAAGTTGCCAAGAGCTATTTGTACAATTAACAAGCAACAGGCTATTTTTTAAATGGCATTTTTTCTAATTTCTTTTCTCATTTTCTTTCCTTGTTACCTTTTTTCATGAACCTAATTGCAGATTTTTCTGTACTGCTTATGATGGCAATGGGTTTATTTACTTACCAGAGACATTTTGAAACAGACAAAATATTTTAAATTAGTAAAGCATTTTAAAAACAGAACAATAATTCAAATTTAGTATATTTTTATCAGTAAAGTTTTCCCGTTTAAGAAATATTTTTCTTAATCAATTTATGGATTAATTAAATCATGTATACAAAAATTGATGCAAATTCAAAACTCAGAAAGTTACAGAGTGAATTTAAGATGCACATAAAAAAAGACTTTATGCTAACATATTGCTTTTAAATATTATTTTATTTTTCACTCAGAAAGAGGGATGTATCAAACCAAAACTGTTCATGATAAAGTTCTAGGAGCACTTAGAACAACATTCTAAAACATACTGAACACCAAATATTTTAAAAGCTTTAAACTCTGCAAAAAACCCGCATATACACTTTGAAAATAATAATAAAAAAAAGAGGTTTTGCTCTTAAATTGCTTTTCATTTTAAAATAGTGCAAAGTAATAAACCAAAAAAACCCACAAAAAATAAAAATCAAAATGGAATAGTTTAAAACAATAAACACAGATTGTTTTGACTGAGCAACACAAACTCTCTTCTCTCATGAACATTTCTGAGGATTTTATCTTTGGTCTCACTTCAGTATAAAACAATTTCTATAACTTTAAAAATTCTTAGCGTTCATATAAAAATAATGAGATAAAAATTTCAAAAAATAAAATAGTCAAAGAAATTGACAGGTATTCACAACAGTAAACTGATTTGAGAAAATATCCTTGCATTTTCAGATAAGTAAGGCTAATTGAAGTAAAGAAAAAACATTTATGTGCATGTTACCACCAAGTCATTCTGTGGTTTAGAAAAAAGGAGCAAGAACTTGTATACCTCCATGTATTGGAACTTCTTCTGTTACAATCAAAAAGTCTTTTCTTATCCAGAAGTCAGGTGCCTGGTTTAAATTCAGTCTTTGAGAGACAGAGTCCCCATAGAGCAAGGCCTATTCCACTGTGCAGTATGCTGAATTGCCTTCTTGGGAAATATAACTTTTTTTCTTTGGCTCTTCAGAAAATCTTATCTATCAGCTTGGCATAACTAGGTAACCTAATTTTTATAAAGAGGAAATAATGTCACCTTGCTCTAAGTGGGCCTTCAGCTGTCCTTGCCGTTAAGTGTTTCTGGATTTTACTCTCCAGCACTGGCTAGGGCACAGAACTACTGGTGAGCAATATCTTGCCAATGACTAATGGAATTATGTTTCCTAAGGTGGATATGATGGATTATTGTGGTTCTTCTATGCAAAATCAGTGCTTCAGTTTGGGGTCAGGCAGGGTCAAGACTCATCTAGGCATGGCAGGGAAGCAGCCAGGCATCTGATACTATAATCAAAGTAACATCACAACAGACTGATAAATCCAATTGTCCTCAAAGGAGATTTAGGTTAATGGAGGTTACAGGAGTGGACAGGCAGTTAAACAAAACTTATCATTTATGTTTTGTTTCCAGCCATGATTTCTTGTTCTTGTTATTGAAGAAAGCAGGTGATCTCAGCTGTGACAACTACTTAGTTTAAAAAGCAAAGGTATCTGTGAAAATTTACAGACCCTTCTAGCACAAAACCCTACCTAAAAGTCCAGACACTTTCCCTCCATCAAAGGCATGACTCTGACCACTACACCAAAACTTCATCATGAGGGAGGGACTAATGTTTAGGGCTGTTTGAAGACAGAAGTCTGTGTATTCCAAGCCTCTTCATACAAACCAGAAGTTGCCAAGGGCTCTTTCAACATTTGTCCTGTTTATCCTCCTTCTCCCCATTATGAAATGACACATAGTGGTCCACAGTGTGATGAGCAGGGCTGTTCACATCACATTACATGGCAGGGCATCAAATCTTATTGCAAACATCACGTCTCTGAGGCACAAGGCTTACACCAAGAAATGTGGGATTTAGGGTCACAGAATCATAGAATCATTAAGGTCAGAAAAGACCTTCAAGATCATCCAGTCCAACCTTTGACCAAACACTGCTATGCCACTAAGCCACGTCACAAAGCACCACGTCTACTTGTTTCTTAAACATTTCCAGGAATGGTGACTCAACCCCTTCTGGTAGGACTTTACCTAGACTGGACTTCAGAGTGGCAGTTCTTGGCTCTTGAGAAGCAATGCAGTTCCTGTTCCTCTTCAGGAGTGTGGCACACAACTGCTTGGTGAGCTGGGCTGTTGTGATTGTACTGTGGGACTCCTGAGGGACACAGAGATGACATGTGGGACATGCACGTGTGACCAAGAGGGTTGTCCTGGGCTCTGCAACAAAAGAAAATATCTTCCCACTGACTGTTAGAGGATCACAGCTGTGGTACAGGACACAGAACCCTCAGGAGCATCCTGTCATCACCTTTCATATTTTCACTGAATTAATTTATAGCAGCAAAACCACCTTAGGAAGCAGGAGTGGGTGTGTATACAGAGAGACCCATGGCATGCAAGGAGCCCCTTGAAGCTTCCTTTTATTTCCAGCTGACCAAATTCCTTATCCTTTGGTGTGCTGGCTACAGATATTGCACAGGGAAAAGTAGGACAGTGGCTTCAAACAAGTACTTAATTGAACATAAAATTGTTAGTGAGCAATAGAGTCATAGTCCTCTGGTACAGTTGAGTGCTGATGTGTTTTCCTTGTGGGAAACAGTATCTGCTGTATTCTGAAAACTTCAGCTTTTGCTGCATTCATAAATCAGATACACGATTAATTTTTCTCTCGCAGGGCTCTGCTTTGAAGGAGACCTCATCTGAGATCCCTGGCTTCTATTTAGCTGCCATCTCTAGCTTCAGTAAAGAGCCACATGAGAACTCTCTTCAAGACAAAATATGTCTATTGCATATTTCTGTGAAATCCTCAGTGAAAGGGAATAAACCATCCTTTCTGCCTAAGTCTCTCACTCTCTTTACTTCAGATTCACCACTATTTCCATGCTTGCATAACAAGTTGTCAGCCTCTCAAAATGTTGCCTGGAGGATTTGTAGGTAGAAAGAAAACTCTCAGAATCTGTCCTTTCTTCTGTTTACCCATAGATGGTGGCAGGGACTCCCTTGCTTTTCACAGCTTCAGGCCAGAAGGTTTACAACCACCCTGGATGAAGAGTGTCTGCACCATAATTCCTACATTGTACCAGGATATTTTTATTTTTTACTCTTTGAAGAGTTCTTGCAGAAAATCTCTGGAAAGTGCTTAAGGAGCAGATTAGCATTTATCTGGCGTGCTTCCCCTGAAAATGACATTTTTAATACCAGTGTTAACCCCTTGGTACTTCTGAGCAGAAGTGACATTTAGCTACAAATCCTGTCAGCAACAGCCTGCATAAACAACATAACAGGGCTTGGAGAACTTCCACCTGGACTTTATCCCTGCCTCATTGTAACAGGGACACAAGTACTGTGTAGGATCTGAGGATGGAGAGACTGGGATGTATCCAGAAACCTTGAAAATACACTCTCAGAAGCCAGGAGGAGTGAAATATCCAGGAGGTTTTGGATCCTTTCCTGATTGATGATAAAAAGATTTCATTTCAAACTTGACAGAGAATGTCAGTATTTCTTCATTTCATAGACAGTGAGAAGAACAGCCACTCTGAGGTTTTCTCTATACTGCTCGAAGAGGGTAGAGCCAGTGGCTTTCCATAGGCTAATGTCTGTGCCCTCAGAGGGTTTGGGCTTGTTTTTATGTGTGACAGCAAAAACTTTTATGAAATCATTCATTTATGCAACTTTATTTATTCAAAAACATTCATTTATGCATAAAGGCTGCAACAAAAGACTCTTGGCAGAACAAATTCTGTTTATTTAATCCTTCTGCATAAGAAGGATGATGGAAGTCCTGATCCCTGCTTGCACAATTATCAGATACCATTTTCAATTTTTTAGTCAACAGTGCATCTGAAATTACCTCTGGAATTTTAGAGTCAAATAAGTAAAGTAAAGAAAAGCAGAGGCTACACCAGAACTATAAAATTGGTGTGCTCTCAGATTCCCACAGGACGTACCAAGGGACAGAACCATCATCCACCCCTCTCTTACACAAAGAACATTTCTTGACAAACACCTGTTAAAATACATGCCTTGAATCCATCACCCAGTTCTTTGATACTAAATATATTTGAAATCAAACAATCCATGCCATGCTGGAGCTCTCAGGGCTGTTGTGTAAGGCTGCTGCAAGGTGCGTGTTGGCCTCTTCTCCCAGGCAGCCAGTGACAGGACAAGAGGAGATGGCCTCAAGCTTTGCCAGGGAAGGATCAGGTTGGACACCAAGAAGAATTTATTCACTGAAAGGACTGTCAAGCACTGGAAGGGCTGCCCAGGGAAGTGGTTGAGCCACTGCCCCTGGAAGTGTTCAAGACTGGATATGTCACTCGGTGCCACGGTTTAGTTGAGGTTGCGGTGCTCAGCCAATGGTTGGACTCAATGATCTTGGAAGACTTTTCCAGTCTTAATGATTCTATGATTCTATGCAATGGAAAGAGCTATTGTACCTTTTTACACATTTTTCTATCAGTCTGACTTCCTTCTACTCTACTTGCCACACTTGGCATAAATTCTGGGGACATTTGCAATCTCTTTCTTTAACTTTATCACCTCCTGGTAGAAAAGTTTCTTAATCTTTGTACTATTATTTCTAACAGTCAAAGTTTAATCATAATTTTAGGGTATTTGGTACTTTCTTTATAGTTCAAAGTTCTTGGGTCAGGTTTGCACAAAAACCAACCAAACAAGAAAAACTTCACAAAATCACAAGGCAGAGATGTGTCACATCTATAATTTATTAGCTGTCATGACCATGGAGAAAATGTAAATATTCACTTCCCATGGGTTCAAGATCCAAAAGGAATAACGATTATGTGGGCCTGATAGTTGATTTCTGATCAATATTGCTTGACAGTCCTGTGCTGAGTCTGCCCATGAGCCAAGCTGCAACCTGTGAGATTTCCAACTTGCCCTGACTGAGGACTGACCCTCTTGGGAAAGAGTTGTTACTGGGAGCATTTGTGCCCAAGGTGAGCATAACTGAGCCCAGTGAAGTTCGTGCCTGTTTATAGACATGCATTGCACTGCAGTAAATATTAAACTAGCATTGTGCCTCCATTTCAGGAAGGGGGGTTTTGGATCTATATGACTTTAGAACTAGTCAAATGCTCATTCCAGTAAGCACAAAAATCTCTTTTTCAGTCAATGAACTATTCATTATTGTCTCCTTTTAAAAAGGAAAGAAAATACCCATTGAACAGAAGATTTAAAAGCTGGGGGAAGTTCTTTGTAAGCTTTTGATTTGTGCTCTTGAAGTGTTTTGCAGAGAGCCAATCAATGAGATAAAAGATAAGGACAAAAAATCAACAAGTTCACCTTGAATAAAGCCCTTGAAAGTGTAACAATAAAAAGTAAAGCAAAATGTAAGTGGACTATGAATTAAAATCAATAAACTACTGGATGGGTGTATATGAAAAGTAATAACACCATATAGTGACATTATAGAATCATAGAAATACTCCACAAATTTTTTTTCCAGGACTGAACTTTGATCATTCAGGAATTAAAATGTTAATTTAAAAAAACCACAGCATTTACTATGGAAAACGTCTTCCAGATGATCACTTTTAAAACAGACTAGGGCTTCTTAGATCCGTTTATATCTATATTGATACCTAGAGTGACTTGTAGAATCATATAAATGTATATGCTTAGGAAAGTAGGAAATGTGCCAAGAATTGAAATTATGTACCCTTCTTACAAGATGTTCATCCTTCTGAACTCAGTTCTTTCAAGGAAGATGAATTCTAACAAGAATACATTTAACTAAGAGAGGGAATCTGTACATTGGTGTGACTTTGAAAAAAAAAGCATCTGTAGGTATCAGAAGCTAGAAATCCTCAAGTTCTGTCATTAACCTAGCCCTCACTCCCTTTGCAAAGAGTTGATAGTAAAGCTACAGATTTATTGCGAAAACACACGCATTAATTAAAACTCACCATTTTTATGAATGTACCATTACTCCTTGATCAGTAGCAATAGGCCCTGCTAAAAGATTCTCGACCATCATTATTACAGGCATTTTTACATATTGAAAGGGCTCAACAAGATATCCCTGGAGCCTTTGGTTCTCCAAGATGAACAACCTCAATTCCCTCAACCTTTCCTCATGCCTTTTAGCATAATCACAAAAGCCATGGAAAGGAGAGAAATGAAGTTGTATTGTGCATTCTTAGGAGGTCATATCAATGAAGGGAGCCACTGCAGAGTCTCATTTTGAATAAATAAATCACAATTTGTAATCTTTCTGGCATTAGATGCTACCTTTTGCAGACTCTAACCACCATTTGAATTTACGCACTTTTCATTAAGTGTCATTCTGACTATGATTAAAGGCTTTGGGGAGGGGAGAGTTGTGCAAGAAATCAAGGTGATGAGGCAAGTCAGAGAAGCTCTATAAAGCTTGTTTGAAATTCTTTCAGTATTTATAATACAAAAGTGACAAGTAGATGCAGATTTGGTATAGATCTGTTCTAATCAACATGTTATAAAAAATTCAGATTAATTTAAACTACTTAAAATAAATAGATTATTCATTATATTCATCCTTTAAAACACATCATTGTATCAGGCTTTTGTGCAAGTGCAGTAGACATTTTTTATTCTTTAAGTTTTACAGTTTACCTTATTTGTGAACAGCCCTCTAGTTAACTGACTACAAATTACAACATAAAAGTGAGCCTAAAATTTCAAATTCATACACAGAAATTCCTTCCATCAACCAGATGAAAATTCATGCCTGCATTTTCTATATCTTATAGACATCTTACAGCATAAAAGACCTGTATTTCTTGCTTTTAACACAAGAAATATGGAAGAGTCCCAATTCTTGAAGTCTGGGGTGAGGCCCTAGAGAAAGTATCAGTATGGAAGTTATCTGTCAATTATCCTACACCCCTTGTGTAGTGCCTTGGGTCATCTCTATAACAAATAAACAAAACAAAGCAAAACAAAACAGGAAAAAAAGGCAATGGTCTCCTGGAATGGGAGACAGAAAGAAATTGTGTCATTTTTATGGTAATTTCCACTTTCCACCTATGTTGTCTAAAATTGCAGTCAGATACTGAAAAAAAAAGGAAACGTTTCTCAGCATCCTTCTGTGACTGTCAAATGTGTTGTTCAGAAAGCACAGAATGTATCTCTAAAAGGTGATATTTGCCCAGCTTTGCCTAGTGCTTGCACTTGCAGAATACATCAGGGGACTGCATTTTCTGGAAAATAATTTTAGGAGAATTTTGTATTTTTCACCTACTTAAACTTCAGAGATGAACTTCATCATCTAAAGTAAATAACTGCTGTAAAATTTCAAATTCTTTCTTTTAAATTGTATTTCAGAAAAAAAAATGTATCACTTAAATACTAACAGCAATTGCTCAAAACACTGGCTCTTATTTCTCCATCACAGTCTCAAAGTATTTGCGCAACAAAGATTTTGATTGGCAGTATCTTTGCTGCAGATTAATTAGGTGCATATGTACAAATGTGTTCAGATGTACGTATAAGTGGATAGTATGATTACACTCTCTTTGTGTGATTTCAGTAGATTATCTGTAATCCCAGATATTTATGTCACAATTAGTCCTTCTCATGGCTTGGTGCTTGCTCTGGGCCCACTTAATGCTCTAGTGTTCTCAGAACACCCTTTCACTTAAATGCCCTCATCTGCACCAGTGGCAGCATATTAAGGATGCCCCCAGAAATGCTCCTGCACTCATGTGTCATTTTAGTTAGATTCAAAGAACCCTTTGGGGTAGGACATCAGGGATTTTTTCTGGGGACTTACATTGTTCATGACCCTGCCAGACATGGTGAGGTTTTTGCATAGCCAGACTGTTTACACTGAACAGGGATTTTAGAGAAACAATCAATGCGCTTTTTCCAATCTATACAGATATTTGACACTGCTTATTTACCAGATATTTATTGTATCTAATTTGACAGCATTTTCCTCCCTTCCTCTGGGCTGAAGAGAATAAAACTCTTATAACTGTTCTTTATGCTTCCTCAAAATGTTGGAAGACTAGCCACAAGGGAAATAGGTGGTTTTGATCTGTCTGTCATTTACATTCTTTGTTTCTTAGTTTTTGTTTGTTTGCTTTCTTGCTTGTTTTGCTTTACTTAATAACACTTTCTCTTCTAAACAAAAATTTTTTTCAAAGTCTCCAATTATTTTTTCATATTCTCCATTTCCTAATAAACTCTTTAATTTCCCAGAAGACTACGAAACACTGCAGATTGAACCTCAGACTGAAACACTGTAAAATTTTTGAAACTTGATAGCTGATTTTCTATATATGCTGCATATATGCTTATGTTCAGAGCCTTATGCCTGCATTTTGATTACTCTGTGCAACGGTAGTGCTGAAAAAGGACTTTTTTAAAAGCTGAATCAATTTTTCCATTTTTGGGCCAGCTGGAATGACTGGATGACAGTGATCATCTAACATGACTGTAGAAAAAAATCATAGACTTCAGTTGTGCAATCTCTGAATTTGACCTGCTGCTCCTAATTAAACTAGAGCATTTCTTTATAGACAGGTATTAAATTACAAAGACTTCAAATCAAATATGTGTCTTTTGAGAATATGCACAAATGGTTAGTTACTCTCATTGTGAAATTATTTTCATTGCTACAATGCATATCATATTTTCACTTAAAATTTTGATGTAAGGCTGACTCCTCTCAAGAGAGCAATCTTAGTCAAATGAGGTGAAAACTGGAACAGCTGGAATACTCACTGAAACCTTTTTTTATGGGAAAGGATCCAGTGGCAGGTTCAGGAGTTCACGTGTTTTAGGCTAACTAGGTTCAATGGATGCTGTGTGATCTGCCACTACCAAGAAGCAAGTACCCTTCAACTCCCTGCTGCCTGACAGAAGTTCTCATCTTCATCTGAGCAGGCATGGGCAGCTCCCCCAGCCTGGTAGGTCATGTTTCCCTAGATTTCATCTCCCAGGTGAACCTCACGTTCTGAACTCCCTTTTTCTCCGGGTCACTCCTGATCTGTGGTGACCAGAAAGTGGACACATGATTTCATTTCAGGTAATAGGTCACTTTCTCTGGCTTGCCTGTTGCAATCTTCCTACTAAATCTCAATAGGTTGTTTGACATGTTTTGTGGTGAAAGCACACTTTTGACTCCTGCTTAACTTCACTGTGACTCCATTGTACCCTTCTGGTGCTTTTCACTCAGATGCTACCTTTCCATCTCAGTTTTCAATGAGTGCAGCTGATCCTCACACATGAAAAACTTCATATTCTTTCCTCTTAAACTCATTCCTGAGGTTTCTCAAGCAATCTCTGAACTGAAGTTCTACTCTCTGGTGTGAAATTCACCCTCTGAAATCTACTGAGGGATAGTCTGTCTGATCATACTGGCCCTTTATGAAGCTATTGAACAACACTAACCTCAGTACAAACCATTGGGATGCTCCTGCTGTCAGAAGCTCCCAAAGAGATATGAAATCATGGATTAGTATCCTTTGAGTCCAACTGTTTAGACAATTTTTTACCATCTATCAATCCAGCAAGTTCCTCAGCTTCCAAAAGTGAACACAGTGGGGAAGGAGGAGGGTGTCAAATGTCAAAAGCCCACCTAAAGCACAGTCTTCTTATGTTCTTGTCATAGCCCTCAAGGGACTTCAGTCAATCTCAGTGATTTTGCAGAGATCACAGTCAAATTTGGCTCACTCATGGCAGCCAGAACTCACAGCAACTTTTGGGGAAACCCCTACAGCCCCATGAACTTCAATGCAAACAACTTCTCTGGGTGGCCCCTAAACGTCTGTTCTTCAGTTGTTGTCTCTCTCCCTCTTTTCCACCTTCTCCTGCTATGTACAGGGAACTGGGCAAGCTGGATTTGTCTGCCTGAAATACATTTGACTGGAAAAGTTCTGCTCAGCAAAACCAAGCACTATCCTTTTAATGTCCTGGTTAAAGCACTTTTATCTTGTCAACCCGAAAGTTATAGAAAACAAACAGTGATTGCACTTGCAGCTTGATAGTCTTGTAAACAATATAACTCAAGTAGATGATACAAGTTGTTATCACTTGGTAGATCCAAATGAAAAAATTAGTACAATTTATCTTTGCAGAATGATCTTACGGGCTGATATATAGTGATAGGTACTATAGTGTACCATATTTAAGGACTACAGGCTTCCTGTCTATTTTCCCCAGGGTGTTAGTGAGTACAGATGACATCTCTGCCTACAGATGTGACAGATGAAGAGTTCACAAACACCTTCAATGGGTGAAGAGCTTTCTAGAATCGTCTAAGAAACAATTTTATATATATGTCTGTGTTTCCTGGCAATAATCCTGCATTTTAAAACAACAATGACAAAGACTTGGGTCTTGTTTAGCTAACCTCATGAGATGAAGAAAATCTGACATATTTTAAAATATAAAAATTGATATTAAATACATGACTGTATGACAATATTGGCAAAAGGAACAAATGAGCTGCTTAACACTTTAGGTAATGGTGTCCTTTACATCACAAGTACAACTTGTGAAATACTTCCCGGGAGTAGGCAGGGATATTTTTAAATACCTCTCTTTTATTATTGTCATCTTCATTCATTTGATTGGTGTATTAGGTTTCCATTAAATGATTTTATTTCATATTGTATTTTAGCTCTTCATCACCTTGGTTATTCATAAACTCCTACACACAGAAAAAACTAATATTAATAAATAATTCAGAAGTAATAACTGAATTTGTCAGATTTGCTAAGCTATTCATGCCACCACAAAACCACAAACACATTGTTTTTTAAGGGAGGCATTATCTTAAGTATTGATTAAAAAATAATTGCTGAAATTCTTTTGAAAGTAAGGAATATTAAAATGAATCTGGTTCCAATAATGACTGAGTGAAGCAGATCTAACTTAGGTAAAATATGCTTTTTATTCTTTTCATTAGTATTTCTTTAGTTACATATTTAATTGAAACCAAAATACAATTCTTACTTTTGGAGTTCAATCTTTTTTTAAATAAAATTATTTCATCTAAACTAAATAAACATAAAGCTTGCATTGCTGCCTAACTGATCTGATACCTTGTGAGCAGCTCACAGACACATTGCCAAAGCCATACAGAAAGGGTATTGTGCAAGGTAACTTTCTTCTTTTTAATTTTATTCCCCTCTAAATGACAATTTCAGCCTTGCATTTACTGATATACTGCACAATATAGTAAAAATAGTCAGCTCAAGACACAAGAGGACTGCAGGCTATTCCAAAAAACTTTAATAGCCTAATTTTTCAGGTTGGATGAGAAAATGATCACAATAAAAATTCACAATTTTTATTGGAAATGTCAAAATTTAATTATAGCAACATCTATTATATTTTTTTTACTGCTTTTCACTTACAGAGATTTTTGATTTAATAGTTGCAGTACACTAGTTATTAGTATATCTGGAAAGATATTGCTGGATTTTATTAGCTATTAAATTGTTTTTCACCCTACATATGCAATCTGTGGAATTTACTGATATGAACATTTACTCATCAACTTTGCTCTGAACAGAGGTCTTCTAATCAGTACTTTTGCTTACAGGTTTTAAATATAAATTTCAAGACTAAATCATACTGTGACTTAAACTACACTTTGCTTTGACAGAGGGGTTTCCTTCCTTTTCTCAAAAGGTATCAATAAGGAGTGATTTAAAAAATATGTTGTCACTGCTTTTTGGCATTCCTTTTAATTCTTTTAAAAAATTAAAGTTCTTACATTCTTACATTTTTAGCTTGAATATGACAACACAAGCTTTGCCTTGTCTACTTCCTATTTAATTTCCTAAAATTGCTGTTTTCATTTGTGTTCCACAATCAAATTTCCTGCTGAAGTGTTGAGATCTATATGTAAATTGAATAATCTGTCAAAGACAAAAAATGAACTGCTATTAAATGTGAATCTTCATTTCTGTAAGAAATTAAGCACTATGATTTTCTGCAATAATAAATTATGACTATAGGAATCTGTTAAGAAAGAATATGACAATTTTTTTGTCAATAGTGAGTAGGTTGTTTTATATTTAATGGATTCATAAACATTGGAAAAATGTATCTTCATTACCTTCTTTATTTAAGGTGGGTTTTTTTTCAGAAAATTTCAATAAAAAATACCATATCTACTCTAATTTTCCCAGTTTAATCTCTTTTATCAATAACTGATTCACTTTATTGTAAAGAATTTAAAATACTAGATAGCTAATCTCAATGGTTGTTAAGAAGCACCCTCACTGAATCAAATATACTTATTATGTATAAAAACTGGTTGTTTCTCTAGCAAAAACGTCTGAAAAACATTCTGAAAAAAATGAATCACATCCCAAAAAACCTGTGTAAATACATTATATCACAGAACACAAAGATGATAAGGTACAGTTAAAAGGAAGTACACATTTATCTTTTAATATTGCAACAATACTAAGGTTTCCAGTGCACAAGTTTTCTGAAACAAATTTGGCCATAACCTGTCTTTCTAGTGCCTGATTGTGGAAAAAATATGTTATCATGCAGGTCCTTATCTGTGAAATAATCTAATTTTGGATATAGATTTGCTGTTATTTCCCCTTGTCAAAGAATATAGATGTCTAAAGGAAAAGCAGAGGCAACATGACAGGCAACGTCATGGGACCATATGGTCTGCACAAACTAGGAAAGTCAAACTGAGATCTGTTCCAGCATTTTAGGCTAAAAACAAGCTATGTGCTAAGATTTCCAGCTATTTTCAAAATGATATCACATTTCAGCAAATGGAATTATTTTGTGAATAGAGTGATGAATCTGACTACACCATGAAAATCTGGGTAAGTGTGCAGGAAATTATGTGCCTTGGGCTATTTTGGGCCAACTTCTTTTCTCAGTTCTGGTGTCAATGCAGCTCTGTTGTACTCTCCCTAGCACACTTCATTTATCCTTTAGTCTAGTTCAGATTTTTTGAACAGAAGTAAAATTGAACATTCCTTGCAACCTGAAACAACTTTTCCCAGGGATGGATTGGGTGGGATTCACTGGATATAATTTAAATATCACTAATGTAAACCTCTGTGTCTGAGCTGCACAGGTTGTAAATGTTCTTGTAGAGAATGGCCCATGTCATGCTAAGATGGGTACTTAAAGAGGACACAAGAATTGCAGAAAAGCTTGGTTATGCAGAGGATTGCCTTCCTCTTTTGGTTAATTACAAAGACAACCTAGATCATGGCTCATCCTTTGACACTGTACATGTTTACTATACAAGACAAATGAGAACCATAATGCCTGGTGCCTTAATATAATCATGAATGGAGTTCTTAAAATGGAATGACTAGGCCAGACAGGAAAAAAGGTCTGCACTTTAAACATCTGTAATCAAGTGGGACACATACAAGAATATTAAAATTTGGCAAAATGAGCACCTAAAAATTGCTGGAATATGAAATTGTAACTAAAATGTAAACCTGTATGTAAGGACTTTATTTTAGGTATGTGTCCAGCCATCGTAACTTCTTACTCCCAAGTGTGATATTATCAATTTTTTTTTTGTCATAACTAGAAAGAATTAAGGTTTTCCCATTACTACCCAGAGTAAAACAGTGTATGGAAATAATGAATTGTGCATTACAATCCAGAGAACAGACATTTCATATGTCATATGTAAATAACAGGATCATTGTGGGTAATTTGAAATAATATCATTAAGAAATAGCACTATGAATTCTCCTTATGAAACAGTGCAGTTGCTGGTTTTATTCTTATTAAAACTTTATATGACTCCACTGACTTCATTCATCCATTTTAAGCACCTGTGAATGGAATTTAGTAATGGAAGCAAAATGGTATAAAGGCTTCTATAACTGATACACTTCACACAAGCCACCAGTGGATCAAAACATGTTGCTCAATTTGCTAGATGAAAGATATTTAAAACACAACTGCATACGTATTTACATGCTTACAAAAATTAATGGCACTATTTTAAAAGTTCATGACTTAAAATTAATAGCGACACTGCAAGGCATCAGAAAATTAAACTTGTGTTTGAGAATACGTCTCTAAGGTCTGGGAGATAATTTCTGATGGAGGTCCCAAAAATGATCTTGTGACATAAATTACAAATGGGTTCATTTATAGTGATACAAATGTTTAATAATGTTAATTTTTGGGTTATTTGCTCTGGCTCAATAGAAGGACAGAGCTAGCAAAATTTGTATTTGCGTAGATTAGTGAGAAATTGTAAAAATATAAAAGAATCAAAATATCTGAGAAAGATAAGAAAACAAAGAGAAAATGCAGTTAAAGCAGATGTGACATGCAAAATTAATCAATTTATTCACAAATTAGTTGAGGGTGCAATTGATCTCACCAAATATAGACATCTGTATTATAGCATCCATAGCAGATCTCAGCTATTACAGTTTTTTAGGGTCTCTTAGAGAAATAAATATATTTTGGTGGAAATATGTCTTGTCTTAAAGTAGACATCCAAAATAGGTCAAAGGAATCATTCCCTCAGAGGGTCAGATACAGACATCTATATTGTTGGTATCTAATGTTAAGCAAGATGAATTGAACCTTTCAGTATTGCTTTAAACCTTACTTAAGATCAAAAGGTTGGGTGAAGAATAATATCTTCTTTCCAACTTCTAAGCAGGTTTCATGCTATGGCCAATTCCCTTGGGTCCTGATGTGCTTTATTTGGCAGTGAAGAGAATATTTGGACTTATGAACTTGCATTTTCTTTTTGCAAACTGGTCATTCTTTGGGTTTTTTTTGGGATTGGGGTTTTGTTTTATTTGGAATTGGGGGAGGGATTGAAAGGGGGTTTGCTTTTCATGGAAGGCTTCAAAAAAAATAACAGTTTCATAATGTGGAGCTATCAGTGTCACAATTAATCTGGAGTGAACAGATGGGCATTCAAATTCACATAACGGATGTTATGTGGATCAGTGCTCATATAATTATTTGTGTATCAGTGACAGGACATTAGGTCACTGGATAATTTTGCCCTCTGCCGGATCCTTTGCCTGCATTCAGAATGAGCATCAATCAAAAAGCACTCATTCTGCTAAAAGGTATAGAAAGACTCCAGTAGTCATCAGCTAATCTTTGAGCTGTAAAAATAATACTGTTTTTTTGGTCTCAAACTGTAGTAGCAAAGAAATGAGTTGTTAGCTCTGCAGGGTTTTAGATGCTAATACACGGCTGGGACAGAGGACTCCCTTTATCAAGGACACCAGAGTGATGTTTTCACAAATACCAATTACAGGAACTGTGCTCTTCTCACCTCAGATGTCTGTCATCATCTTTTTTCACATATGTGATAACTGTAAGAAACAAATCAGAGAGAGGAGTGGTTTCCCCTAGTACCAAACATGGAGCACAAGGAAAACAGTCTTGTGAAATTCCTTCTTTCTTTTCACAAGGTTCTTCTTGAGCCACTCTTTGTTTTCTGATCAGAAAAATCAATATATTCCCCACAGCCCCTTCTGGTCTCACTTTCTCCATTAAAAAAGCTTCCATTTGAGTTAAAATGTCATGCGATTTGGGGGCAAATTCTTTCTTAGAGGAAGGAATTTAGGTTCCCTTAACTGTCTCTGGTAATTCCCCTTGGGAATGTCATAATCCTGGTCAGTGATGTCCAGATGGGTTCACAAGCACTAGCAGCATTTGCTAAATAGACATCCCAGGCCTGCAGCCTTATCCCAGAAGAAAGGAGTCAGACAAGGGGCAGGGAGAGGAATGCCAGGAGTTTAACCAAAGGAACCTGTTGCAGGTCCTGGCAAGCAGCAGCTCTCTCTGTGGATTGGCAGGTACTGTGCTCTTCCATAGTGGACAGCAAGAAACAAACATAATGCTGTGGAAACCCAGCAGGTGATCATGTATCCAAACACCAGTGTCCATCCAAGACTACTTTTCTTCCTCTGTACTCCTCCTTTGCTGTGTCAGTGAATAAATCCCTGCCTTCAGCCTTCATCCAGACTGGGCCAGATGTTGCCTCAAAACTCAATATTGCCCAGATAAATTTATGAATGGGCAAATAACAAGATGGGCAGTGATTTTCAGTAGGCTGAGAGTTTTCTGTTCTCTGACTACCAATAACTTAACTACTCAGGAGAGTTAGGATTCAAACCTGTAAAAATTAGTTTGAATGTAGGCATTTGCAAGTATGGCATTAACACTGCAGTTTCAATAGTGCTGATTGGATAAGCCAAATATCTTCAGCAAAAAACTAAGCACAAAGTCTAGGAGACAGACCCCTGCTGTCTTCTCAGCAATTCCCGTGAAAATTTATTCAATATATAAATGGCTGTCCTGTGTTTCCTGTCACTTTTCGGGCTGTAACTGTCTCATGCTGTCCTTTTCTTCCATCAGCTGCATTTCTTCCAAAGATTGTCAAAGTTTGCAGCATCATGTTCAGAGGGTTCTTAGTAAACCTTCATCTGCTTGCAGCCCTGGGCTTTCAGTACCTCTTTATTGTGTTCCAGGTTTGAAAGGTCAGAGTAGCATCCAGGCTGTAACATTAGTACCCAGTAACAGCTCAAATAGTGTGCAGCTATTTCAGAGGCTTCTCTCTTAGTTACTACTTGATCTTTATACAAAATGCTCCTCTTCACACTTATTAGAAGCAATATATTCTGTCAATAGAGGGTACTTTACAAAGTTCTCTCTTGCATTATGCATTGTCATAACAGCATGTCTATTCTTATAGAGCAATACTTTGGAGATTATTCATATTTTGTTATTCTGATAAAACTAAACAGAATATAATTTGACTTTTCCTCTTTGAGTTACGTTTCTAGTGGTACCAAATTTGTTGAGGTCCTGTACCTACTCCCTTTTGGGTTTTCCAATATTTGTGGGAATCCAGTGTCTGTTGGATTATCAAGCCACATGTCTGACCAAAGATTACATTCTGGTATTTGTTTTTAACTGAAAGACTTTGGTTTGAAATTAGTCAATGCTTGAAAATGGTACATGGAAACATGAAAGAGTCACAGGAAGTTCCAATTCCTCTTATATTAAAGCCCAGGTCTTAAGAACCAAGCTGTTCCCTTCATCAAACAAACCTGCTCATCTTCAGCTCCAAACCAGCCCTGGCCCTGTGGGACACAAGTTCCATACCCACAGAAACACATATTTATTGGCAAACACTGAATGGGAACCTCTAGAGCAGTACCTGCTATGGATGTCCAAAGGTTTAATGCACCAATTTCTACTGAATTCGGGGTGAGGTTGATGCTTTAAATGCTTAGAGTGTCTGGCCTTCTTTCTTTTTATCCTCACTAGCAAAGATTTCAATTGCATACCCTCAAAACCCTGCTAATCCACAGATCAGATTAGGAGACAAGAGTTCTGAAAGAATAATACCTTCCCACACTTTAGTTTTTAAGTTTATTCTTTTTCACGAGCCTGTACCTGATAACTGTGTGTTCTGACCAAGAACTGACAAATTAACACACTACAAATAAAGCATACAGGGTTAGCTGGCAGTGAATAAAAACTTCCTGAACTTGTTTGCCAATGAATCTTAAGAAGCAGAAGTCTCAACACAACAGAAAACTTTCTTGCTACCACATTCTGAACAAGATTTCTATTTTAAATTAAGAAGTAAAGCTTAAGCAGAGGTAAGTGGAGATGGAAAGGATAGAAATGAACAGCAAGGATGGACAAAGATCTGCTTTTGTTCTAGCTAAATGAAAATGGAAAGACAAGAATATTTTGGGGTATTGTTCTTTATTCAAAGATGCAACTTCCATCTCAAAGTAAGCTTGTTTTTCTGAGATTCAGAGAGGAAAAAAAAAAAAGGAAGATAATTTGTGGATTTTACATCAGTTGTGTAGCTAGTTTCCTCTCCTGAGAAAGCTTTAACATGTCAGAATGAAATCTCCTAATCCCTGTGCTGCTTTGCCTGCACAGGGAAGCAACCATGCTGCTTACACATCCAATTGTATTACCTGGATCTTTGTTCTATGCCTGTTGTGTCTTGCCAGGAACAGACCCCTAAGGCAGAAAGCAAGGACAGGCTGGACAAGTGCAATTTATTTCTCTTGATTGGAATTGTTGTTTAGCAATTTTTCTGCTACACAAGTACAGCATCACCCCTTTAAAGCAAGAAGGAGCTCACAGAAACTACTCTTACATATAATGTCACCTATTTTCTGAGTTATGCTTCCCAGGAGTATTCTTGATGTTGTGTGATTTATGCTCATGGCTGTACTTAAAGTGTTCTGCAGAGGTACCTGCAGTGCAAAGCTCTCCTTAGACTTGCCAGCTTATGCAGCTCTATAAGTAATAACACCATGGTCCCTAAAGACACCGACACTCTCCACTTTATTACTTTTCAGGAGCTCTGCCTCAGACAGGGGTCTACAGAATATCATAAACAGCTGTCTGAGAGAATGAATTGGTGGCAGTTTTAAAACTGCTAAGGGCAAAGAGGAAAGCTGCTGCTTGTCTGAATGTCTTACATTTGTCAAGAAATCTTTGTCTCTTTAATCAAATTCTGTGCATCTTCCCATGTAATAGCTGTGGATGCCTCCCACACCTGGTACCATGAGGCTGAATTTTTCATCATTACCTGCAGAAGCATGGGAGAAACTGCAGCCAGGACAGAAAAGGGTACTGAGCTGTGAAGGTAGTTTTCTCCAACGTAGGTTACTTGACACTTTTCATCCATGAGTGGAGCAGGATAGAGTGTAAATATTTTCTCCCTTTCCCTAGGTGGCTATTCAACATAAAGCAACAAACTAAAATCCTTGGCTGTTGTAAGACCATCACCTGTAAATAAGTACTTTCTTGGGTTGACCCTCTGCTTTTCAAGGAGCAGAGCTGCCCAACAGTTCATTCCATGAACTTTTCCCTCGTCTAAGGGAATGTTCCCCTGGTATCTCCCCACACAATTGCACACATGCTCCCTGAGGGAATACTGGCAGGAGGATGCAAACAGCTTTGTGTTTCTAGCCCAGATCTTTTTCACAGGCTACATCTACTATAAGATTTGAAAAGATGGCAAAAGGAAAGGAGAGTAAAGTAAGCAGAAAACTCTTATGCCCTTCACCTTCAACCCGAGAGAGGCTTGTCTGTTCACAAAAATCCCCAACAGGTTCCATACATAAATAAAAATTGTCAATATGTTTAACTGCCAGTGTTTTTTTTCTACGAACTGATTATTATTGACTTTCTGCTTCACCTACAAGGAAAAATTACCTGGAAAAGTTGGCACCAGCTTTCCAGTGAGACTTCTGAGACTTTTCCTGGTGAAACCTAAACCATTTCTCAAAATAACTTTGTGGTTCTGCTGGTGACCAGAGGATACCTGTGCAAATGGGTTCCTGGAGCTGTGTGTGCCACACATTACCTGCCCCAATGGGCCCTGGGTAGGGCAGGGAGTTACCTGTCCCCTTTCCTCAGGCTGTGTCAGAGCTGAACAAGCTCCAGCTTCAAAGTGAAATGCTTCCAGCTTGAAATGCCATGCAATGCTAAGATCAACAAAACCTTATTTAAAAAAGTAAAGAAATGCATTCAGTGGAGCCAAACACCTAAATTGATCGTTTTCTTAGATTTTGAAGAACACATGAACAGAGCCATGATTTTTACTGCCATATCACACTCCCTGAATTTGCTCAAACACTTCAGGATCATTTGTTGTGCAATTTTGTCACTGTATTTGTGGTGTTAAAATAATGTTTTCAGAGGTGAATATTAACCAGAACACATATGTTGAGTGTGTGTTCTCAGCATAATGCCTAACTTTGCATGCAGAAAGGTCGTGACACTGGGTGACTCCAGTAATGAAGGTGTGTAGTGCGAGTTGTTGACAGGTGACATTTCTGCAACCTTTCTTGCCCTGGCATATTGTTACATGCCCTGTGTCATAATGTTCTCTGTGCTGCAATTCATCATTCAAACAGGTGAGTGCAGCTCCTGACATTTGGAGCTACCTTCCTGTATCCCACAGGTTCATTGATTTGTTAGCTCTCTTCTCAAAAAACCATCCTTTCCCCTTCTTTACATCTTCATTTCTCTCCCTTACATTGTTTTCTTTCTTTAATATTTAAATTCCATAATAGGTTTAGCAATACTTATTACATAAAAGGCAAGAAAAGCAAGAATAAATAAATGCTGCTATATTGATTCAATTTTTAATATTTCATTAGACCATACGGGGTTTTTTTCCATTGAAAGACAGCAATGCTATTATGTCATTTTGTGTACAACCTGCACTACCTAATGTATATTGTTTTAAAAATATAAGAATGGAATATTTATTAGTCCTCATCTGGTTCATATCATCAGGTCAGCATAAAGTCAGTACCTGAGACAAGGCAGGGTTAGTTAGAAATGTAGTCAGGTCAAACTTTGTACATCATGCTACCAAAGAGCAAGGACTTCTGAGGACAAGGATATAGAAACAGAAACATGGGCAATGAGATGGAGTTTTGGGATTAATTTGTGTTATCCTTACTTACATAATTCACAGAGATGTTGAATCACTAGTAACCTGCTATTATGCACCTAAAAATACAGCAGTTTAGTAAACCTGTTTGCTCAGAAGGCACTACAAAGATAGTACTGGAAATCATTCAGGCCCGATGTCATGAGAGTTTGTACAAAAACTGTTGACAATTTTCCACCAAATTACAGGCCTTTTCCAAATAATCTGTTCTAGAAGAGAAAAAGAACGCAAAAAATTTATTTTACATATTAAAAATGAGATGAAAATTGAATTAGGTTATTTCTGAAGTGTTACCTCTGTGCACTTGAGCTCAGACCCTGGCCAGGCAGGGGTGGTGAAGCTGCCACCCCGTGCCCTTTTTGTACAGCACCAGGGCTGGTCACAGCACAAGCTACTGCACATGGAATTAACTCCTGAAGAGGTCAATAGTGACAACTACAACCTCTCTGAAGTAGCATAGCAACACTTCAGAAAGTACATATTTAATCTTTGAGGACATGAAAAGGAGATTCCCTCCCAACAAGAGCCTAAATGAGAAACTGGGGCACAAGAAAAAACATGAAGCATTTTCTTAAATAGCTCTCTCTCAGATTATCCTCAGCTTTCCCTAAAGATGGAATAAGTTCACTACTCAGCTCTCCTGGCAGGAACTGCCCCAAAGGCTGGTAGATATGAGGCCATTGGCATTGTGATGAATTTCTAGCCTCTGCTCATACAGAGCTGTGCCTGAGTTTGGGCGTCATCCAGACACAGTGAGTGAAAACTGCAACAAGTTATGATTGTTTGCTATTTGGCAATTTTTTTCTACCCAATTAACCACATATTGAAACACATGCTGTCCACACTTTCAAATATTTTATAGCATGCAGAAAAATACTCCTCTCAGTATCAGATGAACTCATCATCACATTCAGACTTTAAACCTATAATGTGACTTTGTTCTATGTGTGATCATAGTATGAAGAGTTAATATTTTAGTTGTTCCAAACCTTTTCCAAGAGAGTAAATAAAATTTTAGATTCAGTAACAATGGAAAAGAGAAACTACATCTCACAAATGCACTTTGCATTTTGATGTCTGTGAGTAGATTTGGAGATTTTGAGATCAGCACTCATTCCAGAAACTGCCAAATAAAGAGTGCTTCATCCTTTTAATAGCAACCTGCTTAAGAGAGGTCCCAATATGTGGCACCAAGTGAGGTTCAAGATGCTAGCATAAAGAAACCTGCCAAGGAACTAACACATCAGTGGGACAAGTGCCTTCCTCCAGTCCTGACTTCAAACAGGGAGCAGCAAATCTCATGGACCCTCCCTTCATTGGTACAGCCACAGTTAGCAGCCCAAAGGGAGGAGATGAAGAAATCAGCCAAAGTTGCATTAGATTTCTTCCTTGTTGTAATAAGTAAAGTGGCTTTCACTCTGCTTTAGAAAACAAAAGGAATGAAACTGCTTTACCAAATGAGATCAGACTGAGGTGAATCAGACTTCTCAAGAATTGGAGAAAAAGAGCTGAATGAATTAATATGCTTGTTCACACAATTTAATCCCAAAGTCACTTCTGCAAGGTCTTGGTCATTGCTTGGTGCAAATGCTTTGGTCCTTCCTCAACTCCTGCTTCATTTCAGAAAGATGAGATTGACAGAAACAGAGGAGCTGTGACAGACAGCTCTTCACAGGATGTTGTTATCGACCCTTGCAGACAGCACTGTGCTCCCCACGTCAGGTTACACATGTAGCTCCTGCAGAAATGACCAACAGGTGCCTGTTGCACAAGGGCAGCCCTCAGCAACCACCAGAATACAGCTGCCCTCTCCCAGCTCTAGGAACAACTGCATCCCAGAGAAAAAGGGCAAGAGTTCAGTTGCAAGTTTGGAGCTGAATGTGTCTGTGAGCACACTGCTGCAGTCTGGAGATCCAGTAAAGTTTAAATTCATCTGTCACTGCAGGTGAATGAGAAGTTTGTGTGTGAAACAGTGACAGGACCCAAGGGAATGGGCTGAAGTTGTGTCAGGGGAGGTTTAGGTTGGTTATCAGAAAAAGGTTCTTCCTCCAGAGGATGGTTGGGTACTGGACCAGGCTCCCAGGGAAGTCACAGCCCCAGCCTGACAGAGCTCCAAGAAGCGTTTGGGCACATGATGTGACTCTTGGGGATGGTGCCGTGCAGAATCTTTGATTCTGTGATTCTGTGATCTGAACCCCTACATTTAACTGTCTGAATCTGCAGCTGAATCTCACCCAAAGTGTTCTGCAAGCATGTGGCAGAAAGACAACCATACACCTGCATAACCCATTGTTGGTCACTGCTGATTCAACCACTCCACTTCCCTGGTTAGTTTTCTCATTTCTTAGCTCCTTTTCCATCAGCTGCTCTCTTGAATCTGCAGGAAAGTAGCACAAGTCTTTCTTACCCCTTCTGAATGTGAAAACTTTCACCTGCCCTTCATGAAACCATTCTGTCTGGCCACCTAAAATTCATAAGATGCTTGCTTGTTCTTGGTGGCTGAGAGAGATTTTGCTCTACACATGAAAGGTGTCATATCCAGGTCCATTTAGAATAACCCAGGAGATGAACACAAACCATGAGTTTTAATTGGCATTCCTGGGTGGAAAGCTTGCAGGCAGTGAACACTGACATCACCTCTGCAAGCACCTACATTTGGTGGCCAGGTTCCCTCTACATTCAGCAGAGAGAAGTGTGTGCTTCCACACAGGAATTAGGGGACTCAAATTAGAGTCCTAACTAATGTCAAATTTAAGTAGCCTGATGTCTTTTCCAGAGACCTCTCTGGACCATACAGGCAGCTTCAGCTCCTACCTTAATATTGTCTGAATTTAGGGATTTGGTGCTACATGTATCATTAACATAATGGTTGGATGTGGGGGAAAAAAGAAGTTCAGGTGTCAAAAGAGAGTGTAAGTTGAAGTTTGGTTACTTCTGTCCACAGTCATGATCCAGAAAACTCTTGCTCAGTTCTGGAATAATTCAGAGAGGACTTAAATTCACCAGGTATAACTCAGTTGAACTTGAAATGCTCCTCAGTATTGTTTCTATTCTGGCCATGTCTAAGACTAATAAACCCAAAGTTAAAAAACTGAAGCAATCTGAAGACAGCAGTGTGATACATGGAATAAACTCTGTTCACAAGGCCTGAGGAATTCCAAGAATGTTATTGCAGATTAATTGTCTTTTTCAACAAGTCCATAGAACATGCCTATTCTTCTCATGTAACGTTGGGATGATGCAGTAGACAACTGAGATGTGAAGGGAGATTTGAGCTCAATCCCTTCTCAAAGGAATGAGACTCACATACAGTCTCCAAGCAACTGCCCTCATCACTAAGTTGCCACTTTATTCACTGCCATCCCTCCCCTCTGCTATTTTTATCTCTCTCTCAAGTTCCTTCAAAAAATATCGTACTCAGGAAAGCAGATATTTACAAATACAAGAATATAATAATAAAGAAATAGAAGACATTCACTGCTCTGTTTTTCAAATATATCTTACATCTAGTTAATATATATAAAATAAAAAGCTTCTCATAGACATGATGTCAAGGAATCTCATTGGGAATAATTGTGAGGAACTTATCTGTTATTATACTTATATTTAATAAATTTATCATAAATAACAACCATAATTATTAAAGGGAATTTAAATTCCAAGCAGACCATCTTGTATTAATTTTTGGAGCTTTACTTGCATACCGGGGAAATGTTATTCTTCAGGAAATGGCTCTGGATTGATGCACCTGCATTTCATTTGTGAAATAGTTTACTCTAGAAAAGTCTGTATTGAACAATATGAGTTGACAATTAAATAGTTGGGGTTTTTTTCTGAAATTAGTATAGAGGTTTTCCAGAACTGATTTAGCATGAGATCCTCAGGAAGAATGAGGGTCATAGAGATAGATATTTAGGAAAGCCATGACTGCTGAGTTCTGTTAAGAACAGTCTCCATGTACCTTGAAGCAAAATATTTGGTGCTTATATTTTCCAGCTCCTTGCATCTACCTTCTGTAAGGGCTCAAGTAAAAAATTTTGCTACAAAAACATGATACCAACAAATCACCAGCTGTTATTAAAGCCACTAGAAATGTGTCTTGGAAATTTAAATAAATACTCAAAATTTCATGTAATACTGTTGTCATTTGAATAATGAGGTATAACAATTGTACAATATACGTTCACAGGTGTCACTTCAGATAGTTTTCTAAATATTTAGAGTTTTGTTTGAGAGCAACACAAGCTTTTTTTTTGTCTTGACAGATTTTGCTTCTTTGAAACCAAATTTCAATTTCTACTTCTCCCTCCAAGGACTGAGAAAACACCTGAAGAAAAGGATGCATAACAAGTTAAAACTAACCATAAGGACAATGATGGAAGGTTTCCTATCATAAGGGCAAAAGCAATTACAACTCAGCTCTATATGAATAAACAAATTGAATAAGCAGGCCATGAATACACAAAAGAACATCCCCCAGAGGTGTTTGTTTAATTGCAGGTGACAACAGTCAGTGCTTAAAACCAAGCCACTTAAAGAAATGTAGTCAGTGTGGTCATACAGAGCCTTGTGCAGCTCTTCCAGCAAAAAAAACCAGGAGCAGCAGCAACCAGCCTGGCTCAGACTGTGCTCTCATCACCTCTGTTAACAACCCAATACTGTCACAAAACCAGGAAACAGAAGCAACATGTCAGTAGGAACAAGCTGCAGAGCTGGGTGCTCAGAATTGGTATTACAGCTCTGCACTCCCTCATCCTATTGAGGCTTCTTTAACCTCGGCAAATGGATTTTGCAAAAGCACCATCAGCAGTCCAGATTTCAGGTTTTCCTGCAATAATTTTAAGGAGTTGTTGAAATGCTATTGACATTTAAAATACCAGCACCTTTCCTTGCTAATACCAGATTGGGTGGTTTCTGTGTTCCTGGACAGAGGAGATTAATCATGATAAATAGAAGGGAAAGGTGGTGTAATGGTGTTTGGTTGTTAATCTTTATCACTTTGCCTGTGTCAAGGCCTCTTGTGAAAAGGTATTCTGTAGGCTATAGGCTGAAAGGATTTCTCAGTTTCAAAATATCTAAGGTCAAAGTTATTTACATTTTATAGGTATTGAAGGTATTCATGACAAAATACATGGAATTTTTATCATTCAAAAGAAATTTTTCATAGTGCCATATAAGAATCTCAAATTTGCATGGTTTTCACCTATAATGTCCTGAGGTAGGATGCTTCCTCTCATCTGGGAAATAATTAACTTTCTCTTTTGTTCTGCTTACCCACAGTTTAATACGGAAGATCCATTCCAAGTGAGAATTCTTTTTGAAAGTTCCACAGAGAAATACAGGAGAAGAGGTTCTCTCTGTCCCTACCAGGGTCAGATATTTCCTTAAAAAACTCCTGAAAGTCATTTTACCGTGGTAGTCCGTGAAGAGAAGTTGTTCTTCGGTGACAGAGGAAATTCTCTTGCCTTGGGTTAGCTGCTCCTGAAGAGACTTTCTCTAGCTACATAATAAAGTGAGGTACTTCAAAAGGGTTATTTTACCAGGCATATAAGAATTAGGAATAAATTAGATGATTCAGTGAAATGGTATAAAAACTCTTCCTTTCCCTAATCCTTAATCTCTGTATTAAATGCAGATGTAGCAGAAGTGTTTTTCATTTCCCTTATATAACAAATAATAGAGAAACTAAAATAGCAGAAATTAAACAGCACTGGAAGGGCCAATATTCATTTACTTCTAATATCATCTGGGGATTTTCCCAAAAAACTCCGTAAAAGGTGCTATTTCCCCAGAAATACTGAAAGAAATTAGGATAGAGGTCAGTTAAGAGGTTCTAGGAAGATCCATAGCAAAACAGGGAAAGAATCTCCAAATATTTTACCATTTTCCCATAACTCCTTTTCTGTATTAGAAGGAAGTTACTTTCTATGTTTCTTTTTAAACCCCTAGGAAGCTGGAGAACTAGCAGCTCATTTATCTGCTCTGTAGTACTGTGGATAAGGTGTGTCATGCTGCAGGAAATGTATTTGAGTATTCACAAGGCCATATAACTAGACCAAGACATGGTCTGGATGTTTTGCCAAGGAATTCCAACACTTTGAAATGTGTGCAAAGTCCTCACCCTGCAGTCCTGGTCAATCCCTACTCTCTGCTTGAACAACCACCATGGACTGTGCTTGAAGGAATCAGCCTGGCCCCACTGTAACAGGTGGAGATGGACCTGTGGGAGTGGAACTGCTGTAAGTCAATTTTTTAAGCTTTTCAGGAGTTCCCCAAAGTATGCTGGAGAGGTAAATTGGGATCTAGGGTTGTTGCAGTGCCAGAATGGAGACAGAAAGATGCCCACTTGTTTTCAAGTGAGTATGAAAAGAGTTTTCAAGTAGATAAGAAAAGGGTTTCAGGGATAAAGAGACGCCTAGTAATTGTAGGGAGGAAGAAATAGATATCTTACTTACTCCCATAAATTAAGACCTGTTTCCTGAGATTTTTATTTCCTAGGAAGGCAGTGAATGGAAGCTAATGGCTTGGGCTGTATTCTGTGAGCTTTGTGTGATTCCCATACAGATGGATCCACATAAATTCCCCTCTGGCCAAACTCCTTCTTTCAGAAGATTCAGCAGAAATCTCAAGTTTACAGCCATAGGATAATCTGCATAACCTTTCTCCTCAAAATTGCATTTCATCTCTGATGAATAGAAGACATTTTTTTAAAATCTCGAGCAAAAAAATCCCAAGCCTCAAGCAAGAATTTTCCTCTGAAGAGAAATAAAGTATTGCCAGATGCTCTCTAAAATCTGCCAATGACAGACTTTTTAAAAAGATAAATATTAAAGATGCTTAAATGGACAGTGGTAATAATTGTCAAAAAAGAGCCATAATGAACCCTTTCCTCCTGGCTCTATCCTGTTTTCATTTCTGACCAACACAACTGAGCTCCATCACTTAGGAGGACAGGGAAAAGTTTTCCTTCGGAAAGGTTGTGTCATGCATTCACATAAATTATCCATATTGCACCTTTTTCATTCTTTAGTAGGTGTGGATGCTACAACCACTCTTTTCTCTCAGGTATCCTGGGAACAGAGGGGGTTCAGTGGGGGTGAGCAGACTGGTAAAGCCAAAAAAGCACCAATGGTGGAGAAGATATTCAAGGCTGCCTTGAGGTTTGATATTGATAATTTATTTTCCATTCAAAATGTGGAACCTGTAGGAGACTTAGATATCTTAGTCACTCCAGGCAGAGAGCTACATGGACTCTGAAGCTGAAAGAGAAAGATGAAAAGTGTAAGTTGTTGCCAGCTGGGGAGATTACTTGGGGCGATGTGTGGGGCTATAAATAGCATGGAAGGAAACAGCAGGCTGCCTATCAGGGAACAAGCTGAAAAGTGTTAGACCAGAATATTCTACCCACAATTCAGATTGGAAAACCCTGGAAAACACACTGCACATGGTGTTACCATTCCCAAGACTCCCGTGCATGTGCAGTCCTGTCACTGTAGTTCCTCACAGCACCAGCTCCTGGATCCCTATCAGGACATCTCAGGCAACATCTGAGTGCTCTTTTCCAAAACTGGCTTTAAGCAGCAGAGCACTGAGTGTTAATCAAAAAGTCATGTACAGGCAGAGCAAATGAATGATCTCAACTGAAAAACAAGGAAACACAGACATGATTTTTAAACACATGATTTTTTAAGTACCATCTATAATTGTTGTGAGTGCTGAGAATGCAGTGTCAGCAGTGCAGCGTGAGCAGCAGTGCTGGGAGGGCAGCCTCTAACAAGCTGGAAAAATCCATCCCCTTTGTCACGAAGGCAAACTGCTCATGACACTTGCCTCTCCTGGCAGAGAAAACCAAGTGAAGGAGATGATGCAGAATGCTCAGTCTACAGCTTTATTCGTTTTCACAGAAGTAAAAAATTATACAGCGCTGCTGATAGTTTTAAGAATTAAATTATTTGTATCATCATATTTAAATACAAGTAACTACAAGTTGTACACAAAATTTCCAATAAGACAACAGATGGTTAGAGATGATTGAATTTTTTCAAAAATTGATTTTTAATAAAAATTTTCCAGGACATTTCAATGTAGAGGAAGTTGTAGAAAAGAGGTTTCCAATACAGACAGTGAGTTTTGTTTCTTTTTATTTCATCTCAGTTCTAATAGATCTGTAAAATTGAGCTCACATTAATTTGCTGCTGAAAAAATTGTATAAAACATCATACTTTTTACCTTCATGATATTTCTCAACAGTGGGTCTTTCACTTGTCAGCTTCCTAAACAAATTTCAGGTCAATGGAGCTGCACTGTATTTTATTATATAAATAGGTCTGCATTGTATTTTGTAATGAACTCAGGTAGCTCATTAGTCTGAATGGAAAAAAAGATTTTTTCTATTTATCCAATACCCATCTTATCCAATAAGACCTCAGTCCCCAAATACAAGCAGCTTGTTACCATGAAAAAGTGTCCTTTCCCTTTATTCAACAGCAAAGTCTGAATTCCACTCTTTATTTATTTTAAGCGTAATTAAGATGTAGAACAGATTATTGAGTCAGGTTATAAAATATTATCATGGGTAATTTTTAAGTAGAATTTTGATAAATATTCAGAGAAAATATCCTCAGTATTCCTCCACCATGGAGGTTGGACTGGAAGATCTCTTGAGGACCATGATAAGACCTAAAGTGTAGAGCACCCTTAGCTGTGTGTTTTCACTTTAAAAAATCCCAAACCAACAAAACCAACCAAACAAAAAGCCTTCACAATAATTGTTCTCCATCTTCATATTTTGTAATTCTCCATTCATAGGACTTCCTATATTCTCAAGTTCATTTATAACATTAAAACAAACTTCTCTTGATGTGTGAAATTTTTCACTCCAGAAAAAGGGAAAAATAGGGAGGGACATTTCTAAAACAAGAAATTAATTTTTAAATGCACAAAACCCCTGTAAGTTATTTTCAGGGACTAGAACGGTACTTACTTGATTTCACTGTTGGCAAATTATTAGACTTCAATTTGAATTCACTTATTACACTATTTCAACATAAAAGGCAAAATTTTCTAAGGTCAATATTGATCAAGGTTTCAATGAATGGCTGGAGAGAAATTTCCTTAAATATCTAACTGCATAATCAAAACATAAGCAGAAAAAAATGTTTTTTCACAGTACTAACTGAAGGTGTACAGTGGTTATTGGTTTTAAAAGAGACCAATATTAGTTAAAAATCAGTAGAAAAAGTTTAGACTGAAAATATATTTAACAAATATAAAAGATTTTTTAGACCTGTAGTAAGTTTTCTGATCTTTTCAATGGATGTATTTCAACATTCCTGATTCATCTCACAACATTGAAACTCTTTATAAAGGACTCAATTCTTCTAATTCTAGCTCCTTAGAAGTCAAATATCTAATCAAAATTAATTATCTTGGGCTGATATTTGTCAGTCCCACTTGCAGATAATGTGGGATTGAAGCAGACTTAGAGTGTGGGTTTGTACATCTGAAAAAAAGGTTAAAACAATAATTTCTTGTCTGGAAACAAATACTTTCTCAATAAGATCATCTCTATTCACACAGTAATGAAACAGATTATTTTCAAAATCAGAACTTTCTAGAATTTCCATTACATGTTAGAAATGCCTAAAAATAAGGTACTTGTTCAAAATCAAAAAATGTTGCGTTGCTGGCTATTTTAAAGGCCAATTTTACCTGGGGGATAGAAATTCAACCATTAAAACTAGCTCTGGCACAGTCTATCAAGAGCTTCAGATATTTTATCATGCTCACATTTTTTTTTATGTTTTTCAGCCTTGTCTTCCTCAATCTCATGCTCAGTACACAGTGCAAGAGAATTTAGCTTCCAGTGGCAGAATAGAGTCATATTCTTGGCTTTATATAAAATATAGCATATCCACCTATGTAAAAGGCAAGCTATGATTTGGGGGATTGGGGGTTAGATTTCTTATCCTAAACATAGAAAGAAAAAAAGAATAACGCAATAATAATATTTTTAAAAGACAAGAGAATAATATAATTAATATAATGAACATGTTAGAAGAAGTGAATATGTTGTATAGCTTAAAATGTGAAGTTTTTATGACAATTTGGCAGGCAAAGCTAAGGAGCAGACTGGACTTGATTTCCTCAACACCAGAATACTCAACCATCTAAAAGCCAAAAGAATTCCTTTTTCTTCTTGAGTCATTATGACAGATCTAATACTGGAGTTAAGCTGATGCTGATATTTGCACATGTTCAGCATAATATTTGCTCCTACTTGTATCTCACAGACAAAATCTCTGGCCACATTATTACAAAAGAATGACTTTGCTTTTTAAAATTTTCTGGATATTAAATTAATTTTCCTTTATGATATTTTTCTTTTATTTAATTGTCTTGAGAAATATTTTCAATTTTCATGTGTTCTAGCTTGTCTTTCCACACTTTCTTCTGCTCTGATCTCACATTTTCAGTCTCCTGACTCAGAAAATCATCTTTTCCCACTTTGAATAGGAAGTTAAGTAGCAGCAGGTCTGCTTGGAGTGTCATGTTGCATGAGTTAAACACCCAAATTTACCACAGCTACTTGTGAGCTTTGGTGCTTTCAATAACATTCCCATTTTATTATGTTTGTGAGGAACAATCTCCAGCAATGCCCTGTGGGATCGAGGTGTAGAAGTGCTGCACTACCAGTATTTTTAGTGTCCAAGGGTTTGGGGGTTTTGTGCAACACATGGAATTGATGTGAAACGTGGCAACATCATTAACTTCTCATCAGGTTGTCCTCCTCCTTAAATGAACTGCCAGCTGATAAACCACTTTTCAACAAATACTGCAAGTGAGAAAAGGTCCAGTATATTATCTAAATGTCATTAGTGAATAAATCAAGACTCACAATCCCCCATCACTCATCATATGCCTGCCTCAAGTGTGCCCCACACTTGTGTCTTTATTTTAGCACTTGAAAGTCACTGCATTGATGCCTGTTGTGCCACCAATGGAAATCAGTCATGAGGAATTGCTCTTCATTTCTGTTCCATTCCCAGATGCCTTTAATCTTGCTATGTGGCAAGTTGTCCAGATGGCCAGGGACCAGTCTCCTTCCAAAAAGCAGGTGGTTTCTAACCCATGGTCTTGGAAAAGATTTATAGATAAAAATAAAATACATCCTAGATGATAATAAACATCCAAAATAACACATTACAAGGCTATCATGAAGTGTTTAACAATGGCTTGTTACATGCATACATGTGTGCTTAAAGCTACTTTTTAAGATGTCTGTTAGGAAAAATTATCCATGTCTGATGCTGAAGAGACATCTCCAAACTAGTGATTCTGGCTTAATATTGTGGGAAGAAAAAATAGAAGAAAGAAGCAAGTTTACAATTCCACTGTGTCATGAGGAACAGCTGCCTGGTAGAGCTTTCTGGTCACAGCAGTTAAAGTGTGGATGTGCTTTACTGGGGCTTTACTCCAACCCCAGCCCTACCTGTGACACAGCTGTGTCCCTGATGGTGCTGTCAAGTCAGGGTTCAGGTCATACAGCTGGGCATCACTGTGATGCTCACTGATGCATTCTCAGATGCAAGTTCTTCCAAAAAACTTTATACCAGAGTATGAATTGAGAAGGGGGTTCAATGTGCCAACTTTGGAAATATTTTTAGACAGCAGTATAAACCTCAGAGGTCAGGAGATGAAGACAACCCAAGTGCAAGGGTTTGATGTTTCTCTCTGCTGGTGATAAAACAGCAAGTACAGCTTAGAGCAAGGGACAGCTTTAAAGCCTTGGGCTTTCAAGCCAGACATGGATGGGGATCAGACTCCCTGCTTATGTGAAAGTCAGGAAGGTGAGCCACTTGAAATCTATCTTTGGAGGTAACCTCTGGAGTCCTCTGTATTATCATTAGTGTTGAAGGATTTCATTAGATGCTCAGTAGAGAAGGGTAGCCCAGCAGGTTTCATTTATAGTCTCCCTTGCACAGTGTGAGAAATACAAAACGAATGCACTTTTAAAGCTCTCCTGAAGATTTGTTGCCAAAGAGCACTGGTCTGGTTCTCCAGTGTATTTGCTAGGCTTTAATTTCTGTCAGGCAGGAATGGTAGGCTGAGGTGGAATACTTTAACCACTGATCTTCTCCTGGAGTTAGTTGTCTGGGTTAAACCAGTTCTTTCTTATGAAAGTAGGAAGACAGGCACTCTAAAGCCGGTGCAGTAGCAAGAGCTTATAAAATAAAATTCAAGCCCAAGCACAGAGATATAACAATCAGCTTCCCAAAGCCTCATCCCTTCAACTCTTCTACTTCCAATACGGCACACACCCAAAAATCTGCCGTCTAATTTCAGCCTGTTTGGTTGGCTGATTTGCCTGCTGGGGGCTGAAGATCCCTATCACACAGAGCCCTAGAGGAGGAAGCACAAAATATTCTGAGTTAGAAGGGACTCACAAGGATCACAAGGTCCAACACTCAAGCAAAGGGCCTGTGCAGGGATTGAACCCACAACCTTGGCATTATCAGCACCCTGCTCTGACCAGCTGAGCTGATCTCAGGCTCTGAGAGCTTGGTCTGGTCTGAGAAACTGCTGAGGTTTTTAGATCAAGTTTCATGCAGTTTTTAGACACAAGAATAGGAAGCCACTGTAAATGGCTTTAAAGACTGCAGTAGGGTTTAAATGTTCTGCACAGGTGTTTAAAGTAGCTGTTTGGGCTGAATAATCAATGCAACTTTTTTCCTTTGAGCTCCTATTCCTTATTTACAGCAAAGACTCCAAAAGCTGCAGATATTAAAGTTCAAAGACCATGGGTTTCCCATTTCCCTTTGAAAAGGGTTTTTTATTCTTCTCTATGTACTCATATAATTTAGCCAGGCTGCATCAATAATGTATAAATAATGTATTACACTTATCTGTCAATTAATGATTAATTTCCATTCAAAATAAAGAAATAAGTTATGTTCCATCAGTCTCAAACTAATGTTTCAATTTAATTTTAAATAATTCAATACTTATGTAAATCACACACTTTTTTTGGAAAGCTTCCAGCAAGAAACAGTCAGAAGGCAAAGTAACAGCATTTTCTGATTTGAAAAAGCCAAATATGACACATGTGCTTCCAGTGTACACACCTGCAAACTCTATCCTGCTCCTTTGCTCCTCGGTTCAGTGACTGTACAGAGATTTGTTGGATTGAAACAAAGGCATCACCCACTGAGATATACTCTTCATGTGTACATCAGCTGAGTGTTCCCCCTCAGAAGCCAAGAAAATGAACAAGCTACACAAGCAAAGTGGATAATGTGATCTTCCCGTTACAGCTGGAAAACTGAATCAGAGAGCAAAATTAAAAGATTGTGCAGTAACCTGATGAGAGAGTTAGAAACTGAATCCATGTTTCTTGAATCCCACAATAATATATATAATCCTCCAAAAGAGACAACTTCCTGTGCAACTGGGGGCAAACACAGTATTTTTTTTAAAAAATAGAAGTTTAATAAATTATATACATACATACATATATACAAATATAAACAGCAGTTTCTTTATGCATGCTAAGGTCCTTTTATATTATTTATGTAAGGACTGGAATCAGATGAAAAAAAGTAAATTGTAAAAGCAGAAAATGGAACTATGCCAAGTATACATAATTATGATGCTCTCCTTCAGGCCATGAAAGTGTTTTGGCAAACGTGAGCAAATGGTTCTAAAGGCTGTGCCTATAATGTTCAAATTAATTTTCAAAAAGAAAATGAAATAAATTAAAAAGGCATCTTGGGAGGTAAGGTATGATAGCCAAAACCACACAAGAACAACTCCAGCAACAGCTGAGTGGCTGTCAAGCTGTATGCCAGTGTGAAGTACAACAGAAATGTGTGAACAACAGATCTGGAAAAAAAGGTAGGAAAGAAAGACACCTGTGATTATCATTCTAGCAAAAAGATAACAGCTTAAGCTATATGAAAAGACCTTGTTTGGCCTATTTCACTAAGTACAGAACACACCTTTAATGATACTCTCAGATTGTATAAAACTATGAAATATTTCCTCTCTGTTCAGACAAAAGAACTATCAAGTTTTAGAACTGAGAAATAAACAGGTATGCTTTTACTGTCTTGTTTTGGTAGCAAATCCTCTCCCTTTCACAGTGAGCCAGCATGGATCTCTTAACATCCCCATTGCAACTGGGACTAATAAAACACCCAACTGAAAGCACATGAGAAATACATTTTATTTAGAAATCAAGGAGAAACTACCATGGAGGGTTTGCTTTACCCAGATCCTGTGGGTTCAGCAGACTCTAAGCACATATCCCAGTTTTAGAAGCTGTTGACTACAAGAGGCTTGTATCCCTCCAGAATCAACTTGATTGGGAGATCTTATGCTTTTTCCTACTCTTATCTTTGAAGAACATCTACTTTGGATGCTTGACAAATGATTTCTCCCTCAGAACTGTTACTGGCTAGCACCAAGTGGGAAATACATTTGAGTTATTGCTCACGGGAACAGTCTTGCTGTGGGTGGCATTAAGCCACTGACTGGCCTCAGGAGAGGCCAAGTGCAGTTAAAATCGATACTGATGTTTTCAGAGAATCTCTCTTGAGGATTTCAGTGCTGTCTGCCAAGGCATGGGCACACAGCAGCAACCTCACTTGCTTCTGGGACAGCAAAACATTTTCACAGTGCTTGTGATGGCTCAGGTACAAGGAGTAGTGTAGCTCAGCACTCACCTGCCTGCCAGACAGCCTCACTGAATGGTATCTGAGTGAGCTTGGCTGAAGCAAGGTCTAGCAAAGCTTTGTGGCAGTGCACTAGCCCTAGATACAAACAGCTGGCCTGGAACCTTCTGATGACACCAAACTGAGGGGTGGAATTGAATCCTTCACATCCTGAAGGACAGGATGCCATCTAGGAGGAGCTGACAAGCTCAAGAAGGGGGCCCATGAGAATCTCATGAAGCCAAGTACAAGGCGCTGAACCTGATGTGGAACAACCTTCAGTACTAACACACTGAGGAATGAACAGACCCAGGGCAGCCCTCCTGAGAAGGATTAAAGGGGTGCTGGTGGGTGAGAGGCTGGACACGATCCAGCCATGTGCCCTTGCAGCTCAGAAAGCCAAATGTTCCCTGGGCTGCATCCACAGCACTGAGGGAGGGGATTCTGCCCCTCTGCTCTGCCCTGGTGAAACCCCACCTGCAGTGCTGCATCCAGCTCTGGGGTGCCCAGCACAGGAAGGACAAGGACCTGTTGGAGCCAGTCCAGAGGAGGATCATAAGATGATCAGAGGGATGAAGCACATGTACTGTGAGAAAAGCTTGATAGAAATGGGATTGTTCAGCCTGGAGAAGAAATGCTTAGGGGTGACCTAAATGTGGTCCTCCAGTACCTGAAGGATGCATACAAGAAATATGAAGAGGAACTTAAACTTCCCACTTTGCTCTCTGAGTTTTAGGTCTTAGATTCAAAGGACTCAAACTCATGTATTTTTATTCAGAAAAACAAAACCAGTGTCATAAATGGTCCAAGCCATAGGGCTCTAAGCTAAGGTGAAATATGCATGCCCACTGTCTGTCCTGTTGAATCTGGGCCTTTCCACTGAAGGGCTGGGAGGATGCACAGAGAGCAAAGTGGGAAGTTATCTGAGTTCACAGCCATTTGGAAGAAAGAGCAGAGAGTTTTAGCTTTGGGAGTATAGTGGGATCTGCTAATGTGATCTAGATGGAAGATGAAGTGCTTGGGGACAAAGGATGAAAGAGAACTAAGACTGTGTGTACTCAAAACTCAGTAGAAATCAAGGATGTTTTAAACAACTAATTCAGAAATAAAATCAATAGTACCAAGATACTGGAAAACAATTTCCTGAATATAAAAGCATACTCATTCAATACAGGCAAAAATTCCAGTAGAATGACAAAACTTGTCTTCCAAAGAGATCTGCTTGAAGTATGAGATATTAATTACAAATGCAATATGTGCATATTGCAGAAGAATTCTATAGCTTTTGCAGAGCTTTGAAAGGGGGATTGTAAGTAGAGAAAAATGGGTAGAATTTACATGGCAAGAACATTTTCCACAGATGTTATTTATCCTTAGGCAGCCCAGCAACTGCCTTAGTTCTTCCCTGTTTTTATTTCACATACTGCTTTAGCCCCTATGGAGTGCAGGAGAGAAGGGCTTTCAGAAACACTTCTCCCTTTTTTTTTTTTTTTTACAGTTTGTAGGCTTAAATATCCTGGTGCTCTGCAGTTATGTATACTCACCCAGGGAAGCCAGATAAATGTAGTTCCCATACATGGATTTCAGGCATTTAACATGAATGTTTGGATTCCTGTTGTCTTTCTACAGCATTTGTTTAATCATGATGCTCCACTTAGCTGAACCTTTTTCAAGAGCTGCTCCTAACTGGGACTTTGTTTTGTACCATATAATGTTGATGATATATGACAAATATAATTTTCCTATGAAATTTCACAGCAAGAATATAATTGCTTTCCTTTTTGTTTTTCAGTACAGCAGAGCAAGAGTTGTTATAAGGAACAAAAATCAGTAATTGTATCTCTGGATATTAGCTGTGAATGTAAAATTCAGTATTGGAGAACATTGATCTTTTAGAGATTTTAATTGCTTCCAAATTCCCCATAAAAATGATCTTCAGAGGCTATTTCATATACTTTTCATCCTGTCTTGAATGTTCTGGTTCAGATCACAGATCCCAGTATTGGCAAATTAGCCATTCATACAAATATTCATCTGTGCCTCAAAGACAAAGCATTGGTGTCTAATGTGAAAAAGTAATGGTAATTAATAGCAACAGAAGTGCCACTAATTTACAGCAGGTCTATAAAAGAAAAAATAATCAGAAGAAGGTAAAAACACCTGCTCTAATCTGCACCTTCCTCTAAAAGCCTCCTGTCAGTACAGTGTCAGAAGTATGTATTCACTGTGACCCTGGGGAAATGCAGGAACCTCTGCTCTTGTGGCCCTAGTAGCTGTAAGGACATCTCAGAAAATGAAGATGCACCTGATTCAGAGACTGTTTCTGCACACCCTGAAGCTGCACTGCTGCCACACCATAGGTGTGATGGAGGTGCTGGGGTTGCTGGGGGTGTGATCCATCTGCAGCTATTGTTGAAATCCTCCAAAACTTGCAGAAAAGCAAACATCTTGAGAAATATCCCATAGTTCAGAACCACTGGCATGTGACTGAGGAAGAGGACTATTGCACAGCATTGAATCCCCAAGTTGGAGAGTTTGTATCAATGGATCTCTCTCTTTCCATACTAGGTAGGATGTATGATTGATATCCAGTATCATCCACTGCTGCTAATTGTACCAATTTTATTGAAAACAGAAGAAAATACAGGAGTAATACTATGTTTGAGCCTACACAAAAAGAAATGTGTTTAAATTTCCCGTTAGAGTGACCAGAAATCTTTTCCACTGCTTTATTTTAAGCATTTGGAAGACTCTGTTGTTGATTTTAGATGATTTTTTCCCCTCCAGTATGTTCATATTGTACAGCTCTGGTGACATTCACTGCCCTGTAAATATAAAGCCAATTAAGCCAACTGTCTGCTCTCAGCCCTTCTCTTTTCCCCTCTCCCCCTTTTCTCCAGCATCTTCATTTCCCTGCCATGCTGCCCACAAGCTGCAGGCTACCATAGCCTAATCATTTCCATATGTACTCAGCCCTGGCCCTTAGTTTCTCCCTTAAGTGCTTACACTTATATCAAATGTATCATGTTTGACATCTCAAATCTTTCTTTTCAACAGCTGCCATTCACTGTGGGTCCCTGGAGGAGAGAGTAGGAAAGAATATGAAGGGTTGGCCAAGGCCTTTAAAGCAGTCTTAGGAGGTCCTTGTTTGCTGTAGGGCTGAAGGACAATATAAGAATCCATACAGACTAAGCAAAATCACATTTTCAGCAGCAGTAGTGTGCATTTCATTCTCCACACAAGGCCAAGGAACTCAGCTTACTCTACACCAACCACAGAGTGCTCATGACTCTGTGACACACAAGAGTTTCACAGACAAGATTTGTGTTTTACTGAAACCACCTTAAATATTTTGGAAATGGTCAAATCTTGGGGGTGAACAGTGCATGTTAAAAAACACTAATTGCATAATATAATTTAAATACATTGTAATTTTAAAATAGTCCAGTATTAGCATACTTAAATTATGTACTTTTATGAACTCTAGCAGACAATATGAATTTTAATTAGGAAATTTTTTTTCTGTAATGGAAGAGAAAATAATTTTAAAAGGATGTAACTTTTTAGTAATTTGTTTTCTTCATTCTGATTTCTCAGCTAAATAATGAACTACATTAGAAAAATACTTTATTACATATTTGCCCAAGAGACCTGAATGGTTCAATAGGAACTGCTTGTTCTTTCAGAGACTAGCCAAGCCAAGCTAATTAAATTCCAGACTAAACCAGCTCATTCAGTTCAAGTCCAGCTGAATTTCTTCTCAGAAGTTCATTAATTCTACTGATTCATCAATAATTTCCCATAAATATAATTACTTAACACAATGACACGAGGATGTTCTTTAAAATGCTGGGAGGAATACAAGTGCAGGTCCATCTGACAGGTCTCACTACCAGACCTGGTCCAACCCAGTTCCATGCTGATTGTGAGAAAAATCCTAGATGGCACCTCATCGGTTGTCTCCATCACACAAGTGGGCAGAGGAGAGGAGAGCCTCTGGGAGCCTGACAGGAAACAAGCAGTGACTCAAGGTCTGCTCTCACCCTAGCACAGATGCTCTTCCACTCCTTCTGATTCGCTCCTGGGAAATAATGATTATTTGAATTCCTGAATGCCCATTTCCCAAACAATAATCTTTCAGAATTAAGTTAAATATACAGAATACAATAGTTAAAGGAATTGCATACCAGGATGCAAACAGCTCCAAAATAGCTATGCCTAAATTCTGCAATATTTCCATTCCTGTCTGTGCTGGGAAAGTCCTGTTTTCCAATTCCTGTAACATCCTTTCCTTTCTCCTCTTCACACCAGAGATTTATCCAGAGATATAATTACTATGACATTTGTTCCTCATAACAACTCTTGATTTGCTGTACTGAAAAACAAAAAGGAAAGCAATTATATTCTTGCTGTGAAATTTCATAGGAAAATTATATTTGTCATATATCATCAACATTATATGGTACAAAACAAAGTCCCAGTTAGGAGCAGCTCTTGAAAAAGGTTCAGCTAAGTGGAGCATCATGATTAAGAGCACTCACAGTGTTAGCCAGAGGGAGTTCATCCAGGAAGGATCCAGTTGGCTGAGAAGTCCGGGACTCCCAATAAAACCATAACACAACATCTTAGCACAGTATAGCCAATTGTGTTGAAGCCAATGTTTAAAGCTGTTCTGAAAAAGGCTTCTTAAATTTGTTGAGAAGTATTGCTAAGGGGCAAAATTATTCTCTGCCTTCAAACTAACTTACTAAAAGGCAAATTCACAAAAGCACAACTGGGCTGAGGTAATGAAGCATCCATTCCTGCAAGCTCTCACTTCATACAGCAATACTCGAAATGGCAATGAACTTTAAAAAGATAAAAATAGTAAACTTAATGATCCGGGTGGCATCAGAGGTTTAGAGGAATGAGTATTATGAAAGGAACGTCAAGAACGCTGCCCCTTGCTTTATGACTTCTGATTTCTGAGCAATATAGTTGTATACTTCTACATCATTAGTGTGATATAAATATCTCTTCAGCTGACCTGTGAGATTATCTGCTAGGAGGATATACATCATTTTGCACAGCAGCTGCAAGTGTGAATGTTTTGACCAGACTTAGGCAAAAACAAAATAAAAACCCTCAAAATGACGCTGGATTTTGCCTTTACTATTTAAATTCAGGATCTGGCACAATATTCTACATCAATGACAAAGCCCCAATTATCTTCTATCATGAAACATCAAAGTGCTAAATCATAGAAGTTGTCTTAAGAACAGGGTAGAAGTATCTCAGTGTATTAAGGTATGGGTTATACAAGGCAAGGTATTTCTCTAAGTCTGATGCTGCAGAGCTTTCATCTTTTCAAAGTGTAAAATTCATTGTAACCAAATTAAGCAATTTCTGGTTAGAAAATAAATTCCATAGATGATTCATTGTGCTCTGAAAAGTCTTTCAAGAAAGAAGTGCAGCCCTCTGAGCAGGACAACTCTAAGGATCTGTGTATGAAGATCAGGTTTTTTAGACTGTATTTTTCTGCCACCAGTCTAATCTGACCCCACTACACGGAGTAGTGGGGAGTCTCCATTAGTTAGTTTTTGTAGATTTCACATTTTTATTACTACTGTGTCCTGTTGGTCCAATTAATTTTTTTTCTCTCAAAACAGGAAGTAAGCTGGACAGTTCTTGCAGCCTGATAAATGTTGCTTCTTAGGTCATAATCATGTCATTAGGGGAAGAGTGTTGACCATAATTACATTTTCTAGTCTGAGTATCTAAATATTTCTAGAGAAAATCTTCATGTATTCCCGTAGTGTGTAAAATAAAGTCAGTAACCCTCTCTTTTTATAATTAAAGTGGGATGAGATAAGAATTAATCCTTGATTTATATATGGGCAGAAGGGAGAGGTGAAACTGAATGAAGTTACAATTTAACATAAAACATTGCTTTTAAGCTTTTACCTTATAAACATTGTTTTTATTTTCCTAAAGGCTTTGTCCTATTAATGCATCCAGCTCTCAGAGACTAAACAGATATTGACATATGTGGTGGGTTGACACTGGTTGGATGGCACCAAAAAAACTCTATCACTGTCCACCTCATCTGGGCAGGGGAGAGAAAACACAACAAAAGGCTCAGGAGTCAAGATAAGGGCAGGGAGAGATGACTCCCCAGTGACAGTCATGGGCAAACTGGATTCAACTTCAGGAAATTAGTTTAATTTATTACCAATCAAATCAGAGTAGGGTAAAGAGAAATAAAAACCAAATCTTAAAACAGCTTCCCCCCACCCCTCCCCTTTTCCCAGGTTCAGCTTCACTCCAGTTCCTCTCCCTCCCCTCCCCTTGTCCCCCGCTAGCAGCACAGGGGACAGCGGATGGGGCTGTGGTCAGTTCGTTTCATGTCTCTGCCACTCCTTCCTCCTCAGGTGAGGACTCCTCACACTCTTCCACTGCCTTAATGTGANGTCTGGGCTCCTCTCTCCATAGGCCACAGGTCCTGCCAGGAGCCTGCTCCAGGGTGGGCTTCCCACAGAGTCACAGCCTCCTTCAGGCACCCACCAGCTCCACTGTGGGGCTCTCCATGGGCTGCAGGTGGATCTCTGCTCCCTCATGGATCTCTCTGGGCTGCAGGTGGATCTCTGCTCCCCCATGGATCTCCATGGGCTGCAGGTGGATCTCTGCTCCCCCGTGGGCCTCCATGGGCTGCAGGTGGATCTCTGCTCCCCTGTGGATCTCCCTGGGCTGCAGGGGCACAGCTGCCTCACCATGGGCTGCACCAGGGGCTACAGGGGAATCTCTGCCTGGAGCACCTCCTGCCCCTCCTTCTGCACTGACCCTGGCTCTGCAGGGTCTCTCCTTTTGCAGTTGTACAGGAGATTTTTCCCTTCTTAACTCTTTTATCCCAAGAGTAGGGTAAAGAGAAATAAAAACCAAATCTTAAAACAGCTTCCCCCCACCCCTCCCCTTTTCCCAGGTTCAGCTTCACTCCAGTTCCTCTCCCTCCCCTCCCCTTGTCCCCCGCCAGCAGCACAGGGGACAGCGGATGGGGCTGTGGTCAGTTCGTTTCANCCCTTCTTTACTCTTTTATCCCAGAGGTGCTGCCACCATCACTGATGGGCTTGGCCTTGGCCAGCAGTGGGTCCATCTTGGAGCCATCTGGCATTGGCTTTATTGGATATGAAGAAGCTTCTGACAGATTCTCACAAAAGTTGTCCCTGTAGCTTCCCCCACTACCAAGCTCTTGCCATGCAAACCCAATTCAAAATATAACATAAGAAATTTGACAAACAGTCTAGACAAGGTTCATGGCCAGTTAGAACAATTCTTTTCCCTCAGACATGCAGTCAAATCTGTAATGTAAACTGCTGGAAAAATTCAATGGTAATACCACTTTTGATTTAATAATTTACCAGATGCATTCTTAGCAAAACTGGCCATCAATCTGATTCACTTGTATTGGTAAGCATTCATTTCATACATCCTCCTCCTGAGCACTGTTTTATTCTTGGCTTGTTCCAAAGTCCCGTGGATTTCTGGCTGAAGTTCTTGCAGCAAAATTCAGCAAGAAAGATTGCAGAGCCAGGAGGTCAGAATCCAGCCACAGAAAGAATAAGAGTAAAATTAGCAAAACTATGGATAGAACTGGATGGATTGCAACTCCTTATAAATTAAAATATTAGAGCTATGGTCTCAGTCTGTAATGTCTCTACAGATAGTTGTAAAAAATTCTTTCTACAACTTGGTAAGGTGATATGTTATGCCCCAGGATGTGTGTTCACCATGTTCCTTGAAGGTACTTTTTTTAGAACCTGGTGGCACATGTTGTACAAGGACCACCCTGAGCAGCAAGAAATAGCTGGCAGCAGGTGAGACTCGTGCTTGGAAAAGCCATCTGTTCCTGTAACCTGCCTCAGCACTCCCCAAGCAGCATCCTCCCAACTCTGCAGGCAAAGGTATGTGTGGTCTAATCCTTCACCAGAACACTTCCCTGTGGAGAAGCTGTAAATGCGCTACCACCCACCTGCTTAATGATATCTGATTTCTCTTCCAAATTCACCAATGATTCGTTGTTCATTTATTTCTCTGAAGGATAAAAATAGACTAAAATTGCTCTAGTTCAGTAACGGAGAATCTGTTGGTAAAAATCCAGTGCAACTTAACAGAAATATATTAATTTACTAATAATTATATGAATTCTTGAGAAGCAACTTTCATTGAGGATTTTTTTCAAAAAGAAAGGCACAGACTACAAATGAGGTGGTGAGAAAGGATAACAAACACTTGCAGCATCTCTGATATCAGAATGATGCAAAAGATCATGCCTAGATGTCATACTTTGGAAAATGTGATCTGCTGACTTGATTTCATCTATTATTCACTAGTAACAATGATTGTATATGACAGTCACAAGTAACATAATTGAAACTAATTAGTGAAACTCAGGAACGTTGAAAAATCCATGTTAGTCAATTATCAAAATCGTTCAAGATAAAAGGAATCCTGTGCATGATTAATTTTTTTTAAAAGGTATTTTTAATTAAATTTTTTTCATGGACTAATTAGCAAACACATTTATACAATTTCTAAGATTCTATTATGTTGAAACAATAGGAGCTGTAATTTGAAGGATGCTACTACACCCTTCATGGATCTCAAAGACATTGAATACTGTTCATGCTTTAAAAAAGTCAGAGCAACCCTGTATACAGAGAAGCAAAGTCACCATAATAGTAAACACGGCACAGAGATTGCATAATGTTTGATCAGATGAATAGATGTGTGTTACAATCTGACAGCATTGCAATTACTGGAACACAGCAATCTTGTCGCTTCATATTGCTCGATCATTTTGAAGGCCTGGAGCTGGTGTTGTTTTATCCATTCTTTTTCCTTACCTTTTTTTTTCCTGAGAAAACCACATGAAATCACTATGGTTGCATCGTATTCCTGTTTCTGTATTGTGTTACAAATGTCAAGCAGGAAATGTGAAGTTTATTAAGGACAGTAGTCGAAGCCAAGATGTAAAAATTGGGTTGTCACACAGGCATGAACCACAGAAAGCCATGTCATATAGCTTTAGGGAAAGCAATATCCACAACTCAGGAAGAGAGATCTTAGAGCCGTCAGTGTCAGGTCTGAATCTGTTTGTAGCAATAGCTACAAACTGAAGTGAGACAACAGGGCAGTGAGAAGTGTAAGGAAGGTTATTCAGATGGAAACAGATACTGGATAAAACTTTGAGATGCCCATATCTTGATTATGGTGTGTAGTTCTGATTCTTTCATTTTTTAGATTTTTTTTCCCTCAAGAAAGATAAAGTGGAATTATAGAAACTATAGAGAAAGGCATCTAAAATGTTTAAGCAGCTGCCTTAGGAAGAGAGACAAGATATTTTGAAACTTCAATGTGCCAAGGGGAAGACTGGAGAGGGATATGGTTGGAATTTACAAAAAACATTCTCGATCAGTTGAACAGCTCTATTGAAAAGTTATGTGCAAAACTGAAACTGGTTTTTTGGTTTCATTGTTTTGGTTTGTTTTGGTTTGTTTTTTGCCTGCCATGTCCTATATATGTCTGAATCACTATTTGTCCTAAAGCTTTAGAAACAGAGCAGGCTTGCACGGGACTGTAGCATTACAGGTCCATGTCCTTTCCCTGCATTGTTCAGGACACCAAAAGCCTTGAGGCTGGGATGATGTAATGCTGTGTTCTCAGCTGCAGGATGTGCAATGTTTCCCTGTCTTATGTAAGTTAGAAAGGACAGTGGATTCATCCCAGTTTTGCAATTTCTGTAACACTGTCAAGTACCTGGCAGATTCTAATCCTAAATGAAAAGTGAATGGCTCTCCTGCAAAGATTGCCATTTCCTGTTGTTCCCAAAATAATATCTTCAAAATTACTTTCCTGGAGGATTCGGTGAATATTTCTTAATAGTATGAGATTTGTTCGTTTCAATTTACATACATAAACCAGATCTGCTTCTTTTGGTACAGCTTAATCCAGACTTGGACTGTCTTTTGGATAAGCACTGACTCGCATCTTGATCTATAAGATTAAAGAGCCTGTTTCTTGCCTTCTTGCAGAAAAATACTTTAAAAGCTGTGATAAATGTTCTGTGTCTCAGACTAAAAATGATATCTCTCCTACATGCAGATAAACAATTTCCTAGGCAACTCTCAAAAAATATTACATACAGAGATATTGTTGAATACTTTTAATCTCTTTAAGATATTCATTCTTTTAAGTAGTCAGAACTTATTTTAATTACATATGGGGTAAAGAACCAATTAAAGGACAAATCTTGCAGAAATTCTCAATACTGCCATGCAATTTTTAATGTAGTTTTATTTCCTAAATTGTTATGATGAGTTTAAGTCCACAGTACTTGGTGGGCATCAGAGAGTACTGTTTCGTATCATACGAATAGAATCATTAAAATAATCATCGAATTACTAATAACTCCTTTTAAGATGAGAAGCTAAGTTCAATTACTGGCTAATGAAACAACACTTCTATGCTGTCCAGGGGAATTTACAATGACTGTTTAATGATCTCTTGATACAATACTTCAAAGGAACATCTACTCCTCAGAACCCAGAATACATGGGCATTCCCTGAACATTGGGATCTCTCCTTTCACTTTTCTCTCCTACCCTTGTTCTGCCAATCTCACTGGGGGAGAGGAGCCCTCCAGTGCTTACAAGAGTTTGCATTTGGGTTGCCAGTGACCTACTTGAAAGAGATGGAAAGAGAGCAGCCTATTCTTATCCTTGTGGTTAGTGTGCTCTTCTCTGTAATAGGCGCTTTGAATTCAAATCCTGCAAGTTCTCTGCCTCAGACAGACCTCAAAGTTGGTCTCACATTCCAGTAAGTGCTTTCAATAGCAGGCTGTGCAGCCCCCTTGTTAGCTGTCACCACCTCGTAGGTACCTGTGGAAGTTCAAGCTGTGAATCCCACATCCTCCCAAGCCTTGTTGCCAGGCTGGGTTGGTGTCCGAGCCCAGCAGGCAGCGGGGTGCCTGGCCACAGACCTCAGTCCTGCAGTGCCTGTCAGCTCTTTCAGCTTCAGTAGCTGCCTCAGCACTACAAATTCTGCTCCCAGAGCCCTTAGCTGTCAGGTCCACAGACTTTGCCACAACAATGCCTACATCTCTGTTTGAATACAGCCCATGGGCTTTGTTGGCTTCAGTTCCCCTCTGCAACATCAGAGTAACATCAGGTTCCTATCACTGAGGTTAACTACACTAAAGATAGTGAGAAATGCAGCCATTTCAGTCCTTCCCTGCACAGTCATGTACATCCTCAAGACAGCTAGACTGCTGGTCCATTCTTTATTTTTGTGCAGAAGCTAACCTACCAAAAAACTCCTCAGTCCAGCTAGGTGAGTGAGGCATCATCAGGTTCCTCAGTGAAAGAATAAGGAGCCCATTTTCTGCAGGAAAGCTTGTCACAGCTTCAGCAAGAGGATGTGCTTTACTCAGTGCTAAGCCAGCCAACTCCAGTAGGCTTTTAGCAAACCCTGTGCTGCTGAAAGTGCTCTCTGGAATTATGTCATGATTTAAACCATCTTTCACATGTTGCTCAGTGCTCATTTTTTGGGTCAGCATAATGCTGTGGGGTTGGGGATTTTTTGCCCTCTGTGATATCTCTATTTTGAGTCCTCCTTTTATTCTTTTTGGCTCAGCCTTACAAAGCCACACTGTGCACTTTTAAAGCTCTGCAGATGTTACATGATCCAACCTCCTCTTCTGCCTCCTACACTGCAGTTTCTACTCTGACCAACTGTTCTTGTTCAGTAATGTGTATCCTACAGCCTATGAACCAAATCAAAGCAATAACTCTGAGGTTATGTGACTATTCAATGAGTGATGCACCTATGGTGGTGGTCTCCTGACCCTCTTTGCCATCTACCTAGGACTTGGGGAAGAATGATAAAGCTTCTAGTAACTCGATAAATCAGTGACCCGGGAACTGGTTGTCACTTTGTATATTCAATATTCCATTGGGAACAGGTGACATATTGCGGCCAGTTCTGTTTGTGTTCTCCTTTGATTTTTGTTCTCCTTGATCTCTGTCCCAAAACAAAAGGTCACTCATAAAATGCCAGACCAACTGAAGCTTTTTCTTCTTCTCAAGATAAGAAGAAATATGGATATTTGAGGAGCCTGAAATTTTCACCATATCGCTCTGTTTGGACACCTGATATTTCTAGTCAGTAACTACTTATTTTGCAAAAATATATGTGAATTAAAGAGGAGACAATTCTGGAGTTTGGTACCATTGAATGCAAGGATAGAGAACACTGATTTCTGTTTATAAGAAGAGTGTTCAGGGTAAGTCTTGAGATGGCTTCCTGGACTGCCTGAAAAGAGCCAAGGAAGCTGTGCAGCAGAGCTATCACCTTCCCTAGGTTTTATTCAGTTCATGTAACCAAAGAAGCACCAACCCAGCCCATGTAAACTCTCCTGTGTATCCCAAAGTACCTGCTCCTCCCACCAACCCGAGAGGCAGAGAATATTATGACAGACTAGAACCTGAAGGGTTTAGAATTCAGAGAAGGGAATCCATGCCTTAAATTTCAGAAATATATTTTAAAAGATCTCTCAAACTTAATTTGCACTTTGGGGCTACATTTTTTTGCAAGTGCGTGACTGAAATTTTCTTGGCACTAAATCTACTTTAATGGCCAACATTTCATAGCAGAACAAAGGAAAGGAAAATACTTCTTCTATTTCTCTAGAAAAAAAAAATCTTTTGAAGAGTTTTATAGAAAACTCTTGAAAATATTGATAGTTTGAAGCATGTTCATTGCATTAGCCACAAAAAATTGTATTAGAAATCACTCTCAAAAGTTAGCCACAGAACAGAAAATGAAAAGAAACAGGAGAAAAGAGCTAAGCAAGCCCAGTTGCTACTTGTATATTACTTCCTTAAGGCCGAGGCATTAATTAATTCAAGATATGAAACAGCCTCTGCAAATATGTTCCTGCAGAATTTTAAAATGAATAATAGCTGCTGTATTGGGGCAGACAACAAATTCTGTTTATGGAAACTTCAGCTGATTAAGGTCTTTCTGTTTATCCTAGTGTCTTCTCTCATGAACAATGCCATATGTTAAAGAGGTTGAAAACTGGCTGTTCCTGGACTTTGCCACACTGAGCTCCTGCTGTTCTGGGCAGGTGGATGGTCCCAAGGATGTCACCGCCCTCTGGCATCAATTAAAACACAACTGCAGCCAAATGGCTGCACTGAATTTCTGCAGGGCTCAAAGGAGACATAGAACCACTCCCACTCAGAAAGATTCATTTTTCTGCAGAAGAGACAGAGACCCCATGCTTCTGCCTGCTAAAAACTGAGTCGGGGGTAGGCAAGGAGAGGAAAAAAGGGTAGCGAGATGTTTCCGCAAACTGTCCCTTAGCTTTGCTGCAAAAGATTGCAAGAAAATCCATTGCTGTACAGCAACTGGATAACCAGAGTCTTATTCTTTGTTCAGTCGAGTGAAAATTAGGAGCCCAGAGGCAAATGAGAAAGATAACATCTGTCTTCTTCAGAAGCTTCAATTTCTGTAACCAGGACAGGGCTCTTCACACTTCTCTTGCATGGGGAGGCAGGACATTCAAACCAGCCAGGGCTTTGATGGGTTTTGTTGTTCTCTTCAGCTGATCACCAAAAATACAAAGAGAGCTATGAATTGCTAGTTCATGATTTATGACTTTTTAAAGAGAGAAAAAACAAAGTAGGACAGACTAAAAGAAAAAAAGTTTGAAAATAAATCTCAGTACAGCAGTTTTTGGAGGCTTCCTGACCTGCAACAAACTTGACAAAACCCATTCAGTAGCCTTTGGAAAATCCCTGTGGTCTGTCTATGGTCAGAACTTCTCAGAAGTTCCCTGCTCTCTGTGTCTCAGTCTATTTTTTCCTGTGGGCCATTCCTCCCCCCACCACCACATGCTGAACATCAAAAGTTATTTGTTCTCTCTGCAGAGCAGAGATCCAAATCTTTGTTCAGCTAGGACGAGCCTGACATTGTGAAAGCTGGCAATCTGTTCCCAGTTTTATTTAGGATATCTGTCTCCTCACCTCATCCTTTGCAAGCTTTTCCGTGTGGATGTCTAGGCAGGTTTCACCTCATGAAAACACACATGCAGCAAAGAGATTTCCAAAGCACCAGGTCTTATGTGGTGTGAAATGCCACCTTGAAGTGACTTTTCCTTTCCACCGACTATAGAGGGAGACACAGATAACCACACTTCTGGCCCAAGTAGTGCATTGCTTTGTCTAACATTAGAGGAGATTAATTTGTGCCATATTACCTAAATGTTTCATGAAGACACCTCAGCATGAAAATTAGTTGCATTTTGTGCCAAATCAGCTACCCATCCCTTAACCAGTCATTTTCAAATCTGGAGAGATCCTTCCAGCTACATTTATTGTCTCAGAGGTTTAAGTACAGGCCTGGCATAGCATATCTAGGGGGATTTTTTGCAACATATGGCTTTGATTTGCACATCTTGCACATATCCTTGAGAAATCCTCTCTAAGCTTGAACGCTGAGGTGTGAGGAATGTGGCAATTTGAGGCTACATATACAAGGATAAAAAGCTGTGGTGGCACCTGGCACTTCTCCTTTTGACCCATGCTGCAAGGGTTGGTCCCCAGAACTTGCAGAATGTGGAATGAAGATTCACTGCACATGTAACATTATGGCACCATTATCTGCACAGGTACTTAACGTGGCCTGATCCCAGGGATAGAAATTGCATCTAATACCTCACCAAGTAAATTCACTTCTCCTCAGGAACATGGTGTATTTTAAACTTGAGTGTGATGTCATCAGAAGATTCTCCACTAAGGCCAACTTTTTTAAGTCAAGTACACCCATAGGATAACCAGGATTAGTCTCTAAAGGTTAAGTTAAACACGATTTTTAGTTTCTGATATGGAAAAAAATGTACTTAAAAATTTTCACCTCAGTGTAATCTTCCACTTGCAATTTCCCCAAGTGTTGCTGCTGCCTATGTCTATGCTATAATCACAGACATAATTAATCCTCATTCTGGATCCCCCTGTCCTATTCCCCTGAGAAACCAGATCAATTGGATTAAACTCCAATTAAACTCCTCAGAGTAAACCTTTTGCAAAAAGTCATGATGATTGACCTTCCAGGAGCACAGCTGTGTCCATTTTACTCAGCTGCTAGACCTCTTACCTGGCAGGTAGGTTTTTATTCCTTTTCTTCCTGGTGGTTTCAAAACAGGCTTCTAATTCTCCAAATTCTTGTTTTTCTGTGAAAATTACCCTGCATCTCTCATTTTTACATTTTTTCAGTCAATTTCTTTAATTAATAAAAGACTCAGAGAGAAATGTTGGGTTTTTGGGCACTTAGTCTAAGTACTGTGAGAACTGAAAAAAAAAAAAAGAATTTGATTTGCTGTTCCAGGGTTTAATGAAATATCCAAAGCAGAGCAATTTCCATAGGGTTAGAGTGCTGAACATCTCTGCACTTACAGCACTTCCTTAAATATACTCTTTCCAGCTCTTCAGAAAGTCTCTCCTTAATGTGCAGAGGTTTCTTCCCATCCCCCTCACCACTAGCTGTGTACAGATTCTGCTTGAGGGAAGGTTTGGTTTTGTGTTTTCTGTTGTTTTCGTTTTCCCTGTTTTGAACACTGAACTCCAGAAGAATCTTAAACAGCAGCACTAAGCAATTCTGGCAAATTTTCACTCATTTTGTTGCTTTTATTTTGCCTAGACTTTTCTATGAGGCATCAGATGCTCATGAAAGCTTGCACAGAGAAGGACACTCAAGGGTTAAACATTTCAGCACTGAGCTCCATAGTGCTGAAATGTTTTGCAGATTTATCTTCAGGCAGAGTGAACTCGAGTTCCCTATAGCCTTTTCTAAAAGACTGTAAAAGACATGCAGTTTGTGAGATTCTGATAAACAAGAAAAGCTATGTACTAAAACCTGAGCCATGAGGAAATATAGATGGAATGGGAATACCATTAAAAAATAAATCTAAGACAAAACCCAAACAAGTTCTACAATGCTAAGATACACATTCTTTCAGCACAAATAAACCTTCTTTTTCAAAACTCTGGATATGTTTTTTCTCAGTCATGGTCTTTTGTAAGAAACACCTGAGAAAGAAATACCAAAAAAAGGAGGCGGTCTCTTATGTGCTGGAATATGGAGATATTGGTCCCCTATTCTAGACAGTCATGCTTTTAAATACACCTGCTCAAATAATTCTTTAGAGATAACAGTACAAAAAAATTCCAGCAAGCTCTGTGATCAGCTAGAACAGATGGGATTGCACAGTGACTTTAGCTGATGCTACACAAAAGTGCTGCTCCTGCTCCTCCTGAGCACAGAGCCCAGGCTGCCACACAGCTTTGCTGATTTGGCTTCCAGGTGGAAGCAAGGAAATGTTTCTTCCTCAGAAGAAACCCCAGCTGCACTCATTTCAAAACAAAACACTCATTCGTAAGCAGATGCAGAAAATATCTTTGCACTGGGTTTTGGTGGCTTTCCAAAAGAAATTCCCAAAACTTTGATCATTGCCTTTTTTTGCCTACTCTGAACAAAAAAGCCATACATTTTACTTTCAGACAGCACTGGACAGACAAAAAATGCACAAGTCAAAGTCAAAATAACTTTTCAAAGCCTTTAGCTTCTGTGTTGCTGCAGCTTGACACAGAGATCCCTCTGACCCCACTCAATTTATCAGCTCATGGTGAACACGCAAGGAGAGGTAAAAAGAGTGGTCGTGGCCTGGGGGCTTCCCTCTACCCTGCCTGTGTACTCATTCATCCCTCTGCAGAACTTTATTCTGTCAATCATTTTTTCTATAAAAGAGATGAATCAAACTAAAATCCTTCCAGCTCGCCTCCTTCCCTTCCTTTTTTGTATCCCAGATTTATACAATTTTAAAGGACATCAAGAGCAATCTTTCATTTGAGCCTATACTTCAGTTTTTAATGCTTTAAAACCTATGCTTTAGGACTTGAAAGAAAATATTTTGAATTAACATGGAGGACTCAAAGTGAGAATTCCAGTGCTTGCTTCTCCTCCCATTTCTTTTTATGTGATCCAGGAATAACTCAAGGGGAATGAGTTGCTTTTTATTAAAGTTAGCATAAAAAAGGTCAGAGTCAGAAGGTCTGAAACAAATGCATTGGTGCCTAATGTGTCTGGGAGAAACTGTCCAGTGGATTCAGGTTATTATAGCAGAAAGGCTTGTGATGACTGTCGATTGTTTGTAATAGAGAATCTGTCAGAATTCTGTGCCATGGTTTTAAAGTGTCAGTCCCCTCTTCAGTCTCTACTTGTGTTCCAGCTGCCTCTCCAGCTGCACAAGTGTCCCCCTCATCACAACACACTTGGTAGTCAAACAGATACCATTATGTGCTACAAACTCTGGGGCCAAACTCTGTGCTGGAAGTGGGATGTTTCTGTGATAACGTCAGATGTGAGCAAACACAGAACAGCCACAAGGCCAGAAGGACCCTGTGGTTTCATACCCTTCAGAACAAAACAAATCATCCCCATTAGCTAGACTTGAACAAAACAACTCTTAATGGAAGAATTATTTCCACACATCTCCAATTTGTAAGTTGATTATATATTTTCTATAACAAAAGCCTGTTTCTTCAGATTTATACTGTCTTGCATACATGAGATCAAAGGCAGAAGCTGACCTTTAGATGTTGATTGAGGTAACTGTAGGAATAGGCTGTGAAGAGATATTAATGAGCATCTTCATTTTTCTTCTGCTACAGAGGGTAGGGCAGGCATGCAGAAATCTTTCAACAAAATGTTGATTACTGATGACCCTGAACAAGCTAACATACATCCAAAATAATTCTCGTTTCCCAGGCGAAGCCTTAATTCACGGCTGTTATTTAGACATTCAGAGTTTCTGGGTGGGGGTTTTTGGCCTTTGCCAGGTATCTTCTCTTGAGAGAGAATAAATCTGAACTCAGGAATGTCAGTTATCTAGCCAGGATTGAATTCTTAGTTACTTTTCACCTTGCTTGCAATAAGTTTGAGATATCATACCTGCCTGAGGTCCCCTTATACAGACAGGGATTTTAAAGGCACCTTAGAGTGAATATGAATCCAGTCTTAATTTTTTAATCAGTGCATTCCTTCTCACAGAAAATACATATTTAAGACAACTCAGACAGACTTTGCTATGCCTGCCTCTCCAAATGTCCTCCTTTTCCCTTTCTCCTGCAAAGTTCCTAAATGCACTATGAATACCTGCTGCCTTTTTCCTTCTATTTCATCCCCGTGTCTCTCCAATCCATCTTATTCCAATAACATTTAAATCAAATTATTGTTGTCAATAGAATCTGCCTAGATACTTGTTTCTCAGGGGTGGTGTGAGGTAGGTGTCTAAGTTCCCATTGCACACTATGAATTGAATGAGTACAGTCAGTGCAGCCTAGAGAGAAATTCAATTGACAGGAAGCTTAATTCTGTTGACTAAAACATAGGTACTGAGTGCTATTTTAGATGCCCCAAGGAACCTGAGACAGATTGTCATTAGGCTGTCAGATATGACAAAGTGCCTACAAGATACCCCTTTTATCCTTGAGCACAAGATGGGAAGCAGGTAAGAACCACAGAGCATCTCAGAGAGCCCTAGACTCCAACATCCAGGCAGCTGTAGCCTGCCCTTGGTGCCTGTTTCACAGAGAAGTATATTTTTAAGCCATGTGTACAATTGTGTTCCAACTTTTCTGTTTTCTTTTAGGAAAAAAAATATTTCTGGTATTCTAATTGAATATCTATCATATAATTTTGTAAGGTGAAATTCCTTCACATTAGTGAAGAGTTGACTGAAGGAGGCAGGAAGGAAATGTTTTGCCAGGATAAAAAGTAGAGAAATCCGTCTCACATCATTTATTCAGAAGGAGAAAAGCTTAATGTTGGATCTTAAATTCAATCTCTGGGCAGATTTGTTCCAACACAGGACAGTGAGGAAGGTGAGAAGAAAATGTTTAGCCAGAATGAAAACTTGAGAAATCTGTCTCACATCATTTATTCAGAAGAAGGAGAAAAGCTTAATGTTGGATCTTAAATGCAAAGCCTGGGCAGGTTTGTTCCAGCCCAGGACAGTGAGCACAGAACCATTCACATCTCTTCTGAAAAATAAAGCTGTGTCCCTGTCCTTTAGCTTACTGTTCCAGCGTGATCATCCCCATACAGAGTCTTACCATTTATAGCAGGGTAGCTCCCTCTAAAATATGGAGAATAGTTACTGCATTATTTTCCAAATAGTTCCTGAAGCTGTGGGAAGTGCTGTCTGACTGTCAGAGTCAATCAGACACCGTGGTTTAAATGTGATCAAGTTCCTTTGTTTTACTGACTGGTATGATGTCCAAGGCATAAAAGGAACTCTCAGAGATGACAAAACCATTTCAAAGGATCCCATTTCTTGCCATAGAAGGAATTAGGTAGATTCTCACCTGGAAAACCTTATGGGGGATGGAGGGACTTAGCAGTGAATTTCTGTGAAATAGAAGGAACAGTGGAAGTGAATATGGTATAAGTAGACCAAATGAACTCAAATAATTCATCAAAACCACAGGGAATTCATTAAAGTATTTTAAAAGATCTGAAGGATGGAACAGCTGAACTACTGAGAGCTCTGTGTAAACTCTCACTTAAAACTTCCTTGAAAACTGGAAATGGAGCTGAGCAAACAATGGCCAATCTTTAGAATTTTTGGAGAAGACTGGGAAAACTATTGGCATATCAGATAAGAACTGAACAACACAGAGCAGGAGAAGCAGTAATAATAATATTAATAACAATATCAACAACAATAATAAATAAAAACAGATGTGAAAAACCTCTTGCTGTTCTTTGAATGAGTCAGCTGAGCTGACACATGGATAAGGATTATATATCTGAATTTCTTTAACCCTGTTGATAAAGTCCCTCATCCAAAGCTTTTAGAGAAATTAAGGAGTCAGAACAGAAGTGAACAGTTGGTAGGGGAAGAAAAAATGTGCCGGCTATTTAGAATGGTTAAATAATCTGCTAAAAGATAAGAAACAGTTAAGATTTCTCAAATGCGAAGAGAGGTCAACATTAGTAGAGGGATGTGCTGTTCACTAGTTTTATTTTAAAAAATGGAAAAACAAGCGAGCAGAGCCATGAAAAAGTTTTGTGAAGTTATTAAGTTATTCATGCTTGAAAGAACAGGCTCTAATTATGAAGAATTACATGGGCCTTGAAAAATTTACAAATGAAATTCAGTGTACACATGCATAAAACTCTGAAAAACAATCCTAGGTTCTCAGAAAAATATAACAGGCTTTGAGCTGAGCATTACTGCTCAGGAGTGAGACCTTGGGATTATGACAAACAGTTCCATTAAAACATTATGTTGGGACTTAGTGACAGGCAAAAAAAAACTATTCAGACCAAAAAAAAATCTCTCCCCCAACTATTAAGAATTATTACTAGAACAAGGAATAACAAGAGAACAAATACAAGTGTGCTACTATACAAATTGATTCCTCACTCACCATGTGCATTTCTGCCTTGTCAGTCCAAGGAAGGACATATTGAAGATCAAAAACTTTTAGAAAAATTTAAAAAGGATGATCAGCAGTGTGAAAGACTATCCATGTGTAGAATAATGGAGTAGTCTAGGGGTCTTCAAACCTGGAAAAGGGATTACCTAGGAGCATATGACACAGATGTAGAAACCATACTTGGCACAGAAACAGGGGAGCTAAAATGGCAGTTTAATATCTCTTCATACAGTGTTTAATCCAAAAAGGAACTCTGTCTTTTGCACTGCAGTGTTATACAGTTTAGATCACAAAAAAGAGTTAATCACTGTAAAAAGAGCTGCCTAATATTCTTGATTTATTTCCCCTTTTTAGTTCTTAATTTTGCAATACTAGAAGATGTCCATTTTATTTTTCTGGAGAGATAAAATTAACATATAATCCTTTGCATATTTCTTTTATACGGAGTCAAATATTGGGCACTAGGGATCATAAAATGTGCTACATCAAGCTTATAATTAATGTGGCTTCCTTTTGTATGATGGAGCCTCACTGAATTATACAGGGAAATGGGAATGATGAATAATTATTGCAAATAGATACTAATAATTCTTCAACTTTTCATATTTCTGAAATAATTCTAAGTCTAGAAATAAACCAGAAAGAAACTTTGTATTCAAGAAAGAAAAATACTGAAAAAATATGCAGTATAAGAAAAGAGGAAATAATATGTTGGTGAGTGTGCACATCTGCCTTTATGGGTAGCTATAGCTCTGGTGTAGCTGTGGTGTAGCTGTGTCACAGAGGGACTCTTGACAAGGTCATGCAGTGACAGGACAAGGGGAAATGGCTTTAAACAGAAAGAGAGGAGATTTAAATCAGTTATTAAGGAAAGATTCTTTGCTGTGAGGATGGTGAGGCACTGGCACAGGTTGCCCAGAGAAGCTGTGGATGCCCCAACACTGGAAGTGCTCAAGGCCAGGCTGGATGGGACTTTGAGTAACCTGATCTAGGGCAAGGTGTCCCTGCCCTTGGTGGGGGATTAGAACTAGATGATCTTTAAGGTCCCTTCCAACCCAAACCATTCTATGATTCTCTTGCTGTATCTGTGATGCTCCAGGATAAAGCAATTATAGACAGACCTAATAGATTTTCATTAGACCAACAGATATGCTCAGGAAAAGGCAGAAAAGCTCTCAGGCACACAAGACCTATGGATGCAAAAGAAGCAGACAGAAGTTGGCTTCCAATGCTTTAATAAAGCTTTGACTTACTACAAGCTCTGCCTGCTAAAATCCAGACTCCAGCCAGACTTCTGGAGCTCAACAGATGTACACAAATGCTCTAGAGGACAGTTGCTCAGTGTGGCTATTTCCAAATCCATGAGAAAATACGAAGGTAAAAAGAATGATGATTTCATGGAATGGAAGGAGAATCAGGCAAAAATATTTCCTTGAGACCTCCCATCCTAAACTCATCCCTTCTATACTCTTTTTTTCTAGCAGAAAGTATCTTTCATTTTCCCATTAATGTCTCCAAGATTGTCCTGAAGACTAGGGACATCCACTCTGCTCTTTCAAATATGACAGTGCTGGAGAGGACACAAGAAATCTGAACACTCTCTTGAACAAATTGCAGTGTGCTGTGGTTTCACTCGAGCCAGCAACCAAGAACCATGCAGCCACTTGCTCACTCCCCCAGCAGCAGGATTGAGGAAAGAATCAGAAGAGTAAGAGCTGGAAAACTCCTGGGAAGAGATAAAACCAGTTTAATAGGGGAAGCAAAAGCCACACATGCAAGTAAAGAAAACAAGGGATTCTTTCATCAATTCCTATGGCCAGGCAGGTGTTCAGCCTTCTCCAGGACAGCAGGGTCCCATCACTCATAACAGTGACTTGGGCAATTCAAATGTCCGCTCCTTCCTTCTTTACCCCCTCTCCCCCACATTTTATATACTGAGCATGATGCCCTATGGTCTGGAATATCCCTTTATTCTGTTTGAGACACCTGTCCTGTCTGTGTCTCCTCCCACCCTCCCATGTACCCCAACCTCCCCCCCAGCATGGCAGCACGAAAAGCAGGAAAGGTCCTGGCTCTGTGCAAGACCTGCCCAGCAATAACAAAAACATCTCGGAGTTATTAACCCTGTGTTAAGCACAGATCCAAAACACAGTCCCATACCAGCTACTGTGAAGAAAATTAACTCTATTCCAGCCAAAACCAGCCCACAGGGGGAAAAACCCAAAATAAAGACAGGGAAAAAAGGCAAAGAAAAATGTATTTGTGCTTAAGGAGAACTATACAACAGCTTGGGTTTTGTAACAAAGACAGTTGTAGATGAGGATTTTTTTAAAACTCACACATAGATCTGCAAGAAATCTTTTCAGAAATTATCATCAATGGTGATTTTATGTTCAATTTTACATATTTCTGCCACAGAATTAACTTTTTACTACTACAAGTAGTCATAATATTCACATTTCTAAAACTAATCCTTTGATTTAACATCAAATGTATGAATGCATATTGCATACAAGCATGGAAACTTACACTAAAAAATGCTTGTCAAATGCCAGGAGAAATAAACAACAACATGATCATTTTAATGCAGATTTTCAGCACAATTTTTTCTCTTAAGATTGTCAGGTGGGATGATGGTTATGTCACACTGATGGAAATGGAAAAGCATCACCCCTGATCTGAGGAACTCACTGTAGGCACCATTTTTTTCATTCCAGATAAATTGTTTCACTTTCCACAGCATTAAACTGTTTAAATTAACCTTTGAAGTTTCTTTGCACATATTTGTCCATAAGCTGTTTAAGCTGCTACAGCTCAATGCTGCAAGGAAAGGCAGAACTGTAAACAACATATTTACTGTCAGCATTTCCACTTCATCTAATCCTGTAAGTTTTTGTTACCTTCCATCCATGCGAATAACAAAGATTTATCCCTTTCAGAATTACATTATTATGTATAATAAAAGCCATGTAATAGCACCCTGACAGCAATACTTATTGATTTTTACTACTTCGATGCTTTCTTCCAAAGTACAAAATTTACATCATTCCACATCAAGAAATTCGGGTGCCAAAATGCAAGCCTGAGCAAATCCGTTCTTCACATTGTGTGCCAGCTTTCCTGACTCTGGCTCTTCAGCCAGATGGTGGAACAGGCTCCCCAGGAAAGTGGTGACAGAACCAAGCCTGCCAGAGTTCAAAAATGTTTGGACAATGCTCTCAGATCCATGGTGCGACTCGGGGTGTCCTGTGCAGGGCCAGGAGTTGGACTTGATGATCCTTGTGGATTTCTTCCAGCTCAGGGTGTTCTGTGATCCTATGGCTCATGTAGATATGACCTCTCCATAAGCATCACATGTGTGCTGCAAATGAAGGTGGACTTCAAAAGGAAGTCTGGAAAGGTAAGACTCTGCACACCACTTTTGATAAAAGTTGAAGCTGAACAGCTTTAAATAACTTGTCTGAGGTCAGAATGAACTGAATTTGGAAATAAGGCTAGTGAAATGTCAACCCTAATTAGGGGTTGTCATTAAAATAACAGCACCACAGATGAAATTTCATATTGAATTCAGTGATAAATGTTAATCAAGCAAAACATGTATGGATACTATGATGTTTTGATGATACTATTTAGAGATAAATCTTGGAGAACCGATGTTTTTAGAATAATTCTCTTGAATGTTAAGATTGTTTTATGTAAGTATCACTAATGCCACAACAAAAGATAACAGAAGATAAAGGGGTTTCTTGCTATGAGCAATTTGCATACTAAGTGCTAAAATTAATTTCTAAGTTTCCATTTTGTGATTATGAGTAAAATGAATACAGAAAGAGTGAGCAAGGGCACTTCCATATTTGTTAAAATGCATTTTATTTTATCTTGCTTTTCAGAACAGGCTAAGAAGTTAAATCAACAAAACATTTTAAAAAAATCTCAAATGGCATTTTGTTTTGTTCAGTAAATGTATGCTTTCATAGTTTATTTTATTTTAGGGTTATTTCAAAGAGTCATTGGTTAAATAATTGAATTACATGCTCTTGAATTCTATGACATGTTTTTATCATGGTTTTGTAATTGCAGGTTTGTGTATATAGCTTGGGAATATTTTCCTGAAAACTGAACCTGAAATATCTAGTTTGGTATCCTGGATAACAGCTGATAAACTGTTTCCTCAAGCATCACATTTCTGAAAGCTTCTCATGCACTACAAGCTCTTCCATTCATTTCAACATTAGTCTTCTTTCTCAAGAAGATGAGTAAACAGATTAACTGAGATGGTCTTGGAAGTCCTTTGAGGGCTGACAATCTTGCTCATTTCTTACAAGTACAGGTAACCTCTTGTTCACCAATGTCAGTAATACAGACATGTCAACCCAGAGGCTTCCTTTGTTAAAAAATTTATTTATTTATTTATTTATATGCATTATTGGAGAATAAAGGTGTTTAGTAGCAATACATTTTGCCTCTGGAATGCATCAACATAATGTGTGAGATTAAAGTCAGAATAGAGCTAGGCTGAAAGTCCAACTTAAATTTCATATGAAACTCACATGTGGTTTGAATTTTATATTACAAAAAGTCCATTCCTCTGGTATTCAAGGATTTCATATTTAAGAGTATCTCTTGTACCTCTAAACTAAATTAAAATAAAGGCATTCAAATCATATTTAGATGACTTTTGATTGAATTTGCTTATCTCCATTTGAAAGGTGGAAATATACCTCTATCTTTAGCTTATTTCTTTGTTATTTACTTATTGAGGGGTACTTATGCCTTACACTTATCAGTGTAAAAGCCAGTGTTTACTTTTCGTATTGATCCCAAAACTGTTCCTCTAGAAATGGGAATTGCATCATTTCAGCAGCCTAATCTTAGATACATTTCTAAATGAGTAGTGTTGAAGAGGAGAAAGAGCAAGAGAACCAGAACTGGTGTACAGAAAAATGTCTGAAGGGATCTCTGTAAACAGCTCTGTAACCCAAACAGAGCCAGCTGTGCACACCTTTCCAGTTAACAAACCATGGCAAGAAATCTGGTTCTCAAGCTCACTGAGAAGATTTGGCTATCCAGGCGTGCTCAACCACACTCTTTGGGACACAGCTACAAACAGTGAGGGCAATGGGGTGTGAAAAGGCAGCTGCATCTCGCTGGAGCCTGGGTCACTCTGGGATGTCACACTCCAGCCCAGAGCTGGAGCACTGGATTAGTGAGCACTGACAGTTGTTACTTAACAATGAGGGTTTTATAATGTGGGGATGGGCACCAACAAATCAGCTACACTTTGGTGTTAGATTATGTGAAGGAAACTCTTTAACCTCCAGTTGCTGTAATACATTCCTCTTCCATTTAATGCAATGGCTTTGCTAAAATGCTTTTAAGGATAAAATGATTTAATAGTACAGATGCAGGCTATTCTGTGCTGTCCTCAACTGTTTAATTTCCTGATTAGCTAATGACATAGCCACAAGATCTCTCTCTCTCCTCCACATCTTGCTGTCTGGATGGTTATTTTGCTTGACATTTAATTGCCTCCCCCTCATTCAAAATCTCTTCTGAAAGTTGCCAAAATGTGTCTTACGTGTTTAAACCAGTCTTGAGGCCTGGACTCATCACACTGTGGTGAGTTTTCTTAAAACAGCAAAATGAGCATGAACCAGGATGTAAGGAAATGAGCTGAATTACTACTGTCATGAGTGGTATTATTGGGACACTGAGCAAATTAATCAGATTATGGGTAAAACTTGTGTGGTGAAAGATAAATCTGATAATTTGTTATACTCCTTGCATATTTCATTTGAATAAAATACACTATAATATCAACATGCATAGACATTATGAATAATACATGTGCTATTAATAAGAGATGAGATTTTCATTAACATATTAAACAATCCATAATACTTTTAATGATTTTTTTTTTCTTATTTGTTATTTTATGGACTTAGAAAATACAACATATGGCTAAATCAGCTACAAAAATATTTCAAACTTTTGGAACCATTTAAAAGGTTGTACTGGAGTGTTTCATGGAATAAATATTTCAATAATCTCCAAAAGAGAAGAAGTAGGATTTAATTGATCTAAACTCTATTATGTTGTTAAATTGTGTAGAAAAAAACTTACATTGCTGGTGAAAGATCACCTAATACTTAGCACATGGTTCTAGCTGTGACTTACAGAAAACCTCTGCTAAAATGCATTTATTTTTCCAAGTAGGAATTTCTCCGCCTAAAATTTCAATGAGAAGAGTTTGTTTTGCTTATTTTGTGTATATTCCACACAATAAATTTAAAATATTTAAATAATTATGGCAAAACATGCTTATGCCTGTTTTGGTGTCTGAGGTGTAAATACAGATACTAGAAATCCAGCTGTGTTGATTCCTCTTGACACTAACAAAACCTGTCCCTGCAACGGGAGAGCTGAGCTGAACCTTTGCGAAAAGAGGAGAGAAACTCTATTCACTTCTATATGAATTCATAGAATTATAGACTGCTTTGGGTTTGGGTTTGGGTTTGGGTTTGGGTTTGGGTTTGGGTTTGGGTTTGGGTTTGGGTTTGGGTTTGGGTTTGGGTTTGGGTTTGGGTTGGAAGGGATCTTAAAGGTCACCTTGTTCCAACATCCCTTCCATGGGCAGGGACACCTTCCACTGATCAGGTTACCTGGAGTCACATCCAGCCTGGTTTTGAACACTTCCAGGGATGAGGAATCCAAAATTTCTCTGGGCAACCTGTGCCAGTGCCTCACCTCTATCCAAGAAAAGAATACCTAATCTAAATCTCTCCTCTTTAAGTTTAAAACCATTTCCCCTTGTCCTATCCCTATCTGCCCATGTGGTTTTCATTTCCAAGTGCCTGTCAACCTTCCACAAATGCTCAATTATCTAAAACTAAGAAACTGGTTGCCAGTTATGCACATTAACAGCTCATCAGTAATAGTTTCACTTTCGTACATTATATTTACAGTGGATATCTGGCAGCTGCCTCCCCTTCACAGCCAGCATCTCCATTAATTCTCAGTGAAGTTTGTTCTGCAATTACAGATTTTCCAGGTGAGCTGGAAAGCAACTGCAAGCCTAACAGCTACTGTGATATTTCTAAGGCATTCTCTTCTGTGAATAATATCAGAAAACAAACCACAAGACTAACAAGCTCTTACAGTCAACCTGGAGTTTTTGCATAATCTCTTACTACAAATAAAAATTACTTGAATTTTAGGATGGAAATGTAAATTTTAGGGCATTGCTAATGATTGCATTATCTGAAATGATATATCATAGATAGAAAAGAGAATTTTGATAGCCAGGAACAAATTTTCTCTAGTTTATTTCTTTAAAAGTTTGAAAATCTATAAAGTACTAGGTAAAGAGCTTCTCGCTGTGATCTATTTTAATAAGAAGTTTGCAAAAAAACTCATGGATGACATATGGCAATTTTAAGCATATCTTTTCTTCAAAAAGGAAATCTGTAGTTTCTCTTGCATTTCTATGCCACTTTTGCTTGGTAATATCTTTTGCAATTTCCATCGGAAAAAAAAAGAGAGAAAAAATGATCAGAAAAAGCTGAGAGCTTCATATCACACTAGCTTAGGGCAAACCAATTTCCAAGAAAAAATCAGAACTGGAGATAAAGCTGGCATGTTAACCTAGTTCACCTTTTTCCTGGGCAGGGGAAAGGATAAGGGGTGTGGGGGATGAGAAGGAGTAGAAAGGAATATTGCAAAAGCCAGGCAAAGGACTGTACATGCCAAGAACCTGGATCTCAAACACAGATGCAAATAAAGAATGCTCTTACAGTCTTCCTGAGCACTTAAAAGAAAACCAAGAAGAGTTTTGACATCCCCAGTGCTGTCTCTGATGTTAAAGTGGAAGGGTTCTTTGAAATGCTGAATTTGATGAGGCAGAACCAGCATTCTCATTTTTCGAGTTTACACCATGGATGAGGAATGAACACCTGGCTGCATTTTTTAATCTTTAACATGCACTTATCAACACATCATTTCTGCTTTAATACAAGTGCAAATATATGATGAGAATAAACTGAGGTTTCAGTGCAGGAACTACTATTTATAGCAAAATGGAGTGAGGGCATAAGGTAATCCAAAAACTTAAAATGATAACTCCACAGAAGTTAAGAATGGGCATAAGACATAACCTTTACACAGTCTGCCTGGTTTCACATCATTTCATGATATTTAAGCAGTAGTGAATATTTACATATATCTTCCTCAAATTGTATCCCAGTATATAGATAACCAGAATGTATCACCATCATTTATTTATCTGATTCAGTCTTTCCTCAAATCACTCTTATCAGGCCTCGAATCCCTGAGGTGACTCCCTGTGGTTCCAGATCCTCCTTTCCTTCTGCAAGACCCATATAATATAGTCCACACACACAATTCTACTACATTTCCCTTCCCTTTTGTCTTTTCAGAGGACTACCAAGGTTTTCTTTTCCACTTGTGCTGGCTGTGCAGTACTCTTAGTTCCCTGGAGTTTGGTGAGTTCTGGGTTGCAGTGGAGTTAGCCAAAAGCCAGGCTCATTAATTCCAATAATCTGTTTGAGGGAATCATCTCTTATACACTAAGACAGTTCCTTACATTGTTTTAAATGCCTCCTGTAACATTTTATTTTTGTGCAAAATATGAAGTTTCAGCAGATATACAGGATCTAATAAAAAACTGCTCCAATTTAACTTAATTCACCAAAAGCTCACTAAAAGTTAATTTACTTTTTATCTTCAGTTGTTAGAAGAGTTGGTGTGAATACATGAACTCACATCATGGAAAAAAATATGCATTCATTTATATAAGTAAGTTACATGTTTATTCTTGCATTTTAACATGCTTTGAATCAAAAAGCAGGTTTTAAAAGTTTGGTCTTTTTTTCCAGAAAATACTGTTTTATTAGAGATGAAACTTTTTTTCCTAGGTTTTTTTCAGCCCTTTCTTTGGGACAATTTTCACAAAATTTGCATTACACAGCTCGCAACTTAAAAAAAACCCTATGCAACACTTAAATTTTTATTCATTTGAATACTTTTTGTAAATGTTAGGAAACCCACATAGATTTCCTTTAATCAACTGATGTTATGTCTACATGAAAGAGGATTTTGGCATGGTGACTCTTTTTTCCATTTAACACAGAATGAAAATAACCTTGATTTAATCACAGTGTGGAACAGGACTCTTGCTTGAAACACCAATATACTGCCATATACGATTGTCCACTGAGACTAATAAGCAACATGAGAAGTTTTAGAGTAAATTAATGGTACTGCAAAAACCACACATATCAACATGTGGAATATGCTTATTGGGGAGGATAAGTTTCTCATTCTCTTAACCTATGTAGTGTGTTTACTATCCATGGAGGATAGTGGGGCAATTGGGAACTCACCACTCTTGCCGGCTCTAGAGATTTTTCCTTTTTAGTGAAAGCTTAAAATGCATCATGGGAACAAAAGCCTTAGGATTGGGAGCCTACATTTTATATATATTCACAGTAAAATGGAGAACATTTTATAATTTCAGTTGAGATAGGCAAATACTGATCAGGTTTTTCCCGTATCCTCGAGTCAGAAAAGATTTCCACTTATAAAACATGGAAGTTGCTTGCACTAGGAATGTAGCCTAAGAATTTCAGTACCCATGACACTGGCATAAATGTTTGCAGAACTTCAACCAAACATTTTTATTTTCCATTTTTAGATTCCTAAAATTCAAGTGATTATAATACAGCAAACTGAATAATTATTTGACCAACTTTTTGTGCACCTGTTCTGGTTCACTATAAAAATTAAATGTATAGCTAAATCAAATAGGAAAATGTGAATTTTGTTTAGGTTGTTTTCATCCTAACAGGAACAGTATATGTCTTTTCTGTGCATTTTATTTGCTGCAGTGGGTGAAGAATTACCATGTAACAGTTGCTGGGCCCTACAGCCCCATATACACAGACCCATACACACACTCCCAACACCAATGCCCAGACCCAGGGCATTGTTAGATTTATTTGCACGGATGTAACTTCTGTGTCATTCTCAGGATCTCTGTTAGTGGTGACAATAAAACCCCAGTGGATGATTGTTCCATACCAATGAGTGGCCTTTGACAATCAGCACTGCTTTTGCTTAGAAAGATTCTACTCCAAAACTGTGTAGGGAAACAGGAGAGAAGCTGATTTGAGCGGAAGCCAGGAGAGGGAACAGACTTCTGCCACCTACGCACACATTAACCTTGTTACAACTCTCTCCTGACTCACTGATAATTGACATGTCTTATCTTGTATTCTAGGATTCCTTTATTACATGGAAATGCATGTCAGAGAAGTTCTTAGAAGCAGAGGCTCAGCAGAAGTGCTGCTTTTATGTGTCTGTCCCTCGAGGACCCCACTCAATGCCCACCTGATAACATTACACTTCACCTTAGCATGGCAGGTACTTTCAGACAAGTTGGGATTTTGGCCATTTACAAATAATTGAATAAAAACAGGTTGTTCTTAATTTCAAAAGGAAAAGAAAATCCTCTATCTACCTAGAATATTTACTACTACTTTGCAGCCTCTTTAGAGATTACCTGATTAAAAACCAGGGTGTGATAGATATGCCTTTCAGCTTTTCATCAAAGTAACGTTCATTCATCCCTCCACAATCTTCCAGCAGTCCCAAGAGTACAGTACTAGAAAATGAAGGGTAGCATCATGAATCACAGTGAATGCAATCTGAAAAAGACAGCACAGCATGCTTAGGAATTTTCCCTTTGTTTCAAGCATTTGAACTTCATTTATCCAAAACACGAGGTGATGGACTTGCTGCTTTCTTTCAAGGTCTTTTCCAAGGACAAAGGCAAAAGTAAGGGCTTCTGCCTTTAGAAAGGTGTTTATAGTGGTACCCCCACCTAATTCTGGTGACCTTTTCAGGAAATTTAATTTTTCATCCTGCCCGGTCAGGAACTGCTCTGCTGTACATTCACTACCTGGACTTTCTACTTTTTAACACTGGAGGAATCAGAGCTTTTCTAGGAAGAGTGAGCTGCCACATAACCTTTTCTTTGGTGATCAGTTGGATGTTTTTCCTTCTCAATTTTAAATGACCCTTCCAGAATATTATTTTAAAAATAAAAACAGGTTTGTGTGCCTGAAACAAGGGCAATCAGAACTTAGAACTTACTAATTTCTCAGAAGGAAAAATTATTATTTAAGAAGCAATCAAGTCAAGATTCTGGGTTTGAATTAATTCTTTTAATACCCATGATGTCTTTTTTTGGTACCAAATTCATGATAGAAGTGTATGGTTAGATATCAAGGGCATCATGCAAAATGAGAGGGCTTAATTGTTGCAGCTTAGTGGAAGTGCGTAATGTGAAAATACAAATTTCATGATTAAAGAGTGAATCACTTTCCATCTCAGACATTCCCAATCCTTAAAAATAATTCTTTGACCTATTTGCTGTAATGCTCCTCTCTAAAAACTTCATTTAACATTGAGTCATATCCATTACCTTTCTCTACAGAACCTCTATGGCTCTTTTCTCTCTGACCCATTTTGCTCTCTATCTAATGAGTAGATAAATAAAGAGGAAATAAAAATAGTAGGTTTTATTTTCTTGTTGCCTCTTCTGCCGCTGACTTCCATGCTGTGCTCTGTTCCTGGGAAAAATGATCAATGGTAGTGAGACAGGTTCTCCAATCAAACCTTGGCAATAAAGTTTTGTTTATAGCAAAGCTTGCCAAATCCTAATTCATATAAATATCACATCATCAATTACAAAGTTTTCAACTAAGCCCTATAACTCTTCTCCAAGAGCTTTTCTACTTCTTGCTATAGGCAATGAATCTATATGTGTGCTCATGGTGTTATGCAGCTCACTGCCATTGCCCAAGAAATCCAAGTAATTGATAACATGGGTGAGTTAGACATTATATTAATCTCAGCTGGCTGCAGGCATTTGCTGTGGTTTAGTAAGGAGTTTGGATGCCTTACATATCTCCTGAAGTCAACCAGGAAATGTAGACATCACTGGAAGCAAATTAACTCAACTATAGTTTGAACTGTCCCCTGGAAACTCATTTCTGATTCAATGTCTAAATAAGGTAGGATGAATCTGGATTTGTGAGACTCTTTGATATCTTGATTGGCAAGTTTATTGGGAAAATAAATAAGTGACAGACTACAGTCCCTCCATCTCCTTTCTTGAATCACCTGGCTTTTTCTGAACTAGATGACCAAACCGTCCATGTCAGTCCTTGGGACTCAATGGAAACCTTGCTGACTAACTAAGCAAGAGACACAATTTAAAAAAAAAAAGGGACAAAGACAAGTTAGCAGCTAATTCTCGTGACAACCTGCAAGGACATAAAAATCACTGAACTATTTATGTAAATAATAGAGATACATGATTTCACTATTGGGTTGATGATTTCAAATACCGAAATAGTTTTTATGCCTAGAAAATTAGTTGGGGGAATACTATGTCTAACATATTTTACATTCAAAATAAATTGTATCTAATTGAAATATTTCACCAGTTTATCAGCTGCAGCCTATCCCATACTAGACATAAAATAGACTAGACATTCTCATTTTGTTAGAGTTATTTACACTTTTGCACATACCCAGAACCACAGGAGTCTAAGCAAGTTCTGTTTTGCCTCCAGGGTTGATTCAGAATTAGATTTGATTCTGCTCTGTTGTAGTGCAGCAGACATGACTGTCTTCTTTAGAGCACATTTAACACATCTGCTCAATATTTAGATCTCAAAAATGAAGGTATGGCCACTTAGGAAACAAAATCCAAAGAAAAAGCTGGAGTCTGTCTTTTTTTATAATCACTTAATTGTATTTGGAACACTCATGTAAGATAAGCTCAGTTGCCACCTTATCCTAGAAACGTGAACCTCTCACAACAACTCAGGCTCTGCTCATTCCTGGAATCAAGAATGTGACACTCTGCAGAAGAACCTGGGCCAAAAAAAGTGCTTGTAAGCAGCAATATCATTGCACTCAACACACAGTGTGATTTGGCTCTGAGCCCAAATCAGGATACATTTCTCAGGTGAGCTCCTAATTTCACACCTGAGAGAACTTCTTTTTGATTTTCCTGCTCTGTTAAAGTGCAATTAGTTCAATTTAAAATCACAGTGGTTTCAGCAGACAAGCAGCACCAATACCTGTCATTCCCAACAGATTTCGTTCTGAAAATATTTGTATTTGTTCTAGTGGAGGAAGTCAGAGGTTTCATCTATAGAAGAGTGAAAAAGGAAAACCCAGCTAGCAGGTCTCTCCTGAGGATCAGGAGAACTCATCTCTGCTGCCACTGCCAAGCCAATGGTGATATGTGGCAACAGGAACACTTTTCTTCCTCTGTTCTATTTCAAGTTAAACAGATTTATATAAACCAGCTTTATGAACCATAATGACATAACAAAGAAATCCAACGTTGACTCTGTCTTTACCCAGTTATGGTTTCAACACCCCACCTATAAAGGGGCACCATTTTACAAGCTTAGAATGCTATCTGTGCAAGGGCATGAAAAGTTGTATCATCCTACTTGGACCCAGGGAAATGTATGGTGCAAGTGTTCCTGGGATCTATCGGATGACTGAAAAGGGCTAGAAGGTTGTGCTGTGTGCTCAAAAAACATAAATATAGTTTATACATTCATCAAGAGAAAGATAAATTGTCCTGATGCTACAAAACTCTGTGTTGGCTCTATCCCAAACATCACTAAGGGCTTATAAAATCCAGTGAGAGTGATGACAGGATTTAATTCAGATTTGAGAGTTTAATGGATGACGTTGCAGTTTGGAACTGAAGGTTCCCTTACGTGACAGAGCTGAGGACACCTGGGAGCAGTTAACTCTTCTGAGCCAACTTTAATGTCAGAATGAGCACATATCTCAGTATTTACTATGCTAGCATCTAAGTGGGTTCCTGGTGGTGAGATAGCATTTACAAGAATCATAAAATGATGTTTAATGATTCTAAACACTTCCAAGTTGACTGGATCAGCTAAAAAAATTAATTTGTTCGTAATACTTAAAACAATGAGATTTAAAAAATTGTCTATGTATCTTTATGAGCCATGTATAATAAATTAGGGGAGAGGGGAGGAATTCGAAGTCTTTCCTTGCTCTCACAGCAAGGAAGAGAGTGACCAGCAGCTTATTCATCCTCCTCATAAATTCATTAATCCTCATTTGTAACTTCCTGTAGAGAAGATACATTGTTTTGGTGATGGGAAGCTACTGTCTTTACCACGTTCTTGAATATGAAGTGTTGTGCTGCAGCCCACAAAACAGCCTCAATTCAAAGATAATCACTGTTGGAACTGGTCCAGAGGAGGCCACAAAGTTGATCAGAAGGCTAGAACAGCTCTCCTGGGAACACAGGCTGAGAAAGCTGGGCGGTTCAGAGAAAAGAGATGGCTGCAGGGAGACTGTATTGCAGCCTTTTACTATAGAAAGGAGCTAATAAGAAAGACAGAGAGAGATTTTATTTTTTTTACCAGAGCCTGCAGTGACAGGCTGAGGGACAGCATTTTCAGACTGAAAGAAGTTAGGCTTAGATTGCACTCAATGAAGACATTTTTTTATGATGAGTTTGTTGAAGCACTGGAACAGGCTGCCAGAGTTATGGATCCCTGGAGGTGTTTCGAGGCCAGATTGGATGGGGCCCTGAGCAATCCTATCTAATAAAAATGCCCTGTGGCAGGGGTGTTGAACTGGATGATCTTCAAAGGTCCTTTTTTACCCAATCAATTCTGTGACTCTCTGAAAGATCACCAATGTCTATGCAAGTTATACTTCTGGCTTTAGTACTCTTGGAGTGAATCCTGTGTTCCACTCTGCATGATGAGCTGGAAAACTGCCCTGCTGCAGGGACAAAGATTTGCAACCCTCCCTCACACACTGTCCCCTGTACCCCCTACAGGGACAGCATCTCAGCTAACAGGGAGAAGGTACACTTTGGAGTTTGTTCTCTGTTCCTCATGCTAAAACCACACCTTGAAGAGGGAAGAGACTAAAGAAAAGTAACAAACACTTCCCTCAGATCCATGGACTTGGTGCTTGTCTTCTATCCTGGAGAAACCTCTTCTAAAGTTATGAGCAGCATCCATTCAGATATTTTTGATGTTTGCAAAGGAACAAAGTCACTGTGAAGTGCCAAACAAGACAATGGTTTGGGGTCCTTTTGCTATGTGCTTCTTCCTTCTCCTGTTCAATTTACTTCTCTAATGAATTCCCAGCTGTAACTGCTCAAACCTTTCTCTGATGACTTACACCTGGTTGGAATCTGAACCTGTGCTAACAGCTTCTTTTTGAAGCAGGCAGTGAAATGTGAAACTCTCTTGGCAGCTGAATACAAAACCCTGCATGTACAGCCTGGCAATAGGGGTGCAATGAGCCCCTCCCAGACCCAGCACCCTGCCACGAAGTGAGAAGTGCACCTGTCTCCCTCAGAGCACTTCTTTCAATTTACCTGGATAAATACTCAAAGTAAAGGAGCAGCAGTCATTGTCTATACAAAATTTTTGCATTTACAAAGGTATTTTGGTTACATTAACTAAATTAGAACGTTTTCCTGCAGTCAGCTCAGGAAAGTGAGGCCCTCCTGCTCTGATTCACTGGCTAGAAGGTTAAAAAAGAGTAATGTAATTCTGCTTATCTTTTTGGCACCAGAAGAGTAGTGATACAATGGCTGAGCCCAATGAAGTCAGTAGAGATCCTAGAAGCCATTTAGTCTATTGATTTTAAATGGGCTTAAAATATCTTTTTAAAAGGGCCTTCTGGATCACTTACTGAGCAGAGCCAAATTGGAGAGGTCTGCCTGTGCTATTACTTGCAGCAGTCTTGAAGTCTAGTGCCAGGCATTTCAAGTCCAACAGTTAAATAACATAATATGTGCCTGAAATATGTCACTGAACTTACACAGGATGCCAAAAAATTTGTGATCTTAAGCATTGCCACATAACTACACTAGTAATTGCTACCCTACTATTGCTTTTGTACATGGTAGTACTTTTCATAAATGTATCTGAAAGCCAGAGTTCCAAAGCACTCAGCTCAATGAGAATAAAATATGAAAAATCCGTCTGAAGTTTTGCTGGGTAGATTTACTGAATCTCTGAATTTGTAGAAACAATTTCTTTGTAAAATGGGAATAATCTCCTTTTTGACTTTCAACATTCAATTAACACATGGGCAGAGGGATTCCTGTAAACTTGTTGATGCTCATTAAATAGATAGGTCTGAATTGTCCTGTATTTCATAAAGGCATTTTTATTTGTTCTTGACTTGGACTTGAAGTCAGACTCAAGCTCCATCTAAATATCCTAACTCCTGGAAAGTTTAGAAATATTCAGTTAAACTTTCTGTACTAACAATTTTTGCTACTGCACATTGGTCTTTTTTTCTTATTATTTTCAGGGATGAACACAGTCTGTAAGAACAGCAATAGTTTAAGAGAATGAAGACAAAATAATTCATGTGCAATCCTATAATCTAAATAAATATGAGAGATTCCAGCAAATGTGCAGTGAAAACATACAGTAACAAGGAATCTGTGGCTTAAATATTTAGACATATACAAAGATGTTGTTTGCCTGGACTGAAGAGTGAGGTTTCTGACTAGTTTTGAGGCAATGAAAAAATTATATACTTTAATCATACCAGAAATAAGGTTAGATATCTGAAGAATTGTTTTGAATGTAAGTAGCTTCTAGCTTAATTTGCAGTTCTTCAGCTAAGAAGTACTCAACAGAAATCTCCAAAATAAGAATATAAAAACTTTGCTCAGAAGAGGTAGGAGCTATCACTCACAGCTCACAACTAAGTTATCAGTGATATGGGCCAAAAAGTCAGACCAAAACATCAGCTTGATTTTTATTTATTTTTCTTAAAACTTGTCAGTAGTGACATCATCTGAATGCTGATGAATAAGATTCTTTTATCTGAGTTCTATCACCAGTGGGCAACCTTACGACTCCAGTGCAGCCTACATCTGATTTTCTTATCATGGTGTTACTGGGAGCATTCCTTGGACCATGGCTCCAGTTCTGTGACAGAGTTCCTGGGAATTCAATACTTGTGGATTCCTAGACATGAATTGGACACTTAATAAGAATATTAATAAGAGCTATTTGAAAAGTACTTTAGTTCAGCCTCTCTTCTTTCATGTCAGGAATAAAATGTTATAGTAAATCTGCGGATTCCATAAAGTGTAACTTAAATTCCATGCATCATAAAACTTATTTATGTCCTCCAAATATGTTTAGGTTGATTTAAGCAGTAGCCACTTTGCAATCTTAAAATAGTCAGAGGTTTCCCTTTGAATTCTGAGATCAATAAAAATTAATGATGTTTGGTGCCACTATAGACCAGAAGCTTTTGAGACATAATGATCATTAAAAAAGGAAGTCAGAAGTTTACTGAAGGAAGTTTATTAAAACTCCCGTATCTTACTAAGGCAATTTGCTTATCAGCTTCTCACCACGCTTTTAATTTTCTAAAATACAAATATATCAATTGCACAATTAATTTTGTTTTGATCATTTTAAATGCCAAGATTAAAACCCAGGCTCAAAGAGAAATCATTTGCAAGCTTAAATACAGAGAGTGAGTGTACCATTAGAGTGTCCTTTAGGCAAAAGAGTCTGCCTTATATCAGCATAATGTATGATGCTAAATTGTTGGGTTGCAGTTCACAGAAGGTATTCCTCACTGCCATGATGGGTCTGAGACAAACGGGAGCTCACTACGTGTTTCATTTTTAATTCTCCCTAGTGAGAATGTGACACAGATAAAATAAAACTCAATTATAACAGCTAGAGTGGGATCTTCATTTTAAATTACTCCTTTACACATTAACTGGAGGAGAAACAAGATAACATGATGACTTCATTTAGAAGTACTTGTTGCTATCCAAAGCTTGTCTAATAACTGCTAATTCTTGTGTCACTGTTGTTCCTGGAGTGGCACTTGGTCACTGCTATCTGCTACATGTTGAAAATTCTTGCACTCTGAGGACAGCTTTGACTGACATGGGGTTTAAGTTTGGGTTTTTTTCTTTTTGAAATCTGTATCCAGGCATCAGGGTATAATTTCCTTTATCCCCGTCTGCTTTTTAATGCACACCCCTGTATCCTCTGCATTGCAGATGATTGCTGTAGAATTTATTGATTTTAGCTGATGCTGGTGGATTGGTTTGCCTTGGTTTCTAGTACAAATTAGAGAAATGTCACCCATGCCCTGCAAAATATTTGTCATAACATCCCTACACACATAAACACTTTTATATCAGCAGTAATACCAGAAAACACATTATTCTTCTTTGTATTTTTGTTGTTGCATCAGTTTTTGTTATCCTTCTTACCCAGTTTCACATGAAACAGTTTCTTAATATGATAAGCCATGCCTAGCACTGAAGAAGTCTGCATTTCAATTTAGTCTGCTATTTAAAATGTTAACGCTTTCAGTCTTTTGATCAGATTGGCTTTAGCAATTTTCCTGTGGGTCTGCTGCAATTGCTCATTTCTTCAGTCAGGAAAACCACTGATAACAGCTATAGCAAAGTATCTTTTAAAAACTCAGCCAAATTATTCTCAAGGTAGAGGTACCACATATACTTGTGCAGGATGTCTGTTTTACCTTGAGTTACACTCAAAAGAACAATTTCATTTATTCACAGTCTTCATTTTAGATGCTGTTTATCCTTGAAAGGATGAGCAATGTGGGAAGTATGATGTCTCTCAGCATGTGAGACCAAATCAGACTGATCAGCCTGTTTCTTTCCATAACAGCAGACACATACATTTTAATTTTCTTTCCCAGCAGACCGTGCAAAATCCATTTTTTTTTCAGATACATCTAACTCTTAAGTGACCACAAAAATATCTGTCACACTCAATGTAACTAGAACCTGACTCATGTCAGATATTTGGGACAGAATGCACTCTTCCATTCCCTTTTCTTTTTTTTTTTTTTTTCCTTTTCCCTCTAATTGCTAAAAAAGTACCTTTGTGCATGTCAAGCCACCCTACTGTGATTAAGTGGATATCAGCTCAGGCCCAAGGCCTCAGAATGAACATAGATCTCCCTGAGAGGCCTCTGAGATTTGATCTGCAAAGTTTCCCACACTGTATCAGATGCTGACAGAAGCAAACACCCTGCAGGACACATTTGTTACAGTACTATCTACCTTTTACACTGCCATTTCTGTTTGAAGTGGGATGAATTCTCTTCTCAGATTTAAGAGGTCAAATCTCCCTCTCCTAACCACAACAGGCAGCTATTCCTGAAGGTAGAATGAGGACGGAGGATGATATCCTAGTCCTCCCCACTGAAACAGTCTTGCCGTGAGAAACCCACTCAAATTTCTCTAGACCACAGTGTTAATAACATTAAATAAATTTATCTTTAGTGGATTCACTTGAAAGAAGAGACTTTTGTCTTGGTTTACTGCCTGGAAACTATTTTCATATTTTTTAATTAAATATTAGTCAATGCTAGGAACAAAAACTAGACTCAAAACCATCAATGAGTCCCTTTGAGTTGAGTGCCTACTGGTCAAGTTTTTTTTAAAATAAGAATAACCATTAAAAATCTTTTCTTTCTGGCCCAGTGAGCTCTGAGAGGGAGCTGTCTTCCTACACATGGAAAGGAACTCCTCAAGGCAGAGAAACCCTCGCTGTTACAGTATTTTCAAGTGAGATGAGAAAAGCTGGTTTAAATCTGAGGCAAAAAACCAAATGGGAATGTTCTCATTATCTCAGTTCTGCATTTATGGAGGTGAATATCTGCAAAGCTATGTGGCACCACATTCCAACATGCACTTACTGTGTTGGGAGGAAGGTAAGAGTTGGTCTCTGGCATCCTGTCAATGTGCCATGACAGTGGCCATGAGCTGCACCTTTCCTCCTTCAGCTCTGCGGCCTGCTTGCTGTAGATAAAATATTTGCTGCATGGTTGGTTTCAGAAAAAAATTGTGAGCACCTCTTCCCAGGCATGGAACAAAATGACAAGGGTGACAAGGGTAAACCCATGTGAGACATCTGAGACCAAAAAGAGAGCCAAAACATAAGAGGTGTCCTTGTTGTCAGCTTTTTCTTGCCAGCTCTAGGTAGTTTGGCTTGGCATCATAACTGTTTGGGGTTTGATCTGACATAACATTTGACAGGAAATTAGACTTTCTCTGAAAAAAAGATTAACTAATTCTCTTTTAGGGGGAGTTTTAACATTTGACCAGGGCATTTGCCAGCCCAGATAAAAGAGTTTTGACAAAAGAATGCAATGATTCTGTGTAACTGCTAAGTTGCAAAACCTTTCACCTACCTATCTTAAATTTCTTTCATTATGAGAGAGAACTGAGTCAGCTGCACCCACTGTCCCTATGGCACAGTGAGATTTCAGGAATCACTGCCAGTTCAACTGGCAGCCCCTGGCATTTGACTAGCTTGGTTAGCAATTCCACAGCACTTACAGAAAAAGGGTAAGTCTGAATAAGCTGATTTGTGAGCTTCAAGTGAGCCACCAAAGATACAAAGAAGCTCTGAATCTCAGATGCTGTTTGAGTCGAATGAAAATTATCACAAAATCACTTTTTAGGTGCAGGACCCAAGTCTGGTCAGTGAGAGTGATTAAAATAATAGCAAATTTTTCTCCTGTTCTTTTTGTTGTTCCTATCCTTGTTTTCAGTGTATTTGGCATGAAAAAGCCCTGTGCAGTCTTAGGAAGATCTCCCTGCCAGTACCTTAAAGCCTGATCATGCACCTGCTCCACTAAGGAATCTCCCATCTTCTCCTCCTGGGGCAAAATTGCTCCCAGTGTGGTCTCTGCTCCTTCCTCCCTCACCCTCAGAAGTTTTTCCCATCCACGAACCCTCACTATCTCCCCAGGAAAGAACAACCTTTCCTGTCTGTGGGGCTCCTCTTGAGGGTGAGAGGCACAGAAAAGTGTGCTGAGGTCTTCCCTTGCTGACCAGACACTTCCATGATACCAGAACAGATTATAAAGGATGCCTAGGACAAAACTCCAACAAAAAGGAAAATACTGTCCATTGCTCTTGGGCTGAAATAGTGATGATACACAAGCTTGAGTTAGCAAACCTTAATTGTCCCTTAGGGTTCAACTTGAACTTTTCAGATGAGCTTAAAAGCAGCAAGTTGCTTACAATAAATAACAATTTACTCTTATTTTGAGCCTGAGTTGAAACCATTCCTCACTATATAAATGCTGATGTGCCCTTTATGTGCAGAGGTTTTACTTTTTGGCTGAAATGTGAAGTCAGCACAACTTTCTTCCCTAGTGCTCTTCAATTCCTTGGTTCGTTCATTAATTCCTTAATGCTCAAGTGCTGCTCCTTTAAAAGTAAGGGGTTTGCTGCAGTCTCCTGGCCAAGCACCAATTTGGCACTTGGAAAATTTTACCCAACTCCACTGGAGTTTCTCCATGGCACAAAGGGATTCCTTGCTGCCCCCAGCTGCTGCGTGGTGCTCTCCACTGCAGCTCACAGCGGGCTGCTCTCCAGGGGTGCTGGTAATTCCTCACAGCAATGTAAATTTACAACGCTCTGCTGGGAATGTGCATGTGTGTCTGCAGAAGATACAGCTTCCAAAAGGTTGTCTTGAAGCAAGAGTGATCTGACAGAGCCAGTAAATCCTACTACAAATTAGTTCTGCAGAAGTAGAAGGAAAAAAATCGGCCTTAATGTGTATAGAAAGTTCCAAGGAAAGGTATTCTGTCCTGACACAATTACCTTTTGGCTGACCTTTACTAGATTTTGGAGAATGAATATTAATGAATCTCTGGCACAAAAGTAATTTAATGAGAAGAACTTAACACAGTATTTTGGCCACTGGAAAGCTACTTCCTAGTTACCTTGATAAATTTATTTGCTACATTTTAGAGTAAGAGCAAAAATGCACATTGAATTTTAATATTATAGAGGGGTCTTTGTTTCAGATCATGATAAATTGGGTGCTTCAAATTGAAATAGACTTAAGAGAGATTAAAAATATTTCATTCAAACCCCAGTATAGATTTGCACCAGGTTTGGTTTACAAATATTGTACCCCGTGATCTTTATACTTTCTAATATTAGTTTCATTTTCACACTCAAAAAACCAAAATCATAGTATCCCCAAATAATTTTCCTCTCAAGGTGTAATTAGATGATTTTGTTGTTTAAGTAGGAATTATCATTAATAATTGTCATGTTTTCATTATATATTTTTTATGTTTTAATTACAAGAACTAAGAATTTATAGTTTAATTGCAGCCCATGCTGTTTTCACTCTGTTACAAAATCATTGACACTGAAGAGCAAGATATCTAGAAAGAAGCATCAGTTATTCTGATTAAATGTCAGGACTAATCCAAAGCACACAGACTAAATTAGTGGTGTCCTACTGACTTCAAGAGCCCTTGAGAAGCCAATCAATAACATCAATCAGAATTGGGAAGGAATAGGCAAATCAGTTGCTGAATCAAGAAATAGCATTTAAAACATGCTTAAATGGTTACAGGAAAGGCAAACAATGCCAAGGAATTTGGTAGATTAACATTTTGATGAGTTGTGTTCCTGTGCTAGCAACAAATTTTTCTGGTTGTTTCATTTTGTTGATTTTAGAAAAAAAAAAATATTTGAAATAAATTTGCCTACACTACGTGGAGAAAGTGTAGAATTTAAAAGGCTTTTTACAAGAAATGTGTTGGAATTGCTGTGGGTTTAAAAACAGTGGATACACTGTAGCACTGCAGACAAAATAATGATTTATACTGACTGTACTGATAGCATCCTTTTTCATGGCATTTGCTTGTGTATCCTCATATCCTCTCAGAACAATTTCAGGTTCTCAACCTCCATATTATTTTGCAGGATCAAAACTGAATTTATTCTTATCAAGTAGATTGCATTAGAGTATTATAGTTGAAAACAAAAACAAGCATTTTAATCTACTGCAAAATAACATGCAAGCCACTCATGAATCTATATAAAATTGGAAAAACAAGAAAAAACAAAAAGACATTTTCATCTTAAATTCAAGAATACTTTATGACATGTCAGGTGAAAATTCTGGTAAAATAACCTGCTGGATCATATCAGCTACCTTCATCTGCTCAATACTATTATTTCTTTATTTTAAACATGTGGTTTCATGTGCTGACATCTGCAGATTGCAGATCGATGAAGAGTGCAGATCTATGAACAGATGAATAATTGCAGAATATTTCTCTGTTTTGCTGGGTTTCAGTGTTATGCAAAAAATATTCCAGACAGCATAAGCAGCCACATATCTGCTCTCAGTCAGGAAGCACAGCCTGATGCTCAGGCAGCACAGCACATTGCTCTCTTTAGCCAAACTGCACACTCACAGAAAGCACATATATTTTTGGAAGTTTGTGCAAATATGTTGAGTTTTACTCTTCAAGAAAGATTAATAAGAGCCTGTATTTTGAAATCATATTTGCCTGATATTTATTTTATCATAAATATATGATTTATATATATATATTTTTAGATTGCTTGTAGGATTCCCAGCTCTCTATTGAATAATCTCATCATCTTGTTACTCATAATTTTCATACAATATCATTATTCAAGGCAGCAATCCTCTAACTGATATGAGGAAACAGATAATAATACAGGGAATATAAGAGAGCATATTCTGAAAGTTCACCTTGGTGTGGGTTCCTGAGGTAATGTTATGTAAATGCTATCACTATCATACTGTTTGTGTTTATCCCCAAGGAAGGATGGTCATCATTCAGAACAGGACCTTGAAGGGTACCAAAGTCCAGAATTATCCACCTCAGCCTGCTCCCATGCGAGACTGAGGACATCAGTACATGTAACCACTGCCAGTGATTGGGAGATCATTAAATGGACATCATGAATTTCTTGCCTTTATAGAAAAGAACACTTTCTACCAGAGTGTCTTAGATTCGCAGATTCAGGAAATTAGCACAAACATATATTCTACATGACAAATAAATGAGAGAATAAATAAATCAGTCCATCTCCCTCAGTTTCTAAGGAAGGGTCCAGACTATGAAAGTGCTTATCAAGAGATTGCAGCACAGCTAGGAAGTGCTGCAGGAACTGCAGCTGCTGCCCCTTTTACCTGAATCATAGCCTGGCAGCTCTCCTAAAACTGGCTTACTAAACTGAGAAAATTACAGAGAAGTTTACAAGTTGTTGATAAGACTGACAGTAGAGATCTTGACAATCAGATTGCTTTAATCCCAGCCTTCATAACAACAAGAGTGGTCTGTGACATGACATTATGTCTGCTAATTAACAAATTATAATTTCAGCAGTTTCCAAAAGACCAGTTCAAACTCAGCACAACTTTTAATTGTGGATACAAAAACATTTGATACAGGCAAAAGAATAAAAAAAAAGTTTAAAAATGTTTCAGTAAAATTGAAATGAAAAGATAACACCCTTCTGGGCAAAAATGATAACGTGGAGAAAGAAATACAAGAAAAGGAGAAGAGAAGGTGAAGCCAATTTTCCAAATAAATTAAATATGAAGGCAGTGTGAGGGAGAAAGCTTCTAATAGACTCAGTAGGATTTCACAGAGGAATATAATCCCAAATGCTGTGGTTTATCACCTGATATTTCTGAACTAAATATAAAAAAGAGGACCTTAACTTATTTAGGCAGCCCAGCACATGAGGAGGCAGCTTAAAGGAGTTGCACTTCTGCTTCAAAATACTCCTAACTAGAGGACTTACCTTTCAACACTAAGTTTTTTTCCTGTCACTGAAAGTAAAAATAATGCTTCATAATGGGATTTGTTCAACTGACCCTTCATCACCTCAGTCTGACCATTTGGATGGGTGAGGTGGTGCTGGAGGAAAGCTGTGGTTTGAGCAGCGAAAAAGTGTTGCCTGTGAAAATGGGTCAGACCCAGATTTATTTTGGGTTGTCAAAAGAAGTAGTTTGGGCAAATAACCTCAAGCAGCAAATATCAGAGCATCATGACAGTGAGCAGAAATAGCATGGCTTGGAATCACATCCCCAGTTTAGTTATAGATAAGCCTAAGAGTTTTTATTCATTTTTTTGTACTATCAGACTGGAACAAAGAGAAAGTTTTGAAGACTCTCATTAGTTAAGAACATATTGCAAGCTTTATGGAAGGTTATATGCTTTTACAGCTCCAAAATCATAACTTTTCTAAGCAGATATACTTGGGTTTGCTTTCTCTGTGGAGTGGATTTCAGTGAAACCGAGACTGAGTACTTAGTTTCACATATTTCAAGTCACAGTTGTCTAAGAATTGAAGTTCCAATTTTTATTCAGGAATCACAAATCATTACTAATGTCATCATCTCAGAAACTAATCCTTCTTCAAGAACTGATGCTATCCAGAGATCAAGGCGAACAAATTCTCTTGGTACCGGCACAGCTCCTGCTCCAGGGGACATTGTACTCTATGCACAGTTCAGAACACAGTGACACAGGAATATAAAAACTTCTTTATTACAAGCAAAACCATTTGGAATAATGTTCAACAAGGCCACATGGACATAACAGCGGTTTCACAGTGTGCACTTAAGAAGAGGGATCTCAGAAACTATCTCAGAACAAGGTATATGACCACTGCAGTGGCTGTAATGCTTTCTCACATAAGTGGTTCCAGTTTCTTCTTCTGAAGCTCTTTCATCTTGTGCAAATATTCACGAGGGAGGAGAATTCATAAGCAGAGAATGATGTAACAGGTTACACACACTTCTTGAGAGGGCAGAACAAGCAGCTGTCAGTTCCTATTAAAATGATTACACAAAGTAGAATGTCTGCTGTCAAAGGATGAGTAAAGTCACACCCACACAATGTGAATCTAGAACATGCATCAGGCAGGCAGAAGGTGAAGAAGTGATGTTTCTTGAGGGAGAATTTGAATGTAAGTCCCCTAGCCTTTGTGTAAATGTCCTGACTACTCACTGAGGACAATATTCCTGGCCAGTTTTGCCATTGGTGTTTAACTTTTAGTGCCATACTTCTATTATTTACTTTTGTTAGCACAATCTCCACTGGAAACAAAATTCTATGTTTGATATTGAATTAAATGTTTCCTTGATCCAGAATGACTATTTTTCAATCTTTCATTGCTATAAAAGAAACTTAAAAAATAAATAAATCTACTACTTAAAGAAAATCTTTAAAAAAATCCTAGAACCAGCAACAAAATCCCCTCCAATTCAGGCAATACTTTTCAAGTTTGGCTTAGCCACCAATCAGAAAATAACTTACTGCACAGTTTTAAGAGAGATCACGTTTCCTATAAGGAGCCAATATGACATAAACTGTGAGTAACCCTCAGAAGCATTGTAAGAAGTGCAATGGTATAGAGGGGGACAAGTGTGGGAGCAACAGATCCAGCATCCTGCCATGGATCCAAAGCCAGTGCCACAGCAGACAGCCTGGCAGGGTCAACAGGCAGTGGCAGGGTCAGCCTGACAAGGCAGCAGCAGCCCAGCAGCAGCAACGAGCACTGCAAGGATAGATGAGTAAACAGGAAACAGAAGAAAATAGTATTTTAAACTTTTAAAAACCCACTGTTTTTTCCAAAGTAAAGCCAGAAGACAGCAAGCTGCTTACTAACATGGCAATCAAGGGGAATATTTTTAAGGTCATCACCTCCCTGAATTGCAGATGTCTCAGTGCCAGTGAAACAATATCAATTGTTATCAAATAGGGAAGCCAAATATCACCTTCTTTGGTAGTCCAGAATAATTGATGATGATAGAAAACCTCTGGCACCACAATTTTGCTGAACAAGTTGTTAACATTTATGACAGATTTCTACACCAGTATTGTCCAAAAGTGTCCATCTGCTGTTAGAAAGACATTCCTGAGCTCTTTGGAAGAGACTGCCAAGGGCAAAGCCACAGATGACTCTGTACAGATTCCAATGCAAACACTGACAGACTCCTACTACTCCTGTCTGTGATTGCTCAGGAAGCATCACGTACCTCCCTGTGATATAGACAACTATCTCCAGGAATGCATAAGGACCTAGGAATCTCTAAGGAATCTCCTAAGGATATGTAGGAATCAAACTGATTTAGATTTTTTCCCAATATTTTCTTTGCTAGAGAAAGAGCAGCTTGATACAAAAAAATAGTACAAAATTTGCCCCTAAAATCTCTCAATAGCCAAACAGCCTCACATTTGACTTCACAATTTAAGAAATTATGTCAAAGAGGGACTCTGCTTCACCCTGTTTCCCTCCCCTCCTTTCCTTGGAAGCTTCAGAAAAATAGGAGTTTTAATAAAATAAGTGGGACTGCATGAAATATTGCTGTACTTGGGATTACTTTGTGCCCTTAATAACATAGTTCATGCAGGTAAAGATTCATTCTAGAGATAAAAGCTATTAAAATACAATTCCACGTTCAATATTATTAGTTCAGCATCTTAGTAAATGTTAAGATTCCCATAATGACTCCTAACATTGAACTATTTTTATTCCCTGCATAATCTAATTTCATTAACTTATCTGGGAAATGCAGGAAATACATTATGCTGTTCTCATTGAACGTTGAAATACATTCAGCAGTGTGCAGATGGAAACTTGTTTGTATATATTTCTGGGGTGAAATGAAAGGTAGGTGGAGAATGAATATAATGAAAGACGTGATACAAGCTTGGACTGCTGATTTTTTTAATGGAAATTTTTTTAATACAAGAGCACAAACATGTACTTTTAAAAGCTGCATGAACAAATAGGAATAGCTCTGGGCAGATCTAATCTGCATGGCTTGCACTTACAGTATGCATTAAAGAATTCAAGCTGACATTGACCTTGGCAGCACTTACAAAAGAAGAATTTTCACAAGGATGAACATGTCGTGCGCTGTGTCTTCAATTTTGTGAACAGTCTTGAAATTTTTTTTCAAACATTCATTTCTCATGGCTCCAATCTTTGTACCCTATAATTATTTTCAAGCAATAACATACTAAATCTATGGGACAAAAGAAGAGCAGTGTAGTGTGGCATGCAAACATAATTCAAGCTTTCATCATCTTTTGAAAAAGATCCTCTTCTGAAAAGATGACAAAACAGCTTTTCTACAGCTTTCCCCCCATCAAAAAAGTTGGGATTTTTTTACATACATATTGGTAATGACAGGCATTTTAAAAAACAATTAATAAAATACACATATAAAACAGAAACATACACACAAAAAAGAAAATGAGCACAGAAATATTCACAAACACTTACTTCATAGGAAACAAGAACAGAGTTATATTTTAATTCTCACAGCACTCTCCTTATGACTACAGCTCCAAAATCAATATCTTGTTCAAGTTCCCTTGGCCATCACACTCCACAGGTCCCTGGGAAATGAAGATTTCTAACACTACTGTATTTTAGAGCCATTTCTGCTCACCATCTCAAAGTTGGGTGACTCAGCACTGCCAGTGTTAGCACAGGCTTAGAGATATGTGGTGAGGGAAGCACAGTGAGACCATTACACACCCACCCATGGCCAAAGAACCTCTGCCATGAAAATATTGGCCAAGACCAGTAGCTGTCCAGTTATAGTGCAGTCTGTGGCACAAGCAAGGTAAGTTCACAATTCTGGCAAGCACAAGTAGTAAGTTTTGCTGGACCAGTCTGACTGTGGGAAAGTCCAGCTCTATTTGCTTTCTACCATAGTGGCAGAACCTCAGAAAATTCCAGCATTAAAAAAAGTAAAGGAGAGGGAAGAAAGTGAGGCACAAAGGAGAACAAGCTGATATGTAGGGTAAGGTACAAAAAAATGCTGGCCCAAATGGCACATAAAACATTATTCATTTTCTCAAGGAAAAGCTTTCTTCAAAAAGTGTGAGAATGTTTGTGATGGATGAGAAAAATCAAACCCAAAATACGTCTCCAGACTATCTATAGGACACTGCCTTTGCCATGGACAGTTTCCTGCCTGTTGCACACATTTAATCCATACCTTCACTCATGAATCCATCAATATCCTCTTCCAAATAAGCAGAAATATTTTAAAATTGAAAGTTTCCTTTATCTACCTTGTAGAAATAAACCACAGATTGCCCTATTGAAAACCTTTTTTTTTCATTTTGTCTCCTTTAAATATCATAGTAACAAGCAATAACTAAAGGTACATTTACAGACTGAAAAAAATTAATTGCAAAACAGAAACCAAGTCTTTGTCACAATATTTTGCAGTAAACAGTGAGTTGTGAGCAGAGATCCTGGATGCTGTTGAATATAAACCTGAGAATAACAGAATTTCAATGATAGAGAGCAGTTTAAACAGCTAACTCTTCCACCCTTAGCTCCAAGTAACAGATGAAAAAGGTTTTTCAACTCTTGCATTCTGTTGAGAACACTGACTGTGGCAAAAGCTTCCCCTAAGTCTCCCCACTGATCAATGAAGGAAGACAGTTCTGTCCCAAAGGCAATTCAGGTCCCCTTAGGGCCAACCTTACTTTATTGGCTGGGGTTTCCCAAGTCAGTTCAATCTGTTTTCCATCTCTCCCCACACAGCCTCTGTTACAATTTCTGAAATCTATCATTTCCGGTATGTTGAGTTACTGGCTCCAAAATAGCACTGGTAATAAGAATATATATTTTGATAATACTTTAAACATGGTAGGTTATATATATATGCATATGTGCATAAATATATCCATGCTGATGCACTTATTTTTCACATTTGTTTGTTAAGCTTTGCATATTTCTGCATATTCAAGCTTTGACAGAAAGTGCTTTAATAGAGGATTATTCTACCTTTCTTAGTGCATACACTGAAATAATTTATATTGAATTTTCACTATAGCCCCTCTCTAAAAATATTTTCATAATTGAAGGGGCCTTCTAGTGCAGAATTCTAAATAATGAAGGACACATGTCTATGGTAGCATTGACTCAGACCAAATACCAAATGGTAGCATATATTTTATAAAATAAGCATACATTTACTTTTATTACCTTATCAGATCAAGGTAAACTAGTTTTTCTTATTAAATTAAACACCACTTGTTAAATTGCTGCAGTTCATAAAGACAACTATCAGTCTTTCATCTACCGCACAGTCTGCCAACAGACAAATGTTTCAATCAGTACCCTTATTTACATTTTCACCTGAACCATTTTTGACAGAAATAATTTTGAACAAAATTAACTTTTCATTCTATCAGATATTTTTAAAATGTACTTCTAGTTTACCTGACACTCTGTTAAGAAATGCTCTACCTCTGGCTCAGCAGGAACACAGTGACTTCACTGTCTTGGCTAGGGGACAACAGCAGGCACGTTCTCCAGTGGTGTGTGAGAATAATATGATAGGATGTCCATGCTGGGAGAGAATTAAAATCCAAACTGAATATGAACAATAAAACCAAAAGTGGAACTCCTCCCTAACCACATGAAACATCTTGGTAAAGTATATTCACAAAATGCCTTGGCACCATCTTCCTTAATGCAGAGCCTTTTGATACAGTTATTTTAACCCTTTCTCCAAAGCCTTCTCTGAAATTTGCCATCTGTTTTGGTTTGGAAACTGTCTTCCAACAGTAGAAGGAGTAACAGGACTTCATTACCTGCTTCAATTCAATTCCCTGATAAAGAAAACAATTATACTTCTATATACAGGTATTGTTATTAAACTGAACTTTAATAATTTTGCATATGTTCATCCATTAATTTCCCACATTTATCCAAAATACACTGAGAAGAGCAGTTTTAGCCTTACATCCAGTCATTCAAAACACAGACAAAAAAATACATTCAATTACTATTTATTAAAAAATCACATGTATTGGTAGATATAATGAAATTCAAGGCTTTTAGTAGGCTATAATTGAATCCTTTTGTATTAAACAAGTCCAAGCTATATCTATTGTTCTAGCAGCTGATATATAATGATTCAGAAATTATATTTAAGCTTTTCTGCATAATTATTAAAGTATAATGGCACTTAACATCTGCATTTCTGTTACAGTCAGCATTAGCAAGCTTAGCTAACTCTGAAAACATCATCAGATACCGTGTCTGCAATGGAAAAATTCAAAATCTATACATACAGCTTCGATCAGATATGCAAAGACATATGTTGGGATCTTGGCTTGGCATTTTCCTGTGCAAGTCCCAAAGTTCATGGAATGATGCCAGCTTCTCTCTGCACAGCTGAATGCTCTTGTGCTGTTCCCCAGCAGAACGAGGTACCTGAGCTTTTCCAGCTGACCGTAGCTGGGGAAGATGGAGCTGGCAGAAGGCCAGGCAGCATTCCCAGTGCCAACCCTTCCCCTGTTATTTGAGATGAGGGCATGTTGTTAGCAGCCCTCTCCAGCTGAATGAGCAGTCAGACATAAAGTTTACATAATATCTCAGCTGGACTATTCTACTTCTCTGCATGGTCCAATTTTTGTTGTTTTGTTTCACTCATTGTCTGATTTTTTGTGTTTGGGCATTTTCCAGTATCTTTTCCAGGATATTTGGGGACATTCTTGCACAAACTGCCCCATTAGACACAAGGAAGTTTGCTACTGAGCACAAATTCAGTGAATTAAGAGTTTATCTCTTGCCCTGAAAAAGTAGCCTGTGTACCTCTGTCTTCTGCAGACAAGAGCATTGTAGTATTTTCTTATATAAGCATCAGATAAAGAGATATATTTTAAAAAACAGGTGATTTCATTGATTTAAAAATAGGCAAAAATATTCTTCAGTGGAAGGATGATTTGCTGTATAAACCATACGGGGGCCATTCAATGGAATCTTTCCATGGCAATTATTCCTGCAGATTTTAGACTAATCTGAGTTTCCAGGCTTACTATAAATTTATTATAAGGCAGAATAAAATTGCCTAAATATTTCAAGGAATGGTTTATTCTTCAGATTCAGAATGATCTATGTGAGTGCTCATTACAAGTATGCTTTGGTGGGGTCACCAAAAGAAGAAGCTATTGATAAGATGTTGTGCCTGACAGCCAGTTCATATCTGGCAGCACTTGAGAACTGTTTGCCCAGCTGTGAGGACAAAACTCCAGGGGGACATTCCAATGACAGACCAGCACCCCTTGCTCTGTGCCAGTACACAATAAACAACACTTAGCTAAAGGATTGTGATCAGCTTCTTCCTGCTGGGATCCAGAGAAATTTAAGTGATGCTTCTTGCAAAGCACTGAGATAACAGCACCCCTCTACTGATCCTCAGCCGACATTTAGGAGTTGCTGCCATCCACAGGTCCTCAAGCTGCTCCACAGTGTCACCCTGTGGTACCAAGTGACCCTCTCTGACACAGAGGTGTCTGCTGCTGATGTGAAGGTGCAACAAATCATCCTTCCATCCATCCATCCATCCATCCATCCCTGTTTAGCTGCTCTCATTTTCGTTCTCTCAAGGGAGTTGTCTAATGGCCCTGAACCATGTGTTCTCATTGCCCATTTGCTTAACCCTTTTAAACTTTTCCATAAATTAGACATACTGATGAAGGACAATGTCTTGTCCAGAACTATGCTTTCCATTAGCATGAACAGTTTCACATTTGCATCATCAAATTTTTAATGGGAAAGTTAGAAACCTCTATTGTTTAAAATTATTTTTAAACCAGGTGCATACCATTTTGGACAATCTGTGGTCAACAGATCAGTTTAGAAACTCTTATTATCTAGGAACCAGTTGTTCCTAGAAACAAATTTTCATCTGACATTCTCATTATTTCATACAAAAGGAACTATGAACCAAATTATAATTTTTTCCGAGATTTTATTGTTTCATTGATTTCTCTCAATATTGTGGCCTGAATTTGCTTTTCTTATTTAGATCCTTATAGCATAAACATACTGATATACTTACTATCACATATGATATATTCTGAATGTTGCAACTAAAGAAATGAAGTTGTGAAGTTACTTAGTCTTTGCACTCTTGCTAGAGATTCCATAGAATAATTTATCTGCAGATAAATTCCTATCAATTCCACTTGCTCAGTTTCCTTGTGTCAGCTGCAACCATGTATTAGTATTTTTACAGGGGTTTATCATCATTCCATCACTGTTCTGTAACATTTCTTATAGTGGAACACTCTCTGATCCACTGCAGGGTGAAATGTGCTTTCTAGAAAACCGTGCAGTCACAGAGGGTTTACAGTTTTCTTCTGAATACCTATTAATAGATTACTCTTGTTCTGACAATTCAGGATTTTTTTTCAGACTTCACTCAGGTTTGTTTATTGCTGTGCTTTTATTCAGTTGAAACTGTCCCTATTCTTTATAACAAAAATATCAGTATAACAACAATTAAGAGATGTCCCTAACCAAGACCTGTATGCTTCACAGCAGCCCAAGTGTCCCATTTCTCGAGATACCTAATCTCCAGAATTTATGCACTGTTATTTTGCCTCCACATTGTATACAATGGAATCAGTACCCTCAGAATGAGACAATCTGTAGCATTTATGGCTTTATTCATTTACAACTCTTTGTCTAACGGGACAAGTACATGGAACTGAAAGTACCTCAGAGGAAACAACCTCTGAAGCCAAAAACATAATCTTCCTTTTAGCAATCTAAGCTTACCTTCCTGAAATTCTCTTCTACATCACTCTGAATATTTGTAACAAATCTCTTTAAAAAGACTTACTGAGTTTTTACAACTACATAAACACACAGAGGATTCTAAGGATGTGTGGATGTGACAGAAAATTTCAACTGTATACTTTAATAGATGAAAAATACATGACAGATTTTATTAATATTACATAAACTTTAAAAGGAATTCAACCTTCCATTAAAATTTCTACTAGTAAACATTCATTATAAATCCCTTTGCTATCAAGTATTCACAGGAGTATTCCTAAATAAATCACTAGCAAATACTGCAATATTAATATCTAAAATCCCCTTAAACCACAAAGATCAAAGTACAGAAAAAAAAAATTGATGGTAAAATATTTCAACAGTTTTCAAGCAGAGGGATCCCAGATGTGAAGGCTGGTAAAAGTATCCAGGAAGTCATTTCAGATAAGGATGAAGTTGCTTTGGCCGAGCCTTTCTTGACAGCCCAATCCTGATGGGGCCCTTGCATGTTTTCAGAGGCTGTACTCTTATGATGTCTTGAGACAGAAAGTATCCTAGATGTAAAAGAAAGAAAAAAAATGAAAGCAGACCCAGAATTCTGCATGATATAGACAAGAATTACATCCTAACAAGATAAACAAATTAGACCAATAATAAGCAATCCTTTACTACATCCTATCCCACCTCCATTCTGCTGCAGAGCAATTAATGGATCCTCTTGGGCTGAAAACGAAATGCTCATAGCTGAGTCATGTGCAGATTCCTTCTGAGTAGAATAATCCTCAACCCAACATTACATAACATTCCTAACAGACTGGCAATGGCACACAATTAGACACAAGTTAACTTTTCAGGACGGAGTGGACATGCTGAGGTGGATACACTTTAATACTTACAATTAGTCTGATGTCTCTCCCTGTGCCACTCATTTTACATAAAGGACAGGAGGATGTCTATTGTCTGTTCCACATTCTATTAGGTAAGGTATGCACCATGTAGTGATCAGAAGCAGTGATCAGTGTCGTGATCAGTCATCCCTTAGAAGATCTGTTTTGCATAAAATAATACTCACTGGGGCAGAATAGAAGACCATGACCTTTTTAACTAGAGATTAGGACAATGACTCATCCAGAAGAAGAGGGGGTCTCAAGATCTTTTCCAGATCTATTTTGCATTATTCTATAAAATGATGAAGCACTGAGCATTTAGCCAGGACATCAACTAGTGTGTGTATGAGAGCCTTAGGTATTCAACTGGTATCCTACTAAAGGCAGAGCAAAAAATTCTCTAAGCCTTTTACAAGAATTTTAAATGGTGGGATGAGAAAAAAATCCCAAAGTTCCATTCTTAAGTCAATGATGAGGCAGCAGTGCTGCTATGTCTTTTCTAAGACTTGTAAGAGCCAGCTGGAAGAGGAACAGCATGCACTGAAAGTCAGTCAAGTGTTGTGGGTTTATACATAGCCAGGAAAGCATGATGCTAGTCCCAGTAAATTGTAAAGCTACAGGAGTATACATCTTCTTGTCCCACCTACGCATTTCCTTTCCAAAGCAGTCACAGTTTCTGTGACAAGATGTGATAGCTCAGAATTCTACTGAAAAATAGAAGGAGACAGTCACATATCAGCATAACTTCTGACATTAACTCCTATCAGTACAGCAAGCATAGTATTTCCACTGACAAAACCTGGTTTCAGAATAACCTCCAAGGCAACTTGCAGTGTAAACAGCAGAGAACTGTCTCTGCCAATATAGCTCCTCCAGGAAACATGGTACTCAACAGCTTCCTGGTTGCTATCAACTGAGAAGGGTGACAAGGGGAACATTCAATTTTTTCAGCTTCTACTGGAAGAACATTAGGTTCCTGTTGATTCTGACAAAACTCTGTAAATAAGGTATAAAATGTCCTAGAAACATGCCATTGCCCTAACAACTTGCACAATTCTTCAGCAATCATGTGGGGGAAAAAAAAGGAGACACTGATTGCTAAGGTCTCTCTCCAAATGTTTCTGGAGAAGCTCAGATGGGAATTTAGAGAACACTAAGAAGCAATGTAAAGATAATATACATAATGGCAATGGAGAAAACATCTGATTTTCTTTGCCCTTGGCCCTGTAGGCCAAAACTGTAAGGAAAAAAGAAAGGGAAAATGATCCAGCTTCAGTTGTGGGAAGAACAATGTTCCACTTAGCAAGCTTCAATCTCATCTGAACAAAACATCCACGAAGATGTTAACATCAATCACCTTGGTGTGTTATGCACAATACAGCATTCTGGAATCTGAATTTCCCTAAGCAATTACAATACCTTCTATGTAAGTCAGAAACTAAAATACACATCACAAAAAAATACAAAATATTAGAGAGCAGTGACAAAGAGCAAAGAAATAGAGCAGAATTTTCTGCAAAACTTTGCATGTGGTATATGAAATATTTTCACAAGATGACATAACTTCAATAAAATATAGGTGAAAAAACACCAGAGGTCATCTGTAACTATTTGAGTATTTCAGTCTCATTATTTCCCAGAATGACCTGAGTGAAGGAAACAGTTTTCTGAATTCTGAAAAGAGAAAATTGTGCAACAGTTTTAAGAGATGCCATGGGGAATAAGAGTCAAAATAGCAGCACAGGATTTCACTAAGTAAAACAGAAGTTTATCTATAGCCTTCTCTTGACAAAGTTTTAGTATTTCATTTTAGAATAAACCAAATGCCTAGTTTTACTAAATGTTTCCATATGTTGGAAAAACTGCCAAAACATGGTTTTATGAAATCCTAAAAAGTCACTTCAGAGTATCATTCTGAATTTCCTTCCACAATGTGTACAAAACTGCAAATCTTAAAAAAAGTATAACGACTCATGTTGTCCCTGTAGCATATCTTGGCTTTACCACAATGATTGAAGGCCCAAAGATGTTTGTTCCAAATGGCTCAAAAATAAGCAACAAAGGAAACTCCATGTTGCTAAAGTTCTTTTCTTCTCTCCAAAGAACAAAAATGCTCATCAGCATGACTTGTTCTGTGAACCAAGCCGAAGACAGGACACTTTTCTAGTAACCTACAATTAAACCAAATGTGACTTCTATAGAGACAGAAATAAAAAGGGAAGAAAACAAACACAAATGTTTGAGAAATAAGTCTATTAGTACTGGGATTTGTGGTATAAATTGCAGAATAATATAAGTATTACCTCCTTCTCTCTGTAAATTATAGTTTTGTTCCTTAAAAGGTGTGCCGTGTAAAAAAGTTGGATCCCTTGTGTACGGATTTCTATAGGCTGCACCTAAATAGTGTTAAAACAAAAACATAAATACAACATTTAAGTTTTTAATGTGATTACTATTAACATATTACTGTTTGTTTCATCTAGTTAATTAATTAATATTTGTGGTTCTTTGTGATGTGATTAAAATATGTATATGCACACTAGGTGTAATATTAATGAAGCTACAGAGTCTCATTCTCACCAGCTTGGCTAAAGCTTCTACATCACATGAAGTTCTCCACTGCATAGATGCAATAATGTAGTTTTTAATCCTCTGCTGATAAATCAGTTGCTCTACTTGGATCTTCTTATTCCAGGCTTAGGCAGAAAAGTGATCACTTGCTGAGCCATTTACCTGATATCTGTTAGGTTTCCATCCCCTGTAAGCATTCAGGTGTAACTTGTGGCACACTATGCTGTTAAAGCTCTACCGAACAGAATTCCTTCTGGGGTTTTTCTGTGACACTTTAACAGTTTCTTCCCAGACACTACCTACTTTCATAACCCCACTGAAATATTCACTTCATAAATTTAGAATCACTGCGAAATTTAGCTCTGATGCCAATTCTGAGATGGCTGCATTTTCATCAGATAATTTGCCAAATGTGACCAAACCATAAACCTTACCAATTTTGTTTGCAGCTGTGAGAACTCATCACTTCTGCAAACTAAATTTCAGGTTCAAAATCTGATAAATACACTGTTTGAAGAGTTTTTGTTTGAATAATTTATTAACACTTTTGAATTATTTGTACAAAAAGGTAGAGCATTCAGCTGATTTTCTTCTCAGTGTCCTTCCACTACTCATTAAATACCTCTTGGTTCTGCAGCAAATGGGTAGGAGTCTTAAAGTTTATGAATCAGATTTCCCCACTGCCTGTTTGAAATGGGGATTGGGCTCCTCCAGGGAAAAATTTTAGAAGTGCTAAAACCAGCAGCATCTAAATTTTGAACAAACATAACCATAATTATATAAGTTTTATGAGTTATATAGTTATATTCAAAATTAGGTTGGACAGGGCTCTACTTGCAGATGATCCTGTTCATTGCAGGGGGTTGAACTTGATGACCTATAAATATCCCTTCCAACTCAATGACTGATCCATGACATCAGTTGCAAGGAAACAGTTGTCTCCTTTGTAAACATTGCATCATGTTTTAATTGGGACTTTTTCTCTTGTTGAATGTGCATCTCATTGTGGTTTTGACTCTTTTAGGGAATTTAGGGCTCCTTATGATGAAATCAGACAAAATGGATAATCTGAAATAGAATATGCATTAATACAGGTTTGAGCAAGCCTGGAGCTGACCAGCTGAATTCTGAGCTGCCCCTGCTACATAACAATGTGCAGGTGGCTTCAGTAGTGTGGGATTTTTTGCATTTGGCTATTTGTAGGCAAGTGCATTTGGCCAACAAACTTTGAATTCCATGAAAACATGAAATTATTTGAGTTGAGAAATACACCTTTAAAGAAAATCAAATAGTGCCTAAAATTTAAATTTTCTTAATTACGTAAAACAGTAATTGCATGTTCTTACCTTCTGCAGGTGAGTGCAGCAATTCTTCACTTGACAGTCTTGAAATAGAATATTCCTTAGATACTTTCTGGTCTTCATTTTCATTTAATATCTTTTCATGTAATGAACTTTTATTAGTATCAGTTATGGGTTTTCCTTTTGTGGTACCACAGATTGGAGAAGAAACACCTATTTTCCTTTGAGAAACCCTTACCATGTTTTCATCTATTCCCTCAGCCTTATTTAATTCCCAGTAACTGTTTGGTATGTTTGTTTCCAAACTAGATAAATTGTTTGTTTCCAAACTAGATAAATTGTTTACATTTTCTTTGCTAATTTCATGAAACATACGTAGTTCTTCTAGCACTAAATCAAATTTTCTCTTCAGTTCAAATTCATGTGTGATTTTATTTTCTAAGGGTAAATACTTATCTTTTACATCTTCAAGACATCCATTGTTCATTACAGATGAAGGCATTTTTAATTCCTCTTCTGCAGCAATGAATGTTTTAGATTTATCTTCTGAATATGACATAATCAAGTAATTCATTGCAGTCTCACATTGACTTTCATTAGTTACTTGCATTTGTTCATAATTTCTCTCTTCCTGTTCTTTTACATATTCAAGATGTTGTTTCAAAGTTGCTGGCTCTGAACTGCCTGTATTATTCATCTGTTCATGGCCTTGCAAAGGAAGCTGTGCTGTTTCCTTAGCCTGTAATTGCAAGTATGTATCGGTCATGGCAGGACCTCCCATGGGTGGATACTGCACCATGGCAGGAGTTGCTTCACTTGCCTTTTGTTTGCCTGCACTTAAAGAACTGCTGCAGTGCCCATCTTCAGGTATTTCTCTGTTGACAAAAGGGCCGCTATCCAGTTGCAAAGTGACAGACTGAAAAATATCTGAGGAACTAGGAAATAAATTTTCAGTATTTAAATATGGGTTTTGGTCATCTACTTTTTTATTTGCTAGATGTGGGCTACAAGTATCTAAGTCTTTGCAATTCTCATGTTTGCTTATTTGTCTATCTAGCAACAGGTGAGAATTATATTCTTCCATGGTTGCTTTTGGCTGCTCAGATAGAATTAAGACATTGTTTGATTTAACAGGCAAACACTGAATCTCTTTTGAACCAGTGACCACACTTTCTTCACACAACTTTTTCTGGACAGAACTGTCTTGCTTTACAACTGGGATCTCGTCAAAGTCTTCAGAATCAGTAGCTAGGGGAATTTTTTCATATGTATCAAAAATAGAAAAAGATTTTTTAGAAAGAAAATTAGGACAATTCATTTGCAACTCTTTTGAATTAACACATTCTTTTTCATCAGCATTTATATAACTAGAGTTACCCAAATATTTTTTCATGGTATACGTTACTTCATTAGTGACTTCATTACTAGGAGTTATGCAATTTCTATATCCAGTTGTTTTGTGTTTCTTATTTTCATATAAAACAAAAGGGAAAGCTGTAAATAACTCTACATGAAAAGAACTATTAAGCCTTAAGCTTGGTTTGTTCTTCTCCTGCTTTACAGAAGTTACTGATATTTCCTGATTTGTAATTTTCTTATCTACCTTCCCAAATTTCAGTTGTGAATGAACAGGAAAGTAACTCTGGTATCTAAGATTGGCTCCTATCAGACGCTGTACTTTTGTGATATTGCAGCAATAGATCTTGTGTAGTGAAGAACAATCAGAAGAGCCCTGCAGCAAGATCAGGCATTTAGCAGGTAAAATTTGCTTTTTCATAATGTTTTTGTGACTGACTGACCTCAAATCAGTGCTAAACCCTTCACTCACTCTGGGTAAGAGATGGTGTTTCCTGACATGTCTTCCCTTACATAATCTGCTTTTTCGGTTATGAAAGAGAGCTCCTCTTTGTAGGAAAGTGTACTCTTCTTCACCTAAAGTTCTAGAAAAGAATCTTCTCTGGCATCCATTATGCAACTCAAAATCAATGCTTTCCACAAATTTAGAACTTACAAATCCTGGACAAGTTTCCTTTTCTTTAAGAAATCCTGTGGTTTGACTCAAAGAATCATCTGTGCATGAGTTTAACTGATTTTGCTTTGTGCCACATAAGGACTGTTTCTCTCCTCGCATAGACATTCCCTCAGTTGTCAATAAAGTATTTGTGCTGCTGAAAAACGAAGCAAGCATTGTCTTTAGTACCTCCACCTTCAGATGCTTTGAAACAACAGCCAGCAAACACATGAATATTTTATCATTGTGGCTCCTATTTATAGTGCTCTTTACCAACTCTTGAGCATCACACTGCTCTTTTAATGTGTCATGGCAATGAGACCAAGGTGCAATACTGTTATCCTGACATGTGGGCATATCTTCATGGAAAGACTCAGTCCACATCTCGACCCATCCAAACAACATGTTTTGAAATGAAAACTTTAATTTGTACATTTCCTTCCCCCTAAATATAGTGCAACTCGCTCTTTTATCTGGAAAATCATGCACAATAATGCAAGGACAATTACTTTTCAATGTAATTTTTTTTGTTACATAACTTTGGAAATCAAGTATTTGCTTTGTGGAGAGTTTTGATTCTGCTTCATACAAACTAATATCCCTGTTGGAATCATGCACACCACAGTGTAGGCTTAACTTATTTTTCTCTGATGCTTCTGTTGTTACTGGAATACTCATCTGTGCATGAAATGTTCCTGCATTCTCATTAGTGCTCTTCCTCCCCCTTCTCTGCAAAAGATCATTAGAGCTGACACATTTCTCATTCTGAGCATTTTTAACACTAATGTAAATGTGAATCTTTGACTTCTGGTCATCATCACCCTCTGAATTCTCCAGCATTTTATCTTTCAAGTCATTTTCAGAAAATATTTTATTACATTCAGTGTCAGTGCTGTTGCATCTGAAATAAGTTCCAGATACTTCTCCTTCTGCCAAAGCACAGTGCTCCTGTTTGTTCATTTGTGGGCTATTCTTTTCTTTAAATTCAGAACCAACAGTTGAAGCTCCTACACTGCTTTTATTATTTTGCACTTTTTGTTTGCCTATCTCAGATATTTTTTGCACACCATGTATCTGTTTAGATTGCATTAAAGAGGATTTGTCTTCAAAATTCTTCCAATCTGTCTCCCTAAAATTAGTTGATGATTGTTTACTATTTATTTTATTTGAAATCCTAGGAAATTGAAAATTAGGGATTTCCAGTGGTGGTATACTCTTAAAAGGTTTCAATGTTGGAATTATATACAATGAATTATATTTTTCTTTTTTATCTCTTTCCACAGTAGTTTCCTTATCACTACTGGAATAAATTTTATCGCCACTAGAATAATTTTTATCTGCATCTTCTGTTGAACATGCATTTTTTAGAAATTTATTTTTTTTATTTTCTATGCGTGAAAACACAGAACTTGTTCCATTTAAAAATGGAATTTGAAAAAGCTGGCATTGCTGCCACTTTTTATTGGAGACAGACTTTTGACTTAGCAATTCAGTCTGTAACATGTGTCTGCTTAAGGATGTAACTGAAGAATTTTGTTTGAGCTCATTATCCTCTTTTCTTTTATTATTTTGTTCTATACTGTTGTTCTGCTGCACTTGGGGTGGGCTTAGTACCTGTAGATTTTGACATGTGTCAGCAGCACTGGACACATCAAGCAACTCTATTTCAAGAGGCTGTCCATGTAAATTCAGGGAAACGTCATCTCCTGGTCTTTGGTCTTCATTTTGAGGACTACATTTCTTGATTGACATTTTATTTTCTGATACTCTACATGCTAATCCTTCATTATTACAATTTTTAGAACTGAAGAACTCTCTCATACAGGTTTTTCTTGCTGTATCACAACTCTCTTTTTCTAATGCCCAGTTATTTTGTCGTTCTGATAAATAGAGGAGTTCATGTGGTGATGCTTGGTGCTCGCTCCCACAGCGTGTGCTTTGTTCCAGCTTTTGCTGCTCCACTTTCTTTCTGATATTTTGATCACTTTCTGCTTTATTTCGCTTTGCATACAGGTAACATTCAGTTTCTTCTGGTGATGCAGATATAAATCTTTCGGAATATGTACTTTTCATCCTCACAAAAATAAGTACTATATTTGCTGAGACAGACCTGAAAATTAAAGAAGTATTAAAGTTTTAGGCATAAATGGTATCGTAATGATTTCCAAAGTGTGTAAGAAAAACAAATCAGTAATTCTAACATCTAGACATTGCCACATTTATATTTGCCCTATATACATTACAGAACTGAGATAAAGGTAGGATCACTGAACAACATTTAAAGCCAAGATCTAGAACTTAAGAAAGAAATAGTTTATTAAAGTTGCAGATGTCTGCAAAAATAAAATGGATATTTTTGACATGCTGACAAGTTAAGGAGATTAATTGCATTTTCTAATGCATTTGGTACACAGTATTTTTGCCAAAAAAACCCTGAATACTGAGAACAAATATCAAGAAAGTAATACCCACTGATGAACTCCTCTAAATCTGAGAGTGGATCCTTTCAAACTCTTAAAATTTTCATTGTTAAAAAAAATGCCACTCTTGTCTTCACTGTGTGATAAGTTATAAAGTGCAGCTGTAGGAAAGTTAATCAAAAGCTCTGGGGTATGCCAAAACATTGTATCAGGTTTTATCCTCATATGCAAAGAGGCAGTGCTGTTGCAGGCACAAATCTGGGTTATGTCCTGGTGCTCGTGATGTTTAGTGAATGTTTCTTCAAGCTAAATGCACTCATCAACTTCATTTTAAAAAGTGATCTGCCTTGTGTGAAGAACATAATTTGAATAAAATTAAATTCTATACAGTGATTGAGAGGATTTATTACACTTGTAGCATCCTGGTTCACCAATGTCTCTGAACAGCCCAGTCACAGCGCAGAGCTGACATCTGAGAGCCGAGAGGAACATGTTCAAAACATTTCATTAAGTACATAATTAAGACAATTAATTTTCTTAACCAGGACTGCGTGATTCAGTAACCACGTACTGTTCTTAACTTGACAGGTTTACTATTTTAATGGCACAGGAAAATCCAGTTTGGCAAGGCACACTCCAGTGTCTGCGGGATGTACCTGTAAAATGAATCCTCACATTTGGAGCTCTTCCGCCTCCCTCAAGGCTGCTCTGACCCTCCCTGAGGGGTTCCCCCCTCTCTGCAGGTGACAGGACTCCCCTGTCCTGTCGCCGAGGTGGTTTCCCTTTTGGCGGACACCCACCCTCCTCCCTCCTCTGGGAATTACGTGTCAGGGCAGCCGCCTCTCCCTCTCGGTTTGTATAACCGCTTGTAAGCTTTTCCTTTCAAGCCTTCCTCAGCGATTCGAGAGCCCCGGTCCCGCCCTGTGGCACTCGGCCGTGGAGCATCCCTCAGGGGCGAGGGGTTCCCGCGCAGCCAAGCTGCCTCATCCTCCTCCTCCGCCCTCTCCTGGGGTTGTGTCCTCCCGGGGCTCGGAGTGCCCAGTGTTCCCCTGCTCTCAGAGCTCGGGACNCATGCGCCCGCCGTGAGGGCCGCCCTGACCCGCTGCCCCTGAGCCCGCCGTGAGGGCCGCCCTGCTCCGCTGCCCCTGAGCCCGCACTGAGGGCCGCCCTGCTCCGCTGCCCCTGAGCCCGGGGAAAGGCTCCGGCGGCTTCTCCTCGGCCCAGGCACCGAGCCGCCGTTTGGGAGTCATGGGCCAAAGGCTCCGGGTCGAGACGCCCGGCGGCCAAGAGGCTGCAGCCGGGTTGGAAAATCCTTTATTTGTTGCCTAAGGCGTGTCACGGAGCTGAGCGGAGCATCCCGACGCCGATTATTTCCACAAGCGGGATTGTGTTTTTCCAAATTCCCCGATTCCAAAAGTACTAGGTCCTGCGTGGTCAAAAGGTTACGTTTGTGTTCCTTTCCAGAGCAGACATTGCTTCCCTAATCTTTCTTTTCACTGTATCAAATGCTGATCCAGCCAAGACTTCATTACCAAAATAAGCAGTATCTATATAGCTCCGGACCTCTGAAACAGACATTTCCTCTCCAAACACTGGAATGCCCAAAAAGTTATTTTTCAAAGTTTGTGCTAAACTAGCAGGTCACTGTAATACCATTACAGATGGACAATAAACATCCTGAGGGCCTGTTGCAGCAAACATATGTTTTTTAAAGGTTTGTCATCCATACTACAGTGAACAAATCCACTGAAGCCCAACAGATCCATTGTTCCTGGTAGTGAATGTTACACGCAGGAATTGTATAGACTTTAGCCTGAAAATAGCTTTTTCTTCAATATTGCTGCTTTTGTAAACAAAGCTGGCCAAATAGCTGCTTCTAATACTTAGTAATATCATTAATTAATCAATCTTTAGTTAACAAGATATAGTTTCTATTAAATCAAGATTATATACAAATCTTAAAACATTAAAATTCCGTATGGAAGGAAGGTCCTCATACAAACCAGGATCAGGATTTTAAGGTAAGAGAGATTCACCATGGCACTTATGTTTTCTACTCCTCTGTTGGAATAGCATCTAGGACATATTCCTGAAGCAAAATATTGCACTTCTCTGAACCAAAATGCTGTAGGTTTCACCACTGTTTCTAACATATTCTGAACAGAATATTCCCCTCCTCTCCTGCCTGCCTACAGTCCCTTAGTGTGTTTGGTGGGTTGCAAGTAAATAGGAGCCAGTTTAGAATTACTCAAGTGTTTAACCAGCTAAACCAACCAGAATTACATGAAAAATAAAGAAAACTGCCCTTTCTTGCATCTATACAGCTATAAATCAAGATTGTTTATTAAACCCCATCCAGTTGTTCCACATCCATGGCTTACTTTGCTGTATATAACTTAGATATCCACCATAAACTGACAGACTTACAATGGCGTATATCTTGCCTGCTCTGCACTTTCTAATTTGCAACTCATGACGAAGATTTATTTGTAACACTTGTTTACCGATAGTACAAATTGAGTACAGCATATTTTTGGTAATGGAGTAGAAAAAAAAGACATAATTGCTTTCCCCACTACTTGGTTCAACAGTATCTTAATAGGATGTAAACATCATGCTTTCATTGTAGAATTTTGGTATTTTCAAACTGTTACTTTCTTTCAACTCTTATACTGTGTTTGCAAGTTGATGGTTTGTAGAGCAGTCTCTTGAAAAAGTCATCAAAGAAATTTTGGGTACTGATCCAGCAGCCAATTCTGAGAAATATTCCTTCCCTTCAAACCATTATTTAAAACTCTTACAAAAGGTTTTGCAGCTCTCATTCTCTTTTTTATTTTTATTTTCTTTTTATTGAAAACTAGAAAAGAAAATAATTGCAAAATATTTAAAAAGAAAGGTCAGGAATAAATTTTGTTAAATTAACTTAAATATCCACAAAGACAGCATCAAAACCAATTATGCTATTCAATGTGATCTCTAAGACACTAAAATCTGACAATCTTGATTTGTCAAGTGAAACAGTGCAATTTGGCTCGAGTCCTTTGTCTCAATTCAGCTGTGCTGGCTTAATGACTGCAGTCTTGTGCTTAGAATTCATTGTGAGTAAACTGCCTTTTCAGAACCTGAAACTCCAAGGCTGAAGGACTGTTGTAATCCATCATGTTTGTATCATGCACTGTAATGCTAATATTTCTGCCTTGAAAGTAGTTCACCTTGTAACACTGAGTCATCAAAGGTCAGCATTAATATTCCAAAGGGAATTTACTGTTTGACTAGGAAAAGGTTCAATTTGATACTAGTCTTATGAACTGCATATTGATCATTAACTGCATGAAGTTGCTTTTTATAAATTACCTTTTTGGTCATCTTACTGACATAACAGACAACCACCATTATTATTATTAAGTAATTATTAAAAGTATTCATAAAAAATTTGGGGTGTGAAAATAGTTTCGATCTTTTGTATCACAACTGCTCTATCAGCAGCCTTAAAGCACATACTTCCTATGTATCCATGTAATTTTGAAATTGCTTAAATAAAAATTTTAGTCCTTCCTTTTCTTCCAGAGTATTCCATATTTTCCCCAATAACTAGTGCTGATAAACTTATTAATTGGTAATAAACTTTTTATTTGGTGTAATAAAGGTAGAACCTCAGGTTTACCTAATATACTTTAAATCATAAGGAAGCTAATTTTTTTTTTTTCTGTATGCATTGCAGGTATTAATTCCATATTCCAAACAGATTATCCATACTGATTAAGAAAGAAAAAACATCATGTAGAAGATACCTGGTGTTATGATCAGCTTTCATGCCTATGCAAGAAATAATCCTGGAATGATTTAGTGATATGGTGGCCCTTCCAAGCTGGGCCTGGAATAAAACTGCCCTGAAAATCAGAGACTCTCTGAAAAGTTATTTAGTACAAGTTTACTGACAGCTCAGTAGCATTTCTTGAGATGCTATTATTTTAATATTTTCTCCCATTTCCATTTTTGTTTCTGCCTTTCTGAACCCTTTTATGACCAACACAAAAGTAGCTCTCATACAAGAAGTTGTTCCAGAAATCTTTTTTTTTTCTTGTAGCTTCATACAGAGCTAAATTGAAAGAAAAATACTGCTGTCAAGCAAAAGGGTTTTAAAATTATGTAAAATGTGAGTTTAGAGGTGAAGATAGGATTAGATTTTCCCCTATGCAGTGTTTTACATTATTCCAATAGATTTCAACTCCCAGTTTATTGCCCCATCTCACAAAGTCTTTCTACAGTTCTTCACATGTAGTTCTCATTTTTACTCCTCTATATCATCAGCAAACTTTGTTACCTTCCCAAATAATTTCTGGATGTGTTGAATTCCTTTTCTGGGCTAGAACTGGGACATATAAGTAAAATTACTGTTCCAGAAGTTCCAGTTAACACAACCAAAGTACAGTACTTTTGCTGTATAATTCAATTATGGGACAAAGAGTGTGAAGAGATTCAGAAAGATGAGAGTAACAGAGAAGTACAAGACAAACCTTCCTCTTTAACTTTTGGGAAAGGGGCCCACACCATCATCTCCCTGCACTGTCCTTCACTATTGCCTGACTACCACCATGGCCAGCTCTGATTTCCAGTGGGAATAGACTCTTGCATTGCTTTCAAAGGGAGTTCTTTTACATCTTGACGGATATTAAACGAACATACTTAAAAGGTGTTTAGGAAATTAAGCTAGTTCTATTTAACTGCAGGGTGATTCATACCCCGCCATGACCCCTTTATTTTGTCCACTGCAATGAAGTCACTGCTTGACTGCCTCGTCCTACTCATTTGACAGCTGTCAAGTTGAATAAAAACTGCTGTTTATTTGACTTGATATTTTGGACACATTATCTTTCACCTGATACACTGCTTGATCATACCTCTCCATTGCTGTCACCATAACATTCTCTGTTATACTGAGTCCCCATACATCTCAAAGATGTTTTCATTTTCCAGCTGAAATACCTTGTTTGTAGTTTAATTCCAAAACAGAAGCAGAAAAAAAAGGCCATTTGTGTACACAGCATTAAACACAGAGATACAAATGTTCTGCATCAAATTTTATCTGTTACTATCCATCTTCTTCATCAAGGGCAGTGAAAATAGTTCTGCCTGCCAGACAGTTCAAAACCTCTTTGTTGAAAGTCTGCAGTGCTGCTGAATTCAGGTCACACACATCTAAAGGCACTGAGATGCAGTGTTCTTTTTTCATGCTAGAAGGGCAATTAACTCAATCCATATGATCCCTAATCCTATTTTACTTTTGCTCTAGATACTGCATAGAATAGGCTTGTTCATAGCGCTACAGAAAATTTCATTTGGAAGGGACCTCTGGAGATCATCTGGAACACTCTGCTCAGAGCATAGCCAGCTTTCAAGTTGCATCTAACTTCAGTTCTTCATCAGGCTGCTCAGGGCTTTTCTAGTCAAGATCTGAATATCTCTAGGGTTAGAGATTCCCCAGTGCCTCTGGAGTGCTTGCTACAAAAAGCTGGTTATAGAGCTAAATTTTAAGTAATCTGTCTTCCCTTTTCGCCCATTGCTCTCTTCTTTTACTTTATGCTGATCACATATGGACTAACCAAATCATGTGTAATGCATGTGTAACACACGTAGCTCCTCACCCAGTCTTATAGAACTACATATTTCTGATAAAAAGTTTTTTAAGAATAACAAATTATTCTTAAAAAGCAACTCTTTTTCTTTAAGCATCATGAAGATGTAAAATATTTGGACTTCTTATTTTTCTCTTGAATACACTTTACAGCTAAGAAGTTATGTTTCAGAATCAAATACTAAAGCTTAGTGTTAGGCATATCTGCTTATCAGTAGCTCTTTATCCCCTTGGAAATAAGCCTGGTTAACAACAAACACGCTGCCACTTCTGCCATTACTAGCCAGGTATATTGTAGAAGTTGCAGGGCTTAGCTTCTCAGGCAGCTTCTCAGACAAATAGAGCCATTTCAAAGATGGTAAAGTAATGCAGAAACTCTTGGGAAGCACAGTTTATGTTGGGAGGTCTGCAGTGTAAAAGTTAAGCTTGATCTGCACCCACAAAATGCTCCACCAAGGCACATAATCACAGTGCAAAACATCCATGGGGCAGCGAGGGAGTTTTCACAAGGTGCTTTCCCTACATCCATTGCACCTCAGCTCCTGTATAAAAAAAGGACAACTAACATAAATACTCTACTCCCTTAAGGAAATAAAAGCATTGCAGGTTAATGACTTAGGTCTCTGAACTCTCACAGAAAGGTATTTGGCAAAAATGTATTATGCATCATTTCATGATAGTTTGGGGCTGTATCAGAAACAGGAAAATAATAAACTCTTCTAGTTCTCTTATCAGGGGAATTCTGAAGTCTTGTTCAGCCACTTCCCATCTAGCTACTTAAAAGTATCCAGATTACAATACCTGCTTCGTTGGCAAAAACAGATGAGAATTAAGTATGCAAGATGAAAGTGCCTTTTGAAGGAGAATATAAAAAACTGAACTGCACTTTTGAGGAGTGTGTATTTAGTTTATCTTTGAGCATCAAACTTCATAGGACAACAAACTCATGAGCTTGACAAAGCCTTTATGTGTTCTCTTTTTATTTCTGGAAAACCTGTGCTGAGAACTATGCTGTTTGGCATAGTCATAAATTACTTACTATGTAAGAAAGATCACAGGTATTGGAGGTACTCAAACATATAGCTGGTTGGAAAGAATCCCAGAATCATCCTCCAATACTAAACAACTGCAAAATAATAAAATAGATCACTTTCACTATTGATAAATGAGAGTTAATATATAAAAGAAATGTAACCGTGTTTGTTACAGGGTATAGGTACATTGTACAGGTTTGTACAGGTATGTTTAGTATATTTTTACCAGCTACTTAATACTCTGAAAAAAGATATGGGGCATTCTACAGAAAATTTCTGAAAACAGTAATTCAAAATTCACAAGCAGTCAAAAAAAAAAAAGAGAAAAATTAAGAAATTATTGGGAAAAACACATTTCTAAAATCCACAGTATGTTTAAACCTTTAACAGTGAGTTGCACTCCAGTCATCCCACCTTTAAAAAATTCCAAATGAATAGAATTGGAAAATGTAGAAAAAGCAACAGTGATGATCAATATAAAAGAAATTTCCTATGGAAAAAGGAAAATATACTTTAACCATATACATAACTTTTAACTAAAGAAGGGAGATCATTAGTAGTGAAGAAGATAGGAGTCTATAAAATCTTTGTTTGTATAAAACAGGTAACAAGAAAAAGAGTATTCATAAAGCTGAAGAGGGGTCATATTGGACCACAGTCAGGTCAGTCCAGCCCAGCATCCTGACAGCAACAAAAAACTCAGGCCCATGTAGAGTGGGTAAGGCTGGGATAAAGTATGTGCATCTCCGAAGAGGCCTCAGCCTTGCAACCACTTCTAGTTTGGTTAGTGTCTACACAGTCAGGATTTCCATGGATATCTTTTCTATATGCAGTAGAGAGATCTAGAGATAGAGTTGTGATTATTCAGCCTGGGGGAGAGAATGGTCTGGGCTGACCATATTGTGGCATTTCAGTACCTGAAGGGAGCCTACAAGAGAGTTGGAGAGGGACTTTCCACAAGAGCATGTAGAGATACGAGAAGGGGGAATGGCTTTAAGCTGTAAGACAGTAGGTTTAAGTTAGATATTAGGAAGAAAATTTTTACTGTGAGGATGGTGAGGCACCGGAACAGGCTGTCTACACAAACTGTGGATGCCCCATTCCTGCAAGTGTTGAAGGTCCTGGTTGGATGGGGCTTTGAGCAACCTGGTCTAGTGGAAGGTGTCCCTGCCCATGGCAGGTTGGGTGGATCTAGCTGATCTTTAGTCCCTTCCAATCCAAACCATTCTATGTTTCTATGATTTCTTTCCAATCTCCCTTTAATTCCACGAACTTTTTGCACCCACAACATTTAGGATCAAAGAACTACACAGCGTAACCTCAATAATTTTACAAAAAATTCCTTTTTTGTTCATGTGGAGCCAGCGTTCTGCTTTACTACCTCACTGTCTTGCATTAGAAATACACTCAAGCCCTACAGAACCCTGACATGCTATTTATGTTTCTTAGACCTCTATCATATCATGATCAGGCATCTATTTACAGATTGAAATAGAGCCTTATTTTGTTGATCCCACTACAAAAGAAATTCTACACTTTTGATCATCCTTGGTGCCCTTCTCTGAGCTTTTTTAAATTCTACCATGTTGTCTGTAAGATGAGGGATCAGAGGTACATAGAATGGGAAAATTGCAGGTGCTTCACATATTTAAGCATCTGCATATTAATATTATTTCATTTTGAGGTTTATTCTTTTCCCAATAATTTTTGACTTTTAGCTTGATTTCTTGACTGCTGATGATCACTGACATTTGAGCTGAACCATCCATCATAACTTGAAGAGCTGGCTTCTCTGCAGTAAGGGTCATTTTGAAGCCCATCATTTTAAATATGAAGTTAGGACTATTTTTTCCTCTAAGCTGCATTTTATATTACTTCAAACAAAATTTCAACTGCCAGTTTATTGCCCCACCTGACAAGGTTTTTTCTTCAGTTCTTCACTTGCGGTGCTCTTTTTTTACTGCTCCAAATATGTCAATATCATCAGCAAGCTATCACCTTTCTATGCATTCCCCTTTCCAGATAATTTCTGGATGAATCAAATAAGGTATTCCTTGCAGGACAAGAACTGGCACATGCCACTAAAATTACTGTTCCAGAAGCTTAGTACAAACAAAATATAGTACTTTGCATATATAATTAAATTGTGGAACTCATGGTACCATGTAGTTATGAGCATCAAAGATATGAGAGGTTTAAAAAACAATTAAAATAAATTCAGGTGAGAGACCTCCATAATGTATTAAGCACGACTTGACTGCAAACTGAGATTAAAAAAATTGCAAAATGTTGATCATCAGAAGCTACAAGGTACTAAGTGAAGAATTACTTTATATTAGCATCATTTCTTTTACACTTTCTCTAAACATCAGCTACTGGCCAATGTTAGAGACAATATACTATTCCATCTGTATCCAGGGCAAACACAAATCACTGATCCAGTATGGCCATTTTTACATTTTTTTTTAATTAGCTACAAATTTCAGATTGTTACTTATGTTTCAAGAATGTGCTATATTTTTGCATTTTCAGAAGATATTGTATCATGAAATGAGCTACTAATGAAAGGTTATCAAACCTAAACATTTATGAAATAATAAATCACTGGCCTTAAAAACTCAGTGCCCATTCTACAGATTGAACACCCATCCCGCTTTAAGTCTGTTGAAGATTTTTGAATGAGTTATTCCTTGCTTTTTGGATGATTCCTGTTTTAAATTTCCTCAAAAATTTATCTCTTTAGTGACAAAAAGAAGATATGTTGATTTTTCAGCAGACAGAATAGCATAATGGTAAATTTTGTTCTCATGATAGACAGTTTTGATTTTGAGAAAAATTGACTGGAATTTGAAGAGCACACTACTCCATGGCAAATGTTTCAGAGGGAGCTTTCAGTACATATTAACATCCTATAAGTTCTTCAAAATTAAAATATGTTATTTGGACTTCAGAAACTGTTTCCTGTAATGGGATTACAATTGAATAAATCATATTTCTTACCAAAATTTCTACTCCCAATTATTCACATATGCAGTCCATGGCTAAAGCTCTCCTCCAGACACATGTTCCTCTGTTCCTATATATTAATAATGATAACTATTTTCTGAATGCTTTAATTCAGTGCTTACACTGTAAGGGAACAGGCACATTTTAACTGAGAGATGCATTATTTTTCTTTTTTATTCTCCCTCACCTTCCTATTCTAATACAAAGTATTAGTTGTGGGCATAAATTGTGAGCATAAAGCACATTCAGTAAAGTACCTCTTTTCATGAATTTAATACAGAACCATTGGAAGTATATTGTGGCTTACTGTGAATAAATTATATTCTATATTTAAAATTATGACTAAAAGATGAATGATGCAAATGAGATTGGCAAAGTTGAAACTCTCTTAACTTCCTTAAGCACAAACACTGTTGATAGTATTTGAGGAAACTGTAGGTTATAGTGATTAAACACTCTGAATGGCTTATAATTAAAATGCAAATATTTTCCCTGTGAAAGCACAATTCGAAATAATCTGTCAATAATAAGACTTTGACCCCTTGTGCAATATTAGTAAGGTGAAACCAAACGAGTTTAAAATGTTTTATCCAGATCAGTTTTAAACATAGTGGATGCCACTTTTTTCTTAGCATCTTCTAAAGTTATCTTGATATGAATAAGATAGTCTAATCATAATTACATATATAAAACACTTAAGATCAAAATGCATATTTTAATTTGCTAATATGCAAGACTGAAAAGTCTAGGAGAAATTAATAACATGATACATTAAGGAATAGGAATGATGATAAAAATTGCTCTGTGACCATTAATATGAGCGATCCGTCATGTGTTAAAAACAAATACAAAAGAAATAAAAAGAAATAAAATCTATATTCATTTTTAGGAAATGAATGGTGTAAAATACCACTTATACAACATTTTAAAAAACACATTATTCTGTGGTTTTATTTCTTTAAAGCAAACTTTCCAACAACCAGACAATAGGTTATTATGTAAAAAAAATCACTGCCTTTCTCTCATCTTGAAAAAATAGCAGCCCTTTGTTCGTGTGTTTTCATGCAGAAGGTGCTTTCTGATATATACCATGAAAGTATGTAGTGTAGCTATAGTGTTAATTTATACATACCTATTTATCTACAAAAATCTTCTCCACAGACACAGAAAAACACCGGAAGACAGGAAAAGCTGCTGAAGCAGCCAAACACAGGGGTAAAATGTCCACTCATCACCACTCAGCTCCGCTCATCTGTTGGGTGGGCTGGATGGGATATAGTTTGCAATGAGAGTATATTTTTCCTGTGATCCCAGGCATTCCTGGCACTGCTGTAAATCCCCAGAGCGCTGTGTCTGCCTTAGCAAGCCCCAGGAATCAGGCAGAGCATACAGGTAGGTTGGCTGCTCCTCTCCACTCTTTCACAGCATGCAGTGATTTGATACTGCTGAAGGGCAACACTAGAAATGAGAAATCCTAGCAACTGCTAAATGGTTTCCACACTGACTGCCTGCTAAAACAGCTCCTAGACTACTTTGATTTAATAAGCAGTTCACTTTTAAATTCAGCAGTTATTCTTTCTAATCTATTTTAATCTATTCAGGTGCTGCTAGTTTGAAAGAGACACTGAATTTCATTAATACTCATGGTATGAATAGGGATCAGTTAATTATTCAAAACAGAATTTCCCTTTTAAATGTTTTTTGCATTTAGGTCTTAGGAAAAAAAGTATGGGTAGAGGAAATACAGAAAAAATTTAATGTCCTTTTTTCAAGAATGTTAATCAGAAAATTGTGTTGAATTAAAGCCTTAGGGGGTAAAATTCTTTAGGAACATGGAACTTTTTCTTGGAGTTCATGCTGACCAACTGCAAAATTAGATCACTTCTGGCTCCTGCTTGGCACAGTCTTAAAAATAGTCAACTATCAACGTGAGAAAGATTGCAGGCATTTATTCTAGAGTATCTTGTAAAATGATCATCACTGGTCTCACATAAAAGATTGACCAATTACATATATATTGGTTTTATACCTGTATGAAATTACTATATATATTTTTGTATATCACAGTAATGTACATTTATAGAATTTTATATGAGGCATACCTATAAACACAGGAACACATTAAAAATGACACTTCAGTAAGTCTTTACAAAATTCCTACATTCTACTCCCATTTCAACTGTGGATAGAAATTAAGAATAGACTCAACATGAGGAAAGAAAGCTGATTAAATATCTATGAAACAGCACAGATGTCCTGTAAAACATCTATGAAATACCTCAGATATTTTGCTAAACATCAACAGATTGGTAAAAGACACCAATATATAGGAAAGATAATTCCTGTAGGAAGGTCTATTACAAATTATTCAGCTGCCTAAAGAACAACTAAGAGGTAGTTAAGAATTCAATTAAAAAATTTCTAAACAAATTTTGTAAAGAAGACAATCATCTAACACATGAATTTTGGCAGTGAATAATACAGCTTTAACACTGTGTGTGTTTGTTCTTGCATATACACACACAAATTATGTACATACACTAACCCACATTTCAACAGCCCGTCATATTTTGTGATTCTCTGAACTCCTGTAGACCATGAGATAAATTTCTCAAGAGAAGCAACAGAATCTCAGTTCCACTACTGCTCATATTAAATTAAATGGGACAAAACATTTATTAGGACTTTCAGTAGTTTGAAATGGCATCAGAGTTAAGGGTCATGAATGCATCTGTTTTGCAAAGACAAATAATCTAAAACAGCATATGTCACTAAAACCTAACCACTGCTTTCTTGTAACACTGCCTCTGAAAGGGATCATTCTGGTAATAAGTAAATGAGCTCTAAACTCTGGGCCCTTTCTCTGGGTAGCTAATTATCACCTCACTTCTGTAATTTAAAAGTTAAATGCCCAATGTGGGAGATTCTCATCTAGGTAGTGATCCCTCTGAGAGTCCAAGACAGAAAAGATACATTGTGGTGAAATCTCCCCAGCTACAGGGAGAATGTAAAATGACTTGCAGTAATGGCAATCTCTTTATAATAAAGATTAAATTAAGTACAATTATTTCCACCTAAACTTCTGAAATATCCATGTGCCGTAGGTCCAATAGGTAAATCTTCATTTGACCTGTTATTCATTTCTTACTGAGTTTATCTAAAAGTTAAGATTAAAACCAGAGTACTTATTAGGAGATTATTAGATTCAAACGTTGACACATGGACTGGATATCCCTATGTATTCTAACACACATTGTGTCTGCAGAAGATGAAATATAATCCAAATTAATGCAAAATCAACAGTGAAGCAACTGGGTCAGTGGTGTAGATCCTACAGATTTGAGCACTAGGACTGCCATTTTTACAATTAACAATATTTCTTGTCAGTCTGAAAACTACAGGGTGCTTATCATGTAACCTAATTTAGGACAGATGCATCTGAGCTAACCACTCAAGGTTCCCTTTATAGCCAGTGGGAAAAAATAGGCACTTCTGAGCTGACATTAAATATCAAGTGATTTAAATGTTAAGCCTGAGATAAGACATTAAAAATGCCTGTTTGTTTCAACTGACTATACTGGCAAGACAGTGTGTCTAACTGAAATGCAGAGGGCTACTCCAATGTCAGCTAAGTGAATCTTAGCCAAGGTATCTGCAATTAGATGGTAATTATTTGAGAAATTGGTTAAGTATTGCTTCAGAAAAGGCTGCAGAGAAAATAATGCTAGAAAAGATTGTGCAATGAACTGTACTGCAGATTTCAAGGTCATGAGCTTGTAAAAAATTTGCCTATAGGAAGCTGTTGGACCAGGGGCTAAATAAATCTGGACTCAGGTATGTGTTAGCATGACTATCCTATTGCTGGAACTTAAGTAAGCTCATTCAGGATAAGATGACATTACAGAGCACAGAGGTCTCCATAGAACAACAGAACAGTTTGTTTTGGAAGAGACCTAAAAAATCATCTAGTTCCAACCCCTCTCAATGGGTGGGGACACCGTCTACCAGACGAGGCTGCTCAGGGCTGCATCCAACCCGGCCTTGAACAGTTCCAGGGATGGGGAATTCACAGCTTCTCTGGAAACCTGTTCCAGTGCCTCAACACCCCCACAGTACAGCATCTCTTCCTAATTTCAATCAAAATTGAAATCAAAATCTTTCCTCATTTAGTTTAAAACTGTT